>JAQJVK010000019.1:11872424-12472424 GCA_035578135.1 Flexamia atlantica
TGAGATGAAAAACAATAACAAACACATTGTATGTTTACCTTTTCTAGCTTGTGATTACGATTACTGTTTCTTGTTATCCAAATAAAGTTTCCTTGAAATACATACATATATTTTCTTTTAACAACACATGGTGTCAGAAGTGATTTAAAAAGTACCCATAATTAAAATTCAAAATGAGTGACAATGAATCAGTAGCAAGCACACTTAAGTGCAATCAAATGGATGTTTATCAGCTACATCTACAACCACCAGAACAGTTCAACATCAGGACTCCAGAGAAATGGTCAACGTGGTTTTGGAGATTTGAAAGGTACCGTAAGGCTAGTGGCTTGGCTCAAAAGAGTGAAGATGTCCAAGTAAGTACATTAATATACGTGATGGGAGCAGAATCAGAAGAAATTGTAAATTCTTTCAAATTAACTGAAACAGAACTAGCATCCTACAATACAGTTACCAGTAAACTAAATTCTCATTTTATTCCAAAGAGAAATTTAATATATGAAAGGGCTAAGTTTAACCAGAGAGTCCAGCAACCAAATGAGACAGTTGATTGTTTTGTCACAGCACTACATACTCTAGCTGATCTTTGTGACTATAAGGGCCTAAGAGATGAACTTATTAGAGACAGGTTGGTTGTTGGCCTTTCGGATAAAAAACTTTCAGAAGTTTTACAGCTAGACTCTAACTTAACTTTAGATACAGCAGTTCAAAAAGCTAGGCAGAGTGAATCCGTACGAAACCAACAGTCAGTTTTAAATCAGTTTGCTGATAATTCATTGAATGTTGATAAGGTCTATAAGACAAATGTGAGTCCTGGTAGTTCTAGTAGTTACTCAAAGAGTTTTTCTAGGGAAGCCCTTAACACCAGTACACCTAGAAATAGTTCCAAATCTAATACCTGCATTCGTTGTGGAAAATTTTTCGAAAGAGGTCATATGAAATTCTATCCTGCTTTAAATGCCAATTGTAGATTCTGTTCGACTAAAGGTCATTTTGCTATAGTCTGTAAGAAAGCTGAAAATACACAGAAATCGAATGTCAGTGAGGTGTTTCAAAATAATGAGTGCGCTGAAAGGTTGAATAATGTTTTTATTGGAGCAGTTAACGGTCAAGAAACTTCAAGTAAGCCCTGGAAAATTTTTGTTACGGTAGGCAATAAAAACATTCAATTCAAGGCAGACCCTGGTGCTTACAGTAATTCCTGAGGAAATGTATTACAGGTACTTTTCAGAAATTACATTAGAAATTCCTAATTCCAAACTTTTTGGTGCATGTGAAAATGTGTTACAAATTAAAGGAGTGTTCAAAGGGGAACTGAAATGGAAAAATAATACAAGTGTACAGGAAATATTTGTACTTCGAAATTTAAAGGAACCACTTTTAGGAAGACCTGCTATTGAGAAGCTAAATATATTACATTGGATTCATCAGGTGAGTTCTAACTGTAATTTAAGTTTTGAACCAAGGGAAAAGTATCCAGAATTATTTTTGGGTCTTGGGAAAATGAAGATGGAATACGACATACAACTTAAGCCCGGGGCTCAGCCGTACATATTGTCATGTCCAAGACGAGTAGCATTTCCGTTAAGACCAAAGCTTAAGGAGGAACTGGACAGGATGGAAACATTGGGTGTCATATCTCCTGTTGAAACTCCAACTGAATGGTGTTCAGGTATTGTTATTGTGCCAAAACCAAATGGTAAGATCAGAATTTGTGTCGATCTGACTAAGCTGAATAATAATGTGAGAAGGGAGCATATTATACTACCAACAGTTGAGGAGTCACTTGCGAATCTTAGGGATGCAAAGGTTTTTTTCTAAACTTGATGCTAATTGTGGTTATTGGCAGATTCCTCTTTCAGAATCTTCTAGGTTGTTGACTACATTCATAACTCCGTTTGGTCGTTATTGCTTCAATCGTCTCCCGTTTGGGATCTCCAGTGCGCCAGAGTTTTACTCTAGAGAGATGATGAGAATTCTTGAAGGTGTTCCCGGGGTTGTTTGTCACATGGATGATGTCCTTATTTTCGGGAAAAATGAAGAGGAGCACTTCAAAGTCCTGGATATAGTGCTTAAAAAGTTATCTGCAGCTGGAGTCACCCTTAATGACAAATGTGTCTTCAATACAAGAAGAGTGAAGTTTCTAGGACATATTGTTTCATCTGAAGGAATTGAAGCTGATCCTACAAAGTGTGAGGCTATTACAAAGATGCCAAATCCACAGTCAAAGGATGATGTTCGCCGTCTATTAGGGATGGTTACTTATGTTGGGAAGTTTTTGCCAAATCTAGCTCAACGGACAGAACCTCTACGCCGATTATTAAAGAACGAGCATGATTTTTACTGGGGGGAAGATCAAAAGAGAGCTTTTGAGGAGATTAAGATTGCTATTACAAGTCCACCTGTACTATGCCACTATGATGCCAATAAACCTATAAGAGTTTGTGCAGATGCTTCCAGCTTCGGTGCTGGTGCAGTTCTCGAAATACTTTCGGATGAACAATGGAGACCAGTTTTATACGCATCGCGAGCTTTTAATCCAGCTGAAATGCGTCAAGCGCAGATAGAAAAAGAAGCTTTGGCGTTGACCTGGGCATGCGATCGATTTGCTACATACATTATAGGAAAGGAGATCACACTTTTAACCGATCATCGTCCTTTAGTGTCTATACTAGGTCAGAAATGCATGGACGAATTACCTCCAAGACTACAGAGATACAGGATGAGACTAATGAGATACTCATACAAAGTACAACATGTTTCAGGAAAAGCATTTTACACACCAGATACTCTAAGCCGAGCTCCAATCCAAACACATGAAGATCCTGACAACGTTTTCCAAGATGAAGAAATAGAAGAATTAGAAAGAAATGTTATTAATTCTATCTCGGCCACAGACACAAGAATGAAAGAGGTTCTAGAATCACAGAATAACGACATTACTTGCAGTTTACTAAGAAACTTGATTTCGGAAGGATGGCCAAGGAAAGCTACTCAAGTGCCATTAGTTTGTCGGGCATTTTGGAGTGTAAGAGGTGAATTAGCCATTGTACAAAATTTAATAATGAAAGGAAATGCACTTTATATCCCGTCAAAACTGAGAAGTGATATTCTTCAGCGCATTCATGATGGTCACATGGGCATTCACAAATCGATACAACGTGCTAGAGACGTGGTTTGGTGGCCAGGATTTACAAATGACATAAAAATGTATGTTTCACGATGCGCTGCTTGTCTAGAGCAAAGGCGAAACCATCCTGAACCACTGATTTCTACTCCTTTACCTCAGCTACCATGGCAAGTTGTTGGCACAGACTTGGCCAAAAGAAATGGGAAAAACTATCTTGTTCTAATTGACTACTATTCAAGGTTTCCAGAAGTATTTTTGTTACCTACAACAACTTCAACCTGTATAATTGAAAGAATGAAGTCTGCTTTTGCGAGACATGGTATACCTCAGGAAGCGCGTTCCGACAATGGACCTCAATATACATCAAATGAATTCAAGGTTTTCTCAAAAGAATATGGATTCCACCACATTACAAGTAGTCCTCGATTTCCTCAAAGCAATGGACAAGTTGAAGGAGCTGTAAAAATAGTCAAAAATATAATTTCAAGATCTGCTGATCCTTATCTAGGATTACTTAGCTACAGAAATACACCGTTGGCAGAATTAAAGTATAGCCCAGCTCAACTACTGATGGGAAGGAAACTGAGAGACACTCTTCCCATAAACGAAGAGAAATTGAAGCCTAGTAATGTTAACATGGAAGAATTCAAGAAGCTGAACGAAACGTCTAAAAACCGTCAGAAAAGAGACTATGATCGTCATCATCGTGTAACGGAAAGATTAGAGTTTAATCCCTTCCAAAATGTGTGGATTACTGATTGTCAAAAATATGGAGTCGTTAAAAAGAAAGCAGAAACGCCAAGATCATATTACGTTGAATCAAATGGAAGTTTGCTAAGAAGAAATTCGTATCATTTGAAAGAAGCCCCTTCAAAACCTAACTCAAACGCGGAGGAAGAGGAAAATAATGGTCATTTAGTACTCCAACAACAAGCAAATGAAAGTCAAATTGAAGGATACCATACACGAAGTGGACGTGGTGTAAGAAAGCCTTCAAGACTTGATTTGTAGTTGAACATTATTTATTTATTTTCAAGAAGGGAAGATGTGTTGATATCAGATGGTTTTTAAATAACCATCTGAGATGAAAAACAATAACAAACACATTGTATGTTTACCTTTTCTAGCTTGTGATTACGATTACTGTTTCTTGTTATCCAAATAAAGTTTCCTTGAAATACATACATATATTTTCTTTTAACAACACATAAACTACATGCTAAATGACCAGGGCGTGAACCGCAAAGTGAAAGAATTTATCAACGCAGTTCCAAAAGTCGCTAGTATCATGGAAAAAACAAACACCGAATAAGTAAGGTATCCTCTAAAAGAACTAACTAAACTAAATGGTTTGAAAAAAGTCCTTTATTTTTAAATCAAACCCTAATTTTAATGCAGAGTATTCAAACTTCTCAATCAAAATCTTGAAAATACATCGCTTTTCGTTTGCAATTAAAACTTCAGCACGCACCAAAAATATATACCAAGTGTGAATACTGAAAGATTTATAAACCTTGGATGTTGTAAGAATCTAATTTGTTAACGGAAAACAGAAGGATTTTTAGACAGTTTTCTTTATTAAAAATACTATGTTTACACTTAATTTTAAACAAACTTTTATTATGAGACACGGCAAGTTTTATGTCCCGCCACACGCAATATGTAGGGGAATCTGAGCTGAGGGAAATCACAGCTGGCCCGCGCCGCGCCGCGCCGCCGCTCGTTATAATATTACAACACACAGCAGGGTAATGAGCCCTTACCCCCCCCCCCCCCCCGGCAGAGGTAACCCCCCCTCGCGCTCCGCCGGCGGCGCCGCGCTTAACACCCGGTTACCTTCCTGTTACCCTTTTCCTTGTTTTTCTAATTTTGTAAAAGGTCTACGATATACCCAGCGCGCATATATTCTCTGGAGTTCGCTGGATATGCCATGCGTTAAATTAGTTTAGGCCAGGGTTTCGGGTACCCTATCATTACTTCATAAATGAGGCTTGGAAGTATGAGGGAAGTTTGAACTTAAGACGGGCAAAAGGTGATTGTTTCCAGTTCAAAGGGATTGGTTAGGGAAAACCATTAAAACTTCCTGAAAAGTTTTAAGCTCTAATGTAACCAAATAATAATAAAAAACTTTGCTAAAGGCAGGTTGAAATCAATTAATAATTACAGCTCACTAAATCAACGATTTGTACTTACAAAGTTGAAATTCGCAGCCAACGGTGACCAAAATCAATTGCCGTCCAATTAATAAGATGCACATTCTGTCTTTTGTTCTAAATGTATGTTCTAACTAGGGACTGGTTTTGACAAGGGCATGTCAAGCTGTGTCTCAGTTTTTGCACTTATGTGGTAGATATACATTAATAAAACAACAGTAAATGGTGTTGTAAAAACACTAGATGCAAACATATTGATAAATCGGTCAGTAAGAATAAACCATAGATTCGATCGTTCTAACTGAACATATTACAACTGAAATTTGTAAGTCGTATTTTAGAGGCAAAGTATTTCGAAATTAAAACAACAATTTGTGAAGAGCTTCTTATCTGCAGGAGATGTTTAAGTTAAAGTAGGTGCCCGTAATTTTTAAACAGAATTGTGGATGAGTACAACCTGTACATAACTTTATATTGGTAATTTAGGACGATTAACAATGATTGATAATACCTTACGGATCAATGTAAAGTAAAATTGAATGATGGTGTACAAAAACCTGTAATAAGAGACATTTTACAACTTACATATTTGTTATAGTGGAATTGTGATGATTTTGATGCTATAATTTTCATGCCTCAGAATGTTCACCAATTAACTTAAAAATCTGAACAGCAGGATGTAGTTTTAATAGCTCTATTTCAGCTTTTATTTTCTCCATGCTTCGTTGATGTCGTTATTCATCAAAAGCTATTAACTGGTCCTCATGCGTTATAACGTTGATGGAAGCTACACACAATTTTATTTTGTGGTGCTGTATATAACTCGATGTAAAAAGATTAATATCGATTGATTCAAAATAGCTACGGAAGGCTTTAAATAACCGTGCATTTTACATTTTAAGAGTAATAACTTATACAGATTTATTAATGAATGTTTTATTTATTTCAGTATAGTAGAAAAACATAGATTAATTAGATATTTTCTTTGACATTTACCTGTTTATATAATAACTGTTTTGTTTACTGTTAACTGTAAATGGTCAAGTAATTGATTATAAAGAAAAAATAGATAGTCAAAGCAATTATAAATTTTGAAGCTATAAAGTATGAACATATGATACAAAATTAGCACATTTTGGTAGTGAAACTTGGTATTAGAGAAATTAAAAATAACTTTACCTAAGAGAAATCTTCTTGCCAAAATTGTGGGCGTTTGGCAAGTCGCAGAATGATGGGAGAGGGCTCAAAATAGAGGTCTCGATACCAGGGACTCGGGAAAAATATTGAATTTGCTTGAAATTTACCAGGAAATGATAAATAACGTATAATACCTGACATTAAAAAGCATTTCTATCTAAAACGTCTGCTTTGTTGACATAGAATATGTGGCACTGACACTTGATTCAGCTTGATATGAACAAAATTGGTGGATATAAACCTCTAGTTTTATAATAATATGACATCTTTGCAAATGTGTTAAATCCGGTCTAGAAACAACGTGTTTGATAAAACGCGCTCCATTCAACTAAACATGCGTCAAACACATGCACTTCACCGAAACCGTCACGTTGACGCCGCAGCTCTCGGAGATGAATTTTCTATCACTTAATTCTATTATTTAAATTTTCATATCATGGTCATTTCTTTTGTTGTTTTAGAAAATATTTTTAATAGCTAAATGTCGGCAAATGTCATGCAAATGTTGAGGTGTGCTAGGTGCTCTTAACTAAACTTTAGAGTTGTGCTATACTTTATCAATGGAATTATATAATATGTTAGGTCTTATGTACACATTCAACAAGATTATAAATTATTATAAAAAAATAGATCTCTGAGATCCCATTGAAAATCCAAGAAACTTTAAGTTAGCATGTATTTTAGGTGATAAAGAACCTATGTAGTTCACTAATAAGT
This sequence comes from Flexamia atlantica, assembly GCA_035578135.1. Taxonomy (NCBI): domain Eukaryota; kingdom Metazoa; phylum Arthropoda; class Insecta; order Hemiptera; family Cicadellidae; genus Flexamia; species Flexamia atlantica. The sequence goes on from JAQJVK010000019.1 coordinate 11,879,622, forward strand.
TCTCCCTTAGACAAGTCATTTTATACCCAGAATATAGGTACAGTATCATAGACCAGCTATCTAGTTGCGGGATTTTCACGGGATGTTTGTTGACAGATTTATTGTATTACCGTGACCTTACACTCTTTACAGTGCAGTTTACGAGCGAGAAATCTCCTTGATAAAACCCCAGGTTTACGGCGAAACTGCTTCTGTTATGTTTATACGGAAACACTGCTCACACGGTGGAACAGCAATATTTTCATTTCAGTTTTTAGGCGTTTCTTTTAAAATTGAATAACATTTTAAATTCAAAATATTTTTACATTTTAAGTTTTTTCCATTGATTTTTGTAAATCAATGCAAAAAAATGCATTTAATGCATTTAATTGATTTTAAAACATTTGATTAGTTGATAAAGAGTCCCGAGTATGTTAAGTTCGGGGGGGGGGGGTGTGGTTATAAATTAATAACAAAATAATTCTGTAACTCTTCAAAGTTTACAGAATTATTAAAGTTTATTTAAGTTTACTTGTAATATAATAATAAGCGATTATTGTGAAATGTACGCCTTTACATTGAATAATGAAACGTTATTAATTGTGTCTTTCTTTTGATAAAATATTGATATGTACGTCATAAGTTTTATCTTTGAACTAGCTATTGAATTAATATTTATCATTGAATTACTCTCAATTTCTGCATTTAGTGCACTATCTGAATTTATTTATTTATTAACGGATACACCATTTTTATGGAGATGAACAATGAAATTGTGACAAAAATCATTAAAGATTCATGCATCGTAAATTGTAGTCCTAGTTTGAGAGTCTTGAGAATTTAGCATATTGCATTTGGATAATAGTTCAAACTGATATTAAACATAAACAAAGACAGTAACAACAGTGTGAAAAATGAACCAAGAAATAACAACCCAACAAATGTGACAACAATAGTGATATATGCTACAAATCTTAAATTTAAACATACACCAAAATAGGTGACTTCAAAAATCCATGCAACCCGTAAATAATGCATTAACCGAAACAATTCTACAAAAGAGAAAAACTTTTTTCCTACAAAAAACGTGCACAAGCAAAATGCATTTAAGGCAAGCCCAGGAAAAAACAGAAAACTTTAACTTGAAAGCTGAAAACAAAGAGCATATATAAAGTTAATACATCAAAAAACTCGGTAAGACATAAAAAATAACAAACAGAATCGGAAATATCTACCTAAGAATATAGCATGCTACAATATTAAAAGATTTTGATAAAAAAAACAGCTCTAACATTGCAATACAAAATAAAATAAATAAATTGCTATACGTGGTTAAATAGCTGATAGAACTCCGGTGCAGTATTAACATTTTAAAAATGAATAAAATTATCTAATGCAAGATTTACCAACCAGAGGATACAAAAACCAGAAAAAATTCAAAGCAAAAGAGCAAACATAATTACGGGACTACATTGAAGAGTAACATTGAATTCGGGACACGTGTAATATTGTTTTTATTTTGAAATGCCTAATCAAACGCACATCATTATAAACAGTAAAAATAAATCAAATCAATCAATAATGCATTTAATGTCATGATTAAAAATGCACAAATCTATTAATCTCATACAGCAACTTGTATGTTTTTGTACCTAACAAAATGGTTCTTATTAAGTATTTTGAGTGTAGTTTAAACTCGCCTTCGTCTCACTGGGGCTGCGCCCCCAGGCCCCCTTCGGGAGGCTCTCGGGAGAGGAGAGGGAAAGGGCTGGTTTTGGTTGTTGGGAGGTTAATTATTTGATGGTAAAGAGGTTTTGATTGTGGGGGGGGGGGTTATTTATTTAGTATTCAAAAGTATTTGTTTTGAAATAACATTGTCTAACATTTGAAGAATACGCAATTTGTTTAATTCATTGGTTTGATTTAGGGGTTGAAAGAGGTTAACAATGGCAAATATGACTTGGGATACACGTGAACACTGACCGGATACCGCTGTACTTCGGGTACCGCGGTAACACTGTTAATCCCTAGTCAAAAATTGGGTCTCTCAGGGAATAAATTAATAACAAAATAAAAGCACGAGTAACATTGAACATTTATTGCAAGTTCAAATTTAGACGACTTTAGTATGGTTGGAACGGGATGAAGTTGTCGAAAGGCCTCTGATAAACCTGAAGGGTCAAAGTAGTCATTCATGTAATAATTATTTAAAATTAATAAAATAATGTTAATTTCATGTTTTGAAATTAATCAGAATTTCAAATTATTTAGCCAGAGCCACCTTACTATACCACACCATTGTAAACAAATATTTCAAAGCAATCTACAATAATATAAATTATCACCTTCAAATAAATTACCATATGAAATAAAGAAAGAAAAACTGAAAATTGTAATAAAATTAGTAATTAAAAATTATAACCAGTTAATTATTTTTACTATTATATTTAGATTAATAAATTTGCAATATATGGTAATTTAAACAAATTTTAAGTAATAATGATTTATTGATTTATTATTATGTCTGTTTTATTTTTAAAATCTTTTTATTACACTTAACACATACCTGCTATTATACAATGTTATATTATTTTACCACTTGGGAGGGATATTACATTGGATATTGATACATTACACTGTATAAAATGAATTTTTGTACATACGTGAGATTGTTGAATCCTGACGTTTAAAAAAAGTAACAGAATTTAACAAACAATGGTGTAACGCTTCGGTGAAGTTGTCATTATTATGCATTGCGGTTTCTTAATTCAATTAATGTGACTTTACAAAAATCAAATAATACAGACGAGAGCGTACATTGTACTAGTAAACTTGTTTGTTTGGATGTAGGTGCCACAACAAAATAATATGAACCAGTAATAAACCAAAAACGTCTGGGTATTTCACGAAAAAAATCTGAAAATTCTGAAAATTCCTTTGAAAAAGGAAAATTAGATAAACATTTTGAAATTTATTAGAACAATAACTTGATTATATCAAATGACATCAATCCAAACAGGAATTTAAAATATAGACGGATGGAAAAGTTATTCTTTCATATTACTTACCGCCCACTCTGCAGAAGCGTTCACTTCCAAGTACTCGAGTTTGCTTCATCTCTAAAACACTTTTACGCATATGGGCGTTCAATTTCGTTTAAGTGGTTTTCAAAAAACCTTCTTTAGGATCTCGTAACTTCTGGAAATATTATAAAAAATATACTCTTCTGAAACCTATTCCACAATATGTTTTTATGCAAAAAAGTTCTATTTTACCTTTTACTTTTGTTGACTATTCTATTGTTTATAATTTTTTGATATTTTGTTGCAGTTCCAGAATATTTAAATTCAGTAGTTCGTTAGGTTTAAGGAAAAAAGGAGATGGTTTTATGTGATATTTTTTATAACTGCACATCACTTTATCTATAAGAATCCGGCGCATTCCAAGGTCATGTTATAAATCATTAGTATGTAATTCGGGTAAGATAACTGAGTTAAGTGGATTGTTTTGGATAAGCCTAACTGATTCGTTACCAAGAATCAGGTTAGTAGGGGCATTTTAAAACAAATAATACAAGGCTTAAACATAGGCGTTACATAAAATCAAGTTTTATTAAATAAAAGTACGTTTTCGTAGAATTGCAAGCTCCAATTCCAAGAAAAACACTCCCAACTAACCAATTATGGCTCATACACTTTTGAACATGATTAAGGTTTTTGATATAAAAAGCTTATACTGCAAAATAAATATTTAATTGAAGCATTAGCTAAGGGATAAGGCCAATGGAGTTTCAAAGAAGAGATGGTTTATGAACTAAAAAGATTTGAACGTGTAATTTGGCATTTCTCCTTCCTCAGACTTTTGCTCATTTTATTGCTGAACACTTCCCTTCTTAATATTTAGGGGAATCAATCATTATTTATCCAGCACCGACACTGGAAATCTTCTTTACTTCTCCTAATTTTACTGCTCAATTTCCCATTTTCGGTTTGTATTTTATCGAAATTCATCATACAAACCCTAATGATCGTCATTTATCGCACACAGCTGCAAAACTCTAAATAAATAAAATATTTAAAAATATTTTTTTAAATATCCAACTAAATCTAAATTCACAAGTGTGAAGAAAGCTTTTTTAGTTAAGATCTCGCCTAAAAGCTATTTGACAAGCTGACCTGCCGACGTAATGTAAGTGCCCCAGAACTCCGTTAACGCTGCTCTACAATTTGTTTGCCGTAATTACTTTGGAAGTAAACACTGTCACAACTTAAAAGCCCTATTAAGTCCTTAGGATCTTAGGGTTTAAGTATCGGGTTAGTGATTTACTTCGGTCATTCGGTGATTTAAGACAACTATTTTTAAATTTTAATGGTTTTAACGTTGTTGGACATTATAAACGGCCTAATTATTCAACGATCAATGAAAAAATCGAAATGAAATGAAAAATTGTTTATTTATTGAGGCAAAGTTAGGGCCTCTTGGCCCTTTCTTACACTTAACCTGATACAAAACTATGCCATAAATACTTAGGTAATCTATCTACATAAAAACTTAAAACTATATTTACAAAAAATGAAAAAAATAAATAAATTGTACTCAATCACACTAACTCCCATCCATCAGCAACCACGCACAAGACATACCCCCTAGGACGCAACAGCCAAGGACATCCGCTGAAAGTAAAAATCTTTCAGCGCCACCAGAAACCGACAACGACTTTCCAGGGACTTTATGGATTCTGGCAAGCCATTCCAGAGACGACAAGCAGTAATGATAAAACCCCGGTCATGTACTGTTGTTCTATGATGAGGCACCCAAAGAGTTAGGGAAGCAGAGCGTGGAATTCTTATACTATCCTGAGACACAAAATAAAATCATGCACAAAATAATTTGGTAAACTAGTTTTTAAAATTGAAAACACAAAAATGAAAGAATTATAACTGCTCTCTGTCATGTAATTTTAAAATACTGCCTCAAGGTAGTACGGTGTTATACGTTCCATGCGTCTCAGACCATAGACATATCTCAGACAATAGTTCTGAGACCGTTGGAGCGCATCAGAAAGAGCCACAGTCATGTCATTGATCGCAGAGTTAAGTTAAGTGAGGAAAGACAAGTGATTCAACCTCTCCTACATTACCTTAACCTAATCCGTGGTAGGAGAATCTTTAGTCGTGACATGGCATACACCGACATGCCTCAGACCTCGTGTTGTGGGAAAGTTTATAAAAATAATAAGTAATAGTCATAAAAATAATAATTGATTTACTTAAATAATTCCACATAAATAATTACTTAATTTCAATTTGTTATTGAATGGTTCTTATTCATTCATACTCTTGAAAACCATGAAAGGAATAATTAAACCTTGAACCGCTCAACCTTGGTTTGTGGTTTCAGTTTTGTGAGTTTTTTGGACTCGGATCATCGGAATATATGTACAGGGTGTTTTTTTTAAAACCCCATTTTTAAGATTGAAAAATGCACGTATGAATGTGTAATGAGTATTGTTCTATTGATCTTTACATTTTATACATCCTATTATTTAAATTTGATAAAATTTAGTTTACATTATGTGCTCAAACAGGCCGCCATTGGCATTTGTATAAAGTTATGCACTCTCCATCAAATTCCCGAATATGTGTTGCGACGTACCTCTTTAAATTTCTTGCATTAAATTTGTAATGATGTTTTGAGTTGCTGAATGTCTTGTGAATTGTTTTCGTAGGATAATTACTACTTTACATGTCTGTGGCTAATTTCATTCGGATCGGACCACTTTTACGCGAGTTATCGTGCTTAAAATCACTCACATTAAAAACGCAACCAAAAAATTGATTTTATCGGTGAAGGATTATTTCCCCCCCGGATTATTTCCCCCGGATTTGATCCCACTATATTATTTTATTTGGGGATACATAAAACGTAAGGCCTACGAAAACAATTCACAGGATATTCAGCACCTCAAAACAAACATTACAAATTTAACACAAGAAATGCAATGAGGCACCATGCAACACGTGTTCGAGAATTTGATGGAGAGAACATAACTTTATATAAATGCCAATGGCGGACTTTTTGAGCACATAATGTAAACTAAATGTGATCAAACTTAAATAATAGGTTGTATAAAATGTAAAGATCAATAAAACAGTGCTCATTTAATATTTATATGTGCGTTATTCAATCTTAAAAATGGGTTGCGTTTTAAAAAAAACACCCTGTATAATATATGTACATATTATACATGTTCAACCTTTACATTAAATTAGAGGAGCCTATAATTAACCACAACTTGATCAGAATAGTAAAATTGACTCTACAATAAGAAGTTAATTAAAAATAAGATTAATTACGATTAAAACATTTGTCTGTAAGTTGCGTTATGAAAGTATATTTGTTAAGTAATCTTTAAATATTTTAAGCAGATTATTTATGCTTCAATGCTAACTCATTGTATAGGAGTTAAGGTCAAATGATTCTATGAAACTATACCTCCAAAGGTTGATCTCAGTTAACTTATGTTAAAGTCATCTTACCCAATTGTTAATCTGTTAGTCTAAAGTTGGCAACTCCGAGTCTCAGTGATAAAGCGTTTACTAAAAGCTTGAATCACAAACAGTTACAATTCTGTTATATGAAAATCTCATTAAAGTGAAATTACTCATTTAAAGTATGAATTACACTTAATTATTCATACTCATATTTATCATAGGATATGAAATTTACCTAGATATGATTTAATAAAAGTAGTTGAAGTTTTAAAAATTAATATTTCTATGGAAAATCCTATGAAGGAGATCCTTAATGCACAAAGGGCTATTTACATTTGTAAAAGCTCTTTCTCTATTAGTTTTAATTGGTCAGGTACATAAATAAGAGGCATGTCTATATTTTTTGGTAGTGTGATTGTCATGTGCATCCACTGTTGCTCGCTTTGTCTACAGTAATGGACCAAGGGCGAGCTCAATGTCCAGAGCGTGCTTGATGATTGTTGGGAAGACCCTCACGAAACACCCCACAATCAACAACAATGCTTTCCTTTTTCCACTAAAGAAACAACTTATTCCTCCCGAAATCTCTCAACCAAAGATTCAAAACCTACGTTAATATCATTTAACGTAATTTTTGGTGTAGTCTGGTTCAAACCAAAAACTATTTTTGTAGTGAAATTAAGTTTTATGACATACTTTATTACGTTTACACACATTAGGTAAAATATGAAACTTGTTTGGAGTGTTGGAGGAATATCTTACAATTTAACTGTGACAATTTGAAATTAATTAAAGGTTTCTTAGGTTTGTTCCCCAAAAAATAAACTTTTATTATTTTAGGACTGGAATCACTCTTAAAGAGTCAAACTTTCTTTTTCTATCACACCATCCCATATCCTCCGTTGTATAAACTCAAATATCAGTGCTAAATCATACATGTTATTCCATTAAATTAGATACTACAGAATACCTTAATGTTCACCTAGTTTATCAATTTTACATTTACGAGGTAGGCTTGCGGTTGGAGGACATAAATGAACAATTTTACAAAAATTTGAAGGACTACTTTAAATAGACATTGGGTTAGAGACTCTCATAGGGCCTGGTGATGTTTGGTTTTACCAATCGAAATCCACCGCCATTTCCCACCATATATGTATATTTACCATCTTGTATGTAAATCAAGTATAAGTAAGTGTAAATATATTTTTAAGTGTTGTAAGACTTTTTTATTTACATCCAGTGAATACAACACGTATCATGCTAATAAAAAATCTTTTAATTATATGATTCAATGAACTTGATGGCTTTGATTTCTAAAAGAACCCTTTTATAAGCAATGCTGAGCTCATGCAGTTATACAGATTATCTAATCAAATAAAATACGTCACACTATTCTTTAGAGAGTCGAGAGTACTCGCTAGAGAATCCACGTCAAATAGAGATAAGCCACGGAAAGTCGCCTGTATCAGTAAATCTCCCTCCTTAGTCACTTACCTTACCCACCAATGTCTCAACTTTATCCAAGGGTGCAATCTAATCCAAGAACCTGTCAGCTAATTCATCAAGAGTTCATTCAATTTGTTCAATTCAACGTTTAGCAATTTTTGTGAAATGTTAAAGTGCAAATACATTTCCCCTACTCAACAATGTACGTTTAGTCACAGATGAAGAACTAAACAGATTGCCAACCTGATGCACTTTTTCGTGCCCGTTTTTTTCGGGCGGCGTCAAATTTGTTAAGTTGTTTGTCGCCCATATTGCATTGGTCTCAAGGATGATTTCGTCAATATCAAACATTTAGGTCCCAAAGAGCTGATATAGCCAATTATAACTTTGATAGCAGTGTAATTTGGGAGGCAAAACAGCCCAACAAACTTGACGCCGGCGCGCAAAAATGCATTAGGTTGTCAATCTGTATAGTTCTTCATCTGTGGTTTAGTATTAATTTTTTTTATCTAATGAAGCATTTTAGAACATCTTCATGATGTTAACGGAATAAGAACATAGAACAAGGGTGTAATGGATATGTCGCAATATTTGTCGTGAAACTAGCCATTTTGTAAAATGTTAGGATTTCATAAAACACCGCCTTATTGTAAGAAATTGTCTCAATCTACTATTAGACTTGCTTAGACATTGTACAAAATGGCCTATTGAACTCAGTTTTGGGAGGAGGAAATGCACAAAAAAGCTCGCCAACAATTTTTGCGATAAAGGTTTGTCTCTGACCGCTTCCAGCGTCAACATTTGCCAACATTCGGTTTAGGAGTGGAAAAATATAATTACGGCATATGATAAACGGTTGGCTACATGTCCTCGCGCATGCGTACTGAGAGCACGCACGCAGGCATCAGGGGTCCTATTTTTTAAGTAAGTGAGAAGATAGTGGTGGGTTGGTTGAGACTGAGTGAGTCATGTCTCTCGATTTTCATACTAATTGTAAAATAAGCAAAACTATTCCCCAATTGTGCCGTATTATTTTGAGAACAGACACGAAGAGACAAATAAAGACATGATTTTTACATCATCATGAGCAATAGTTAAGAGTACCGAATGTTAAATTTAAAAAAAAACTTGGTTTTATAATCAACGTACTAAATATACAATAGTTAGCTTGCAAAATTACAATTTCTTAGAAAGCAATCTCATAATTTCCCGTTGTTAGAATGTTAACCTTCAAATAGCTGTAATTTTTAACTGCTATATTCTGGTGCCAAATAACACTTTGATAGAATAATGCTTATGCTGTATTATGACTAAGCCTAGAGTAAACTAATCATTTTAGAAGCACAGTAATTAGGAAAATTTAAAACTGTTATAAACCTTCAGTGTTTTACGAACACATTCAAAAGAAACGCTCCATACTCTAAATTGGACTGTTGCTCAGCCTAGTTCAACAAACTTCACTGTAAACATTGAATATTTATCCAATGCACTTCGACATTATTCATTATGAATATGGATCGGAGCCCCTGGTGAATGTCACTGACGTTTGGCGGTAAACTTCAATAATATTCTTACACACTATACGCTAAATTAAAAACACTTTAGCAAATTTAAGTTCCATGAGTTCTGAAGTAAACTCACACATGATATTTTCATCGCAAAAAGGTGACCTATTTTCAATTTTTGATTACACTTTGATAAATTAATATCATCCTATTCAGGGATAAGCTCAAATATTAGTTAAACATTTGATAAGAAATATTGGAGCCTAATTTATCATTTCAATTTAATTTTTACGATTGAAAAAATGAGTAGTTATTTGACTAGATACCTATGGGTTTCCCCGACGCTGTCAAACCAACATCTTATTAGATTCTGGAGTCACTCAAGTTCTAATAAATTGTCGACCTTAATATTTTGTGGAAAGCGGCTGGGGATTCTGCTAAGCCTTGACAGCTTGTGCTTTAACACGTAATGGATGGTTTGAAGGATTAAATCAAATAAGTCTAATAAAACTTTACAATTTATATTTATAAAACTATGAAATGATGTTTTATATCAATAATTTCGGATTAAACTAAATATGAGTTTCCAGGAATGTGAACAATCTGTCAAAATCGAGTACATATTTTAACGTAACTAATTTGTTAATTTTCAATCAAAATTAACGCCATTTGTTTTTTTCATGCTATATAAAGGCAAAACAAGTTTTGTTAAGCTTAATTTTTTGTTTTTATATTATTGGTACCTATTTAATTATTATTTTGAAGAGACCTACGAATTTACAAAACATCCTACCTATTACGAACCTATGAACGTCCATCTAAGTTGCTTAGTATTAGATTCATGTTGCTTTTTTTATTTGTTTACAAAAAAAATTGCTTCTTTAATGAGAACGTAAACGAGTTAAAATGATATTGGAGTTAAAACAAATGGCAACAATCAATCAACATGAAGAATAAAATTATTAATAATAGTGGATTACATTTCTTACAAATATACATAGTCTTGTTTTAGCGAAAATACCGCCCTTCGGCCCTTCCTTTAGCAGACTAAATCGGATTCCCAGTCATTGTGTAACAAGTTATTTGTCGCCTGTTAGTTCTAAAATCTCTACTATAAAAGAATAAATCCAAGGAAAAGTTTCTGTCATGAACATCTGCCGTTTAGTGTAGAATCTGATTTGGCATGTCACTTGAACCAGGGCATAAAGAAAGAAAATATGTGAATAAAAAACAATAGAGTTTAGAATTTACTATTAAAAAACCGCAAGATCGTTAACCTCCGCGAGTCTCCCTCATACATAAATTTTGATCACCATACTCAGAGGCAGCAATAAAAGTCGTAATGAACGAGTTTCGAAAACAGCTTCGATATTAAACCACGTCTGATGGTACAATACAAATCCATCGGCTCTGTAAATCATTATTTATATTTTTCAAGCCGTCACACACAGTAACGATTAAAAATAAAAGGATTAATTCAACTTTAAAGCCTCTAAATTTAACTGCACAATGAAACTCTTTACATTCAATTCATGTTAAAAGTCCGGATAATCTGGATTGTAAAATTGATTAACCGATGGGTATGGTTCAGAAATCGGGTAAAGACAATCGGATAGCGTTAAGTTAATTAAATTTCAAGGAATACATGGCAAAAGCTTTTGGCAAGCATCCTAAGTAAATTACAATAAATGACAAGAATATTCCTACTTAGTCTTTTGTGCTTAAAACACGATTTGGTTCACTGAGGTGACAGCATTAGTGATTTCGTTAGTTATAAACACCGATAGTAAATATCCAGACCTTAGGTCTACAATGTATAGTTTTAACATACTCCAAATTTTCATATTAAGACATTAGATAATCTATACATTTTTAGTCCTACATGTCAGTTAAAATACATGCACTAAGTATTTTTGACAAATACTCACGACTAATTCTAGTGATAAGCAATAACGATGCTGCCTTGCTTATAGGTGATTAAAATATATTAAAAGGATGAGGATTTAATGTTTTCTATTTTCCTGGTTGCAACTTTTCATAGTATACTTATTCACAGGATGTTTGTAAATATAAGGTATCCCGGAAGTCTCCTGCAATACTTTTCAGTTTTGTGCCAGAACGATAGATAAGTAAATATTTCATCCTCGTGATTTCGAGATCTCAAAATTTACTCGTAAAGCCACCATATTGTTTTTCCTAAGAATAATGTTTTATTCCAAAACGGTTCGTTGTAACATAATGAAACATGTTATATACATTTATAACCTGAAGACTTTATCATAGAAAAAATATTGTATTAATATGTTTATTAGAAAATGAGGCTGCTTAAAATGTCGAAACGTAAATATCTCAAAAACTTCACATGATAAAAGACTTTTAGCTGTCATGTTTTTTGTAGACGGTTCAACTGAAATCCAATGATGCCAAGATCAAGAAAATCGTTTAGAAAATAAGTTAGAAAAGTTATTTTTAGGAAAATACTTAACTGCTAAACTATTGTACGGACATCCAACAAATTATTTCGGTATTGTTAATACTATTTCTATCAATATCTCGTAAGTACAATGTAACAAATTGAGTTGAGGGCGAAAATCTAAGTTGGATGCGCTTGTGTCTGTGATCACGTCTGGTTGAGGTAGTAGAGGGAGAAATGAAGTTCGATGTGTTTTAAATGACTAGGAGTGAACGCTCACAAAAACATTGTTTCATTTGATAAAAATGTTTCTTTTTAAAATGGAAAACCGATCCGATAAATCTTTTACTTCGTGCAGTGTTACGGTAAATGAAATGAATTCCTTGCTGTTAACAATTAAATAAATATGTAAACAATGTGCGTTAAAATATCATATCATAGTAATATAAGAACAAAGCTAATTCAATGCTATAAATATCAAAATAAAAATATTTTCTCACTGCTGTTTATCTTTGTTACATACACATGTCGATCGATTACTCTTAGTAAGTTATTTTACGAGGGTAAATATTGAGGAAGTTCTCATGCTGAAAACGAAATTTCATGCTTGGTGCACTTTAATTAAATATGCTAGAGGCGTAAATTTAACGGAATTTCTTTTATTCATATTCGTTCTCAATTACAAGTTTAACCATGCACTTTTGGAGCTTTAATGTATTTTTTCCAAGAGGAAATATAATTTTTAGTTTATGTGTAATTGTTGTTGACATTTCAATACACTTGATCTTAAAACAAATATTAACAAATTAACGTTTTATTTAAACGTTATGAATTACAAATCTTTTTATCACAATGAACATGGTATACAAAAAATTTGCTTAAGAGTTCAAAATGATAATGGTCATATTATAAAAATAATTGAAGGATTGATTTTTTATCCCCCCATCGGTTATTAGTTTCTATTTGTTCTCATGTGGTTTATTTAAATTCATGATTATTAATATCCTTACACATCTCAATGTAAAATTAAAAAAAAATATTCCTATTTTCTATATAAATGAATAAACTGAAGTACCACTGTGAACTAAAATCATAATCTATTGACATTTTGAAACTATTGAGACCCAGTACAAAAAACGTTGTAATACAATACAAGTTCAGTATTGAAACGTTATAATACAAGTACAAAATGCTGGTAAAGGAGCAATAACTTACTGCTGGTACTGAGTTCTTTTAACGCCCAATTAAATAAATAAAATTTATTTTAATTACAACTCTAAAATAACTTTCTTGATCGTACCAAATATTATTTAAATTTCCTTCACCTCAAAAAATAATAAGACTTGGGGTCGACATTTTCTAAGAAATTAAAAAGGTAGTCCTGTTAAATTATTTTTTTAATCGATCTGGAAAAATTCCTACCGAATTCACAATAAACATTGCACCACAAATGCACCAGTGGTTGTGGTCCTTGCGATGTCCGCAGCCCTCCATCGTAATTTCCTGCTCTCTGGGCTCTCGAGCTCGCTGTCTTCCTGTTATTAATTCCTCTAGCTTTATTGATTATGAAACCTTCACAGTGAGTCATTCTGCATAACATAGGTCCACTTATGTTTACCCGATATTTATCAAGATCGATATTTATTTATCCAATGTTTATCAGTTTTTGTATACTATAATGTTTCTTACAGAATTTAAAGCTTTAAATTGATTAAAAGGTTTGTTAACAGCCATTTTATCCAAGATAATCTCAGAGAACCAGTCGGGAACGGGGAGCGAGGGTCCGTGAGCCCTTATTTATTTAGAAAATGATGTTTTAAGCTATTTTAAACTGACTGGTTGGGAACTGCTGTAGATTGAAAGAATCAATTACACTCGAGAAATGTCTACATAATTGCATGCTAAATTAAATGCATGTTAGCAACCCGGAAACCAGCGGTAGATGAAATAATGAAATCTAACTGCTGTTTTATGAACTGTGGTGGCTAACGTGTATTTTTAAATGTAATGTCAGAGTTTTACCTGACTGTTTTACTGTTTTACACTGTACAAAGATTTTCATTTATTCGTCAATAAATGAGAAATTAAATCAAATTAAACTAATTTATTTAAAACGGAATTTGACGTTAAAACATCAAGAGATAAAAAAACTCTTATTTTCTCAGCTTTTTTAGGTTCTTAGAATAATTTCCTCTCCAATAATTTTTGAACTTATTGAAAGTACAGTTTTTTAAATCCATACAACACATCTTTTCAAAATATCTAAAAACCATAATACCAGGAAAGTTTAACTCCATTGATCTCTAAAATTTATGTGACGCTAAAAGACTAGCTTATGTCGTATTTTAAAGACGACATTTAAGACTAGTATTTAAATTTAGTTTGTTGGAAAAAACCAATTCATAAGATGAAACCAACAGACTAAACAAGATTTTTAAGCCCCATCTGTTAGTTTATTGGTGAAGTAAACGTAACGTTTATCTTGTTAGTGACATCTCGTTTAAAAGGACTTCTCTCGGCCAAAGGGGAGGGGAGGAAGACTGGGGACTCTTGATTCCCAAAGTTAAATGAGGGGGCTTTGTGACAACTGATTGTTTCTTCGGAGGAACTAAACTTGTAAGGAGTCTTAAACAGATAATGTCCCATATATTTCAAATCACAACAAAACTAAAGTGGTTTATCTGTAAAAGTTTCTTTCATGAGTAGTGTAATTTTCGGCTATAACTCAAAACAAACAAAAATCATACGATAACAAGCCATCAGATTGCAAGGAAATTATTATTTTCATAGCCATCTGATTAATGAGCCTTAAAATTGATCATATAAAAATCATAAATCAAAAGTTGGACATAATAAACTAGCTGATCATCCCGGTTTCCCCCGTCGGAAAACAATAGTAGTTTTAATCACTAGAAGCGAAGTAACTCTTTTTGGTACGAGATCGTAATTTACAGGCGAGGCGCAGCCGAGCTTGGAAACGCGATCGAGTACCAAGGAGACACTTTTGCTCCGTGTGATGAACAACTATTTTCATCATTATGTATAGTTGTATGATATATGAATAAACTAGACAACCATTTATTCGTTAAAAAATTATACTACATAATTTTGAGGTTATCCAAAATAGTCATCGTCATTTACACATCTGATAGTTGTTTAAAAACACAAATTAAGAAATCGTTCAACCTTTCAAACGTAACATAAACAAATTTTGACATTACAGTACGGCAAAATTTACCATATGTTTTTTCAGTACTCCTATTCGAAGTGATAAAAAACTATCATTTTGCGTAAGATTTAGAGAACTAAAAAGGCTGTTTTCCAGACAGTATGATAAAAAAAATACTTTCTTGGATTCACGATTTAATGTTTAGGTTGCCATGACAACTTCATAAGCTTCCCTATATATACTGTAACATTGAAACTTTGATATACCATAGGACGTAGCCTGAGGAATTTAAAAAAAATCCGTTCTTAGTGGATGCTTACGCCCTGAGAGGAACGTCCATGCAAAGTTTCAAGGTTCTAGCTGAAGTAGCGTAGGATGCGTGATTGTAGGTGAGTGGTATTTGAAAAATATATAGTATATTAAAACTCATTTGTTGAAGTCCTTATTTCATTTCTTTATAAATAAAATAAAAAACTTTAGAAATGAGAAAACAATCAAGTGTTTTCCAAATCCCTCAATCGTACCGGTTTCTACAGAAGACTGTACTAAGATAGACTCATAGTTTAAATATGTAGAGCATGACTATTTCAAATGACAAGTAACGACAGTAGTAAGTAAAGAGTGAATAAGGTTACTTTACCGAAACTGTTATCCTATTGCAAAATGAACGCCTGGCAGAAACTTGCCAATGTAATCAAAGTTTCTTCAACGGGTTTTATCTCTAAACTTGTCAGTCCAACAACAGCAACATCGTTGTAAGAAACTAAACTACAAATTAGCCAGAGATGGTGAAGGCAGAACGTTAATTTTTGTTACTTTTTGTCTAGTGCGTTGGTGAGCTCGTGTTCTAAAAAAAGAAAAATAATTATGAACGCGCTAAATGACTAGTTTGTAAAGTATCACTAATTTGTTAATAGTAAATGAGAATTACCAATCTTTTAAAGTGCCAATAAAAAGATTTCATATTTAAATGTTATTCCTATCGTTTCGTGATGTACTTTTTAACATTGTATGTGTGTGGTACTTAAAAAGGTTATTAAAAACACGATACGTATCAACCGTTTTTTACCACTTACCACATTACTCACAAGGTTTTATTGCGGAGAGACAACGTTTAATTAGCCAGCCTTACTTAACTAGCCTTTCTCAATACATTCTTAATGTTTAAATTAGGTAACCTAATGAAATTAATTAGGTAAATTTAAAGAAGCTTTTTATCAATAGCCTCTTTTTAACATAATATTTTGTACAGTTTATCTGCTGTACGATAATTATTTTAATTCGGCTTCTGTGTTAGGGAAAATTAGTTTACACAGACAACAAAGATAGACAACAAAGATTTACAGTTTTACTATTTTATTAAAAACTACACGTTTCAACAAATCTGGCCTTTTAGACTTTGAAGTTAAACCAGAAGTTAAACGGATTACTTTTATCACGGTATTTTAGAAGATCGTAGACATTGTATTAAATTCACGAGGAATAGTGTCAGTAGGCTGTGGAATGGAAATGTTGGTAGATAAACTTACAAGTTATTGTAATAGTGAAAAAACAAAACAAAATAGGTCACAGGCCCGAGTTGTGGCGCCAGCTTCGTCGACGCTGCGCTATACTGGCTAAAATGTAACTTTGTTTTTATCTTGAATTTTTCACAGTGTTATGCTTTTCCAGAAATCTATTTTTCTTTAATTTATTAGGGTAAGCAATACCTCAAAACAAATAAAAAGTACTTGAGTTGACCAGTAGTAACTCATTGCATTGCCAGACAGACAATAACAATTCGATCCACTGATTAGTCAAAGATTAAATTAATTGCTTAACCGTAAATAATTTAAATGTTAGCAGTACATCGTGCATAAGCAATACGTAGCCATACAAAAATCTAATTTTAAGTTGATAGTGTGGTTTCTGAATAACTAAATCAGTAAATGTGACTAAAAGTAATACGTGTGTGAAAATTAACATGTATATCTATCTTATATTATTGATACGCTACATAGAAACTTTGTTCACAATAAGGATTTTTAATTTTAAGACTTATCCCCCACATATCCTCACATCAAGACATGCGTCTTTACGCGCAGATTCATGTCTTTAGATTTTTAATTTAGGCAATATAACTCGAAAAAAGTGCGAAAAAGTTATTTGAAAATTAAAGTTTTTTTGACAGAAGCGAAAATATAAACAAATGAACATCTGATCAGCTGTGTGGGATCCAAGCAAAGGTAACAGAATAGCTATCTCCATATGGTCTGTACTGAAAAGTGAATGTGGGATTAAACATCTGATCAGCTGTGTTGGATCTAAGCAAAGGTAACAGAATAGCTATCTCCATATGGTCTGTACTGGAAGGTGAATGTGGGATTGAGTATAGATATCAAGTTTGTTTCAAACTCGACCCAGCTGTTTTTTTTTTTTTAAGAAACAAGACGATGAACATTTGTTGTGATCGGACACTTTATATTCTTTCAAACATGCTAAGACCGAGACGACAAAGAAGTGTTTATAGCGGTCGGACACGGCAGGGCAATGTACGGCAAGGGGTGCGTGTGCAAACAGAGGCTTCGTACGCGGAGCTGGATCAATTAGTAGAAAATTGCACTGACAAAAATATTATTAACAAATCCAAGGATTCTGCAGCATTCACTTGGCGAGATGGCATTACCATGTCAGAAATGTGGCACGCTACATTTTCAATGAGAAAAAAGAGGAAGAGGCTAAGAATTTTCACACTGCTAGTTTTGCCTCGATCCAATGGCTGACCCGTTGCTTTTTCCATAAGGAGATGAAGGTTGACATACAGATCTAAAAAAAAACTGTAATGAAAACGCAAGTGCACAACGAACATCGCTTACAATGCTGCAATACGCATCCTATCGATTGGCTATCAGAGACACTTTCAGCACACTACATCGTTCCAAAAACCTATTTTTACAATAGATTGTCGACATAATTTTATTATGTGCGCATAGAAGGCAGACGATCATTTATAATTTAATAATCGTGCGAATTCGCACGGGTTCACCTAGTTATTGTTTTATTTTACTAATTTTTTGTGTGGCCTGAGTGGTTAATTAATTATAAGCACGCGTTTGAAATATAATAACATTTTTATTGAAGGTAAATTAGATCTAGGTAAAACATCACAACTTATTGAAAAATTGAAAACCAATAGAAAAACAGAATGTAAATATAAACATTGGTAATGCCAGTTCTGTAATCACCTGTTCTTGAATAGTCAAGTAGGGATACTACAGCCTCCCCCACTTATTAGACTTCACCTTGTAGCGTAACGTTGTAGGTGTACTGGCGGTCTTCGTATACGTGTTGATCCTCGAAGAGGTGTTGGTTGATTAAACTGTTCGTGTCTTGATGGTGTAGGTTGATGTGGTGCTGGAGTGTCTCTTGTCTGGATTTGCTGAGGAGTTTTTGTCAATGTCTTCATCAATCCTGGAAGTTGTAATGGAGCAGATTCTTTGTCCTCTTTTTGGTCATCCAACTTGAGATGAACCTTTTTAACTTCCGTCTTCCTTAATTGGTCCAGGTGACGCTTTAAAGTTCTTCCTGAATCCAGTTTCACCAGATAGTGTAGAACTCCTAGCTTTTCGCAAATTTCTCCTAAGCACCATATGGGTTTATTGTTTTGAGAATATTCCCACACGAGTACTCTGTTTATGTCAACATCGGTCATTTGAGAGGGTTGATTTTTACTGAAAATACGGGTTTCTAATCGGGAAGCTTCCAAAGCAGTAGCCTTGGTTAGACTCCTTGAAAGTTACAGCATCCGATTGTAATAACTGTTCTCGTAACCAGTCATCTTTAAGACCCCTGATGAACTGTGTTCTTAGGAAAATGTCAGAGACAGAAACCTGCTTAGTACATTCACAATGAACCGTGAATTCACATTCTGCAATGTCCTTCTGTAGTGAATCTACGTACTCAGTAATAGATTCATTTGGTTTTTGATATGTACTTAAAAAATAGTGTTGAGAAACACCAGCATTTCGGTGAGGAGAAAGCATGTCACTAAAACACTTAAGCAATGTAGAAAAATCTAGGTCTTTTATTGTGTTATCAGGTCCAATTAGGGCAGAAAGATTGTTATAATGCACCGAGCCAATTGAAGTGCAGAGCAGTTGAGCTGTCTTGTTATCATCAGAAATGTTTTTCATACTAATATAATTTTCAAAACGTTCCAAATAGTTTCTGAACTTTTCCTTTTTGTGATCGAAATTTTCGAAAGGCTGAATATTACTTACAGACGTATTGCTCTGTTGTTCTGGACGATGCTGAAGTTGAAGCTGCTCAGCAAATTTTGCAGCAAGTGTCGTAGCAAGAGTGACTTGGCTTTCCGTAAATGCTTTTAGCAGGTTTTGAAATTGTTCCTGATCCATTGAAATTTAACTGAGTACTTTTTAGAAAAAAATAAATAATCTGGTTCGCCGAGTCGCCACTTTTGTGTGGCCTGAGTGGTTAATTAATTATAAGCACGTGTTGGAAATATAATAAAAATTTTATTGAAGGTAAATTAGATCTAGGTAAACATCACAACTTATTGAAAAATTGAAAACAATAGAAAACAGAATGTAAATATAAACATTGGTAATGCCAGTTCTGTAATCACCTGTTCTTGAATAGTTAAGTAGGGAGACTACATAATTGATCATTTGGGTTTTACTATGGTTGTACTCATCATATCTCTCCGAAATTTGTAAATATCGCTGGAGTTAGCAGCTATAAGTCCTGGTCCGCCGCGGACAGTCCCACTCTGCGTGGTTTGTGCATCAGAGAGATCGTTCATTATTAGATTCGCATCCTACATCCATAACAATCGTCGTCGTTCATTTGCTACGTTCGTTGCGCTTCCCTCCTGCGCTAATGTGTTGATTACTTTTAAGTTTTAATTAGTAATGTGCCATGCAAAGTCTTTGATGAATTAATTTTCCGAGTTTTTGAGTTTATATTAAGCGATATTATTATTAAATGTTAATTATTATTTTATTTATTATGTTAATTATTATGTTATTATTAACTGTTAACGTGTTAAATAAGTATTATTTACGTAGTAAATCAAATAAGGTTTTACAAAGTTAAGTTTTCATCATGCGTCTGGTTATAGCTTATTATTATCTATAGGTATATAAAAGCCAAAACCGGTCGACTGATCACAGTTATCATAAGCTCTATAAAGCTTAGGGCCGTGAAACTTCGCAGAAATGTTCTTTATATGATAGATAAATTCTAAGAAAGAATTTTAAAATATTTTCTCTCAAAAGGCTTAAATAGGGTGGGTATACTATAAAACTTAAGGTGGTGGCCATTTCAGCATCCAAAGCTTACTTTCTCTAAAAGTCTAAGACTTATTATGATTATAAAGACTAGATTAATATTTTCAAGTGAAAAAGATACAAAAATCAATTTACTGAACAAATTAACCGTATAAACTATGATAGACACACAATATTTTCTATTTGTTCTTACATTTTTTGTATATTTTAAAAACATTACATTTCGAGATTTAAGATCGAGAGTCTGCCTTTTGCGCTGTTTACTGTCGTTAAATCAGTTATGTTCATGTTCTAATGACTCAAACTTACTCAGGGACTAGGCAAGAGCGCAGTGCGATGAAAGTTTTGAGTTCAAACCCCTAAAGTGGTTATAAAATTTTTTTTCAAATTAATAGTAATTAATTTTCCTACCCAAATCAATAGTAATTAATTACTGCCTACCCAGTATTTTATCACCACAATAATGGATTCGTTTGGAAATTTAGGTATTTTTAAAACTAAATTGTAAAATTAGAGCAAAGCACATGTTAGTGAACGGTGAGGGTAACGCAAAAATATACAGAGGGAACGATCCACCTGCTCATATTTCTATCTGGGGGGAATTGCTATCTGCAACCTCAAGGGTGTAATTAAACTATTAGTAGCTTAAGTTTAGAAATATGATTGAAATCAAACAATTTGTTGGCCTCAGTCGTAAAAATTGCACATCATTTAATGCATAATTTAACTAAACATTTCTCATCTTTTCAGCAGGCGAAGCCGCGGGTATTGGCTAGTATATTATAAAGAGTGACACAGTAAAATATTGTGTCATAACTGTGTTAAATCTTATATTCTATGAAGGAAAATTAAAAGGAACCAAGTTTGGTTTTACTTTTGAGTCTTACATTTGAAAATGTTTATTTTTATGGGATTTTATTTATTACCATGGAGACGTAAAACCCATAGTAAGTAGTGTGAAACTAACCAAAGTACACAGTGTGTAACGGAATACATAACTGGCCCTCAACTCTAAAACAATCGCTATAATTCTGTGTGTGGTGTTAAACTTCACCCATCACTTATTTTAAGTGCTTTCGAGTATCAAACATGAAGAGTCTAAACAAGAAATTGAAACCATAAATAATAGCCAAATTCTCTTACTTACCTCATAAATCCCTCTTAGTGTCTATCACAGACCTCTTTTAAATAAATGTATCAACAAAAAGGGTCTGAAACTAAGATAAAAAACGTATAGCAAATTTACTATTTAAAAAAATCAAGTTAAATAATAAATTGTGCATGTACACATTTTAAGACTTTGTAATGCAGAGAATTATTCAAAAGTTCGGTAAAGACATTTAAGCCAAGAGTTTCCTTTTAATAAAATATTTGAAGATTAAGGGAGGTAATTTAGAATAGCAGAAGTATTTAACTATTAGAAAAGGGTGAAAGACACTGACAATTAAGAGCCTAGCAACGAAATTCAGGAAATAACGATAAACAAAATCTGTTTACAAGAAATTTTCATTATTTTTACATTTTGTTCTTGAGAGTTACATTTCTGGGAAACGTCAATTTCCTAAATTAATAAAACAGATTTCTTTCTTGTCTTAAGATAGGTATGGTTTTATGATAATGTTATTTCCTTATATGAAAACATTTTTCAGAGTATTTGTCTTCATTAAAGCTAAGTAGTATTGTATTGCTATTCGAAACGTTTACTTTTTAAGTAAAAAGTAAACTTTTCGAATAGCGATACAATAGGTTGTATTTTATTTTAAACAAAACAAATACAATTCTGCTATTCATGCAATCTCCTCTAGCGGTTTAAATTTGCTCTCGTCATTTTTTTGCAAATTGCACTATATTCTGGGTCCGAATTACAATATGTAATTGTTAAAATAGTCGTCTTAATAGATAGGCCAATTTGTTGTAAAAGCTCTTACTGTATCATTCAGTTAATAATGCGCTAGATAAAAAATTACAAAATTTATTTTATTATCAACAAAAATGTGAATTAACACACTTTAAGTTTTACTCCTACTTCCTTAAAGGTTTTTTCATCAGGGAGGCAACTCTGGCTCGAGCGCTGCTGGAGCGACCGAGCTGCCCGTACTTGAGCTTGTGGCCTTCTTTAGCTTTGGTTTCCTTTTCCCCTTGTCTCTTCGCCGCCTTGGACGCTCCTTCCCTGCGGGTCCCTCTGACAAACCTGACTGTGGAGTGGACCGCGCCTCGAGCAGAAGTGGGGAGAAAAAGTACTGATAATTTTGAAAATAACATCGCGAAATTTTATGTTTTTATTTTGTTAGTAAAAATAGGTCGTTGCTTAGCAGTAGATATCAGTTTCCTACTTTTAATTAACTTTGGCCTGCTTAAATAGGTTTTAGGGATAAGAAACTACTAAAAATCTTTACTCAATACTTTTTTCCCTTACGCTTTTACTTGAATTGACGACAATGCTTTTCTTTTTTGCTTCATGATGACGATATGTGTTGCAAAAAAGTGCTGGAAATTTATTCTATTCACTCTTGTTTGTGTACTGTTAATAAATTATTTGAAACATAGCCATTAAAAATAGTATATTAGAAATATGTGAGAAATTAGGAGGAGCCAGAAGTAACTGGAACGAAAATGGTTACTGTTGTAAATGGTAGGTAACATGCTCGTAATAGACCAATTGAAATAAAGACCTGCAATGAAATGGAAAGTATTTTATTTTGGTATTCATTTTGAAATTGGTGTAAAACCCATAAAATATTAGGAAATTAATGCCATAGGTGATAGAGATTGAACCCTGAGGCATTACATCGCTGCTGATAACTGACTGTGGTAGTAATTTCATTATGACTGGGTAAAAATATTTCGCCTCCATCTTGGATCCGCCGTGTTGGTTGGAATATTTTGTTTAAATGTAAACATAGTGTTGTGACACATCATTGAAAATTAGATTTTCACGCCGATCGCAATGCTAAAAACCGTTTTTAAAAATTTTCTGACAAACTCCAGAAGAGTTACGATAGTGTATTCAAAGTAAAATGTATTTACAAAATGATTGTTAGTTAAGGGCATTTGCCCCCCGTTTAAATGCGATTTGAAATTTGTCACAATACTGTTGGCTTTAATTCAACTATTGATAATTTAAATCTGTTGAGTGTGAGGCAAGTTATAAGCATTTAACTAGAAAGGAATCTTTAAATAAATGAATTGTATATTGTATGAAGGATCATAATTAGCTCATAAACAGCTCATTTTAATGCCAATTATTTTCTGAGCGGTTCAACGCCAGAATGAATTTTGTATCTCATCTAAAATCCAAGATATAGTTAATACTAAAAATGAATTTCAGAAAAATCTAATTTTTTGATAAGACGTAATTAATAGCTCGTCTTATTCTAGTCTCTATCAAACTACCAGTTTCTCAAATTGAAGCTGTTATATCCCTGAATGTTTTAAGACTAAAACGAACTTCGTGCTTCGATTAGAACCGGAGATATAAGGAAAATAATCTAACAAATAAATTTAGAAGCGTTCATAAAGATTACAAAGGGAAATTTCTTATATATCTTTAAAACAAATTAAGACTTTCAAAAACGAATTTCGGCATCGCAATCAGCGTGTACTTATTGTTATCTCGTTTGTGTTGCAATTTGCTCTGTCTGTGTCTGTACTGATGGCGGCAGCTGTAATGCAAGCGATGATGAAGTTATATCCAGGGTGAATTTATTTGGTATCAATAAAAGGTTATAAATATTGTAAAGAAATATATGATACTTAATATTAGGGTATATTGTAAGGAAAATCTTTAACATCAAATGCCAGGACTATATTATTGTATTAATAGCCAAGGTAATTTGAAATTTAAGTTTAAGATAATTGAAGTTGTTATACGCAGTTCTCTGATGTCACTAAAGGTAAACCTATTAGGGATCACAATAATGTATTCAAATAGTCAAGTTTATTATAAACAAATTAGTTGAACAATATCACAAGCACGGAAATTGCAACAAAATTATAATCACTAATATGTCGTCGTATTATGGGCTCAGTTTTCAAGGGCCATATTTAGAATTATTTTTTTTCTGCACATGATAAATTTAGTTAGTAAAATAAATCTTTAACATGATATGAAAACATATTATGATGTTGCAAAAAAGTTAAACACTGCTGTTAATTCAAGTGTATGCCTCAAACATAACAAAACAAAAAAACATACCAAGCTGATACTGTTAAGGATAAAATATCAAGTATGCAAAGTATTAAATTACAGTTGGGTGAATCAGAATTCATTTACAAGATTTTTATGGGTGAGTTTGGACGGTGGTTTAGACTGGAGCAAGCAGTTGGACAAAATTAAGAACAAATTGGCAAAAGGAATTTTTCAAGAAATTATAACAAATTGTAATAATTCCTTAAAAATTAACGTTTTTTGTGAGCTCGCCAACACCTTTATTTTAGACAAATTTTTATGATTGAGTTGTCAGATTACTGGACATTTTGTCAATATTTCCTGAATACTGTTCATTTTACTCTAGGTGAAAAAGCGTTGCCACATTGAGCATGTATGTTATCCACAAATTCACATATATTTCTTATGGAAGGGATATTTGTTTAAGTATTGATAAAACTAGTGCGTACCTTGTAAATGGTTGGACCAAAGTAGACATATTATATACTTTTCTTACAGGAAATTTAATTTTCTTTAATTTTCGAATTTCATAGGGAATACTGCAAGTTGATAATTTTCAAGATATTTAGGAAAAACAAAAAAATGTACCTTCAGACCCCCCTCCCTCCCCTCGCTCAAGGGCTACAGTCGGGGACTTTTGATATGTTCACACCTAACTAGTCCAAACAAAGCTGCAAAGTCAAAAATCTTAGTTCCATGCAATTCACTCTATACCTTTTTTTGAGCATTCGTTGTCTGGACTAAAGCTAATCGTGTTGTCGTGTTAAAGGTGTGTAATAAGACTGATCGAGGTAGAGAGTATGCCTTACTCTGGTTGACTTTAAAAGAAGTAGGCAGTTAATATACGAATACCAAAATCAATAATCAGATAATTCATTAATTTTAATTTCCCCTCAAATGGGAGAGTAGATTTTGAAATACCTAACAAAATTTTTAAGCTGATTGTACAGCTTAGAAGTTTAAGTTAAGCTTAGAAGCTTAAGTTTAAAGAAATGTAATTTCTTATGTCTAACGTTTTTTGTTTACGAATAATATTTTCAATTAAAATAATACAGAGAAATCACTATACACACTCTTTAATGGCGTTTTTTAGAAATAATATTCATTATAAAAAGTCAGTGGTGAATCAAATTTAACATCACACAAATACCAATATTCGAGTATAGTATATTTCTAAAGAATTCTAGAAACTTTTGATGTCTAAATATAGCACTCGAATCTCGATAAAATTGTTTTAACCACCACCAACAATCTATCATTACATTTAACATGACTGGTTACAAATGAGTTAATATGAAAACATTTGAACTGTTTAATACTGAACTTCCAAGAATAATATGAAAAGTTATTCAATATTCGCAGCAAGTGTGTCAGCACGGACGTGAATCCTGCCACGGCCGCATCACTGTGACGAAGTCGCAAACTCGCTTATGACTATTGTAAACTTTCTCTGTAATGTAACTTACATCAACGTTTGTAAGTCTTGTTAACTAATAAATACAATTTTAAATAGTCGCATTTCGAAGGCAGTGTAAATTTTACGTAATGTTTTAACTATAACTGCAACTTACCAAATATTCCAAAAGGTAATAAACTGTATAGCATACCTCAGATTTAATCTTTAAAAAAAATTTTAAATCAAAGTTATTGGTGAAAAAATATGGGTAATAAACTGATGTTACACTTCTTTATTCGATATCCATATTTTCATACGCATGTCATTTCACACATTATAATGTTATACTTTTTCAGAAAATCTTGGTTTTGCCCCACAATAAAACAATCAAAAACTGGTTAATTACTGTCCGTTCATTTAAATTACTCTACTAAAGCTTGTCTGATTTAGAGGTAACCAATAAATCGAGTTTTTTTTAAATTGTTGGCAATCGCCTTGTCATACTGGACCACTTCGTAAAATTGTCAGTCAAGCTTTTAATGCGATTTAAACTGGCTGTGAGTAACCAAATTTTAATCGGATGAATGTTTTTTTTCGTTCGTCGGAGCTACGAAACGTAATACTTGCAAATATACGAGACGAACAACAAATTTATACAATATTTTATGATAAAAGCTAACGTAAATTTTTACGGAAATACAGATATATTAAAAGCCTGATAAGTAATGTTTTATTAGTCGATCATGATAGTTCCCGCGCGAACTGGAGGTGAGTGTGGGATTTTAATACGTGTACGGTAAAATTTATTGGGCGAGTTACGTATAATACTTTGCATAATTCTATTCAAACTAAATAAGATGCTTTTTAATTATAACATCTTTTTTGCTAAAACCACGACGTTTCTTATTCATCAAACCTAAACCTGTAATTAACATTTAACGTGGTGTAGTCGAAATCAGCTAATTATTAACATCCGTTTGTAATAGAGGTGAGGTAAATTTACAGACAGCTAGCGGTAAAGAGTAGTTAGACTGCCAACAATAAGGTACGGAAAACAGATGGTTCTGTGTAAGAATATGCAAAGATTTTTTTAAACTAAGACGTAGGTTTTTCGAATATATAGTATAATTGGAACACTGAAACTCAAAAGATGTATCCAACATTTTGACTACTTAAATCCACATTGAATTGGTCTTATATGAAGTTCATGGGAATCTCTATATCAAATAAAATAATTAAGCAGAAACCCCTTAATGATTCAAGGCAATGGAGTCAGAAAATCCGGTTCCAAGTGCTTTTGCACCTCAGCAAAAAATAACCAAATTTCAAAAAAGTTGTTTTCAAACAATATTTATTGAAAATTAAACAATACAAACAAAATTGCTGCAGTAAAACTATAATTAGTAAAAGAAGGTATCGATCATGAAATAAATTTCACCAAAGTAAGGTAATGTTAATTTATCTTAAAACCATGTACAAAGTCTGTAATATTAGAAATATTTTACTAAGTTCATTTTTTTATTTAATGATGGTTGTTAGTTTCTTGTGCAGTAGTTACACTGTACAAACGAGTTAAGAGGCTGTGAACACGAACGAGAAATCTGCGAGACTTTTAATTCAATATAGAACTTTCTTGTGGTTTTATCTTCACGTGTCGCTCGGAGGTGAGTTTTCTGCCTGCGAAGGGAAGAAATTGGCCAATTTGTACACAATTCGATCGCTGTAGAAAAACTTTATTCATTATACTGCAAGAAAAACAGTTCTTTAAATCGTTCGCCAAAGTCAGATGTGATTTTTTTTTTGGTGCGCTCATCTCAATATTGTTGGGTGTTGAAAACTACAATACATCATCACAATGAGCAAAAGTGTTACTTTTTGGAGCACAAGAGCCGAGCTTTTAAAATCGATTAAGCACCAAAAAGACACTTTTGCACCTTGTTTGAACAGCGGTTTTTTTCATATTGCGGAAATAAGCTTATGTGTTGAAATTCTTGCCAAAGTTGATTTTTGAGGTTACAACGTAATTTACAATGTTTACATTTCTGTTGTTCACCAACGGCGATTCTCACGTTGCAAACAGCAAGTTCAGCATTCGTCAATGAATGAAGCAGTATGAGGTTAGCGCACCAAAATATCACAGCTGACTTTTTTTTACCAGTAATAAGAAGTGATATTTTGCGGACGACTTAAAAAAATCAAATCGGCTGATTTTCGTGCGTTATGATCAAAACCACAGTTTGAATATGAAAGAGAGTGGTGGAGAGAATTATAAGAATGTACCAGCATGCACTTAGCTAACAAATAGGTGGAGTTTCAGGTATGAATTTAAAAACTCTTTGACTTTAAGCCATGAGTTGACCGAAAATAAAGATAAATACCCGTAGTGCCAGACTTGAATACTCGGTGAATCTGAAATGCTAAAAAACAATTTAGACAGCGTAAAAATCAAGTAAAATAAACTTAGATTCTAAAATGAACATGCAAAAATATTTTTAAAAATAATATTATGGGAAGTGAGTATGCTGGTTGCTTCGACGAAAATATAAAATTGAAAGATTTTAGTCCATAATCCAATAGATCATGGAGAAACTATATGAAGATACCAATAGATACAAAACTTTATCAAGACGTGGCAGTTGAACATGAAAGTAAGCATGCCAAACAAAAACAACTTTCGATCAGGCAGGTATTTTAAGTAAAATTACTTCGGCAAAAAATAAATTACGAAAATAAAAGCATGCTTTGACAGTGGTCCAGGACATCGAAGTAAATAATACAGCTTGTTTCAACACATAGTTTCAATACAGTTACAAAAAACCAATGTAAAAAAACAGCTTCAAACATAGTTCTACCACAGAAAATAAAAGTAGCCCATACTTCAGGCCTATGAAAATTGAAAACAGAAAACGAGAAAACCTCATTCATGAGTATTCGATTTTTCAGTTCACTCTTCAATTCATCCAAATATAACAATTAAAAATGTCCATATAAACTTTTTTCAATTCAAACATGGTTTATACTGAAAAATAGGCATTGGTATTCTTTATCCAAAAACTTTTGAACTAAAATATTTGCTGGTGTAAAAAAAAGAAAAAGAATATACAAACACTTGATATCGTTCTTACACAACAGTTAAGACGACGAGAAAGTTGAGTTTTTGTATCTGACCACAAAGAGCCATTACTCATTGTCGACGCTTACGATCATGTGTGGATTTGAGCATTATGACGTTAGCTGGGCCAATAATCACTTAAGAAACGAAGAAATAATTTTAAAGTTAGTTGTTTGATTTTATTTACAGTTTGCTTATGCATCTTAATCTTAAACAACTTCAATACCGTATACTGCGCTGTGTTTATCACATGTGATTGAAGACTGATCATGACTCTGAATGTAGACATGTAATGTAAACACTGTGATGACACAGATTTAACTTGTTTGTATATAACGTTCTTTGGTGTAAAGCCTATTAAGCATATGGAAGCCGCAATAGCATGGATAAATGCAAGAATAGCTCATAGCTTCAATGTTGAAACTAAATTGGAAAGAATAGTTAAAAAAACAAACAATTGATCGATGAATCTGCATCAGTGAAACCAGATAGCTTTTCTGATGAGAATGATCTGAAGTATATTGGGACTTGAGAAAACGTCGCAAACTGAGTGCATCGCAAACATCTTTCAGCGAAGAAGCAAAGCAATTAGTTTCCATCCAGTATTTCGATTACTGTGATTTGGATAAATGGTGCAGTAGTTGTTAATTTACAACCGTCAAACCCTTTGATTGACCTTGGTACATTGTTCTAAATACATCCAACGTTTTCGAAAATTTACATTTTGTATTTCATAAACCTATTTTGACTTAATACCCCCATTGTAACAAACCTGCATATTCAGCGAATTTCTTCAGGCTGGTATTACACTGTCATATATTATCAAATAAAACCGTTTCGATAATATAACTATGACAGAAAAATATTATGTTGAATATTATTTAATTTTTAGACGTATTACACTATTATACACTATATTAATTTGATCACATGGTTGTACCAAAATGGATGAACAACAGTTTTTTTGTTATTTTTCTTTTGGTGGTTGCTTTAGTTTCATAATTACCATTTGTTTAGTGCTTAAGAAGCAACGTAAAATAAAGAAAAAAACTACTTTAGGTCGGACTGTGGGTTGTAAGGCGGAATGACGTGGGTGTTCACAATCACTTATTGAGAAGTGAAAATTCTAAACACTCTGAGAAGTTCATAAGAATTGACGAGAAGAATTTTTCTTTTGTGGCCAAAATAACTATTTTTCTTTAATAGTCCAAGCTGATTTCTAAGAAACATACTCATTTTAGAAACTCTATTAGTGTAGAAGAATGCCTTATGGTAACACTTGGATTTTTAGCAACTGGTGAATCTTATTCCAGTTTACATTACAGTACTCGTATACCACAATGTACTCTTACAAAATAAAGCAATCTAAAATCAATGAAAAATAAATGTTGAAGATAAGAATTTTCTTCTGTGAGTTAAATTGAAAAAATTTTCTAATTTATTAACACGTTATTCTTATAAAACTAAATTACAATATTAACTTCAGTTTAATGATTAATCACTGTTTTACATGTTACAATGATTATAACTTGTAATCTTAATTAACGTTAGCATTATGCAACGCTTGATCGGTTATGTCTTCCATCGCTAAATGGAACAAGAATTAGTATGAGTTGTTTGAATCATTTGCGATTGTTATAATTTTAGGCAATGAACTCCCATCGATTGTATCCGACATTTCCACTGAAACATGTTGAATTCGTCTTTTGGCCATTCTGACCGTGAAATCGTTGCTATTTAGTCGTATGGTTCGTAATTCTGAAACTACGAATTTTCTAAAAGCATCTAACTCACCCTCAATGCCCGTATTTCTAAGTTTTTCCATAGCTAGCTTGAGCATTGTAGAGGTTGCTTTGAATAGAAGCTACATCAGGTTTCCTTCTCTTGTATATATCCACACCATCAACATGTTTTGTTTCATATTATTGGATAAAAAAACTTTTTGCGGCGCTTTGGTATGGCGTATTCATAACGTCATGAAGTATACTTTGTGATACGGCCAAAACCCGTGTGATGTATTTTCTTCAGTAATCTATAAAATAAACAAAACACTAGGCTAGCTTAAATATGGTACACATTTTTTAATACATTGGTTGCAATATTAAACATTATAACCTTTTAATATTTAAAATAGGTTCCAAACACCTCAAAATAATGGGAAAACATAACGAAGAATTTGAAGTTCAATTGAATGTCTATAACACTCAAGGGCGCAATGGATGGAATAAAATGACCCAACTCAAGCGGTTCACATTACTTTAATTACAAACATTATAACAGTATTTTGCTGTTTGTAGCAGATGCAAACTATAAATTTCTAACGTAGACATTGGGGCGAATGGCCGACTGGGCAATGCGGGAGTGAATGCAAAGAGATCATTAAAGTCATGCCTCGATTACACTACTATTATAAATGTTCCAAAAGACAAAAAACTACTAAATAAAAATTTCACCCTCGCACCTTCATATGTAGTACTTGCAGTTCCTTTAAGTCGTAACGTTATGAAGACATAATGTTGCCCATCAAAGAATATAACTAAAGAAGAAAGGATTTTTAATTACAGATTGTCTCGAAACCGTAGGTTCGAAGACAACCAACATGTGCATGTAGGAAGTGCACATGGCTTCTTAAACTGCCAGGCACCGGTGTGTTTGCCTTACAGGCAGTTGTAATAATATGTATACTAGTTGCAGCTTCGCTTGCAAACAATTCCGTCGATGAATACACATTATTCATCACTTTAGTGTTGTTTCGTCTTAACGGTGGTGTTGCAATCTAGGGTTGAATTATAAAACTATTTCAAACCATATCCTTATGTTTTGCTTTAAACAAAGTGAATTGAGTTTGTCTAGTGTCATGGTGAAGGGCCACTTTTCCAAAATGTCAGTCCTTTGCTGTACTTGAGGAAGCACTTCCTTAATTCTGAGATGTACTTGCAATCTACGTAAAAATACCTTTGATATGACACTTCAAATGTTAAAATCGGTACAGCCATCATTAAGGTGTGACAGTGAAAATAAACTATTTCGTGTATTAATATACATATTTTGAACTGGACAAGTATATAAGTTAATATCAAGCATGCAGGCACAACATCGAAACCCAAATTGTCGCACAACATTGGCTGTCCGTTCTGCCCTAGTTTCCTATCAAATGTCATACCTATAACCAAACAAAATATCCACATAAACTTCTATTCAATTAAAGGATTCAGCTAATTCAAAACCAAGCATTTAAAAACGTACTTTTCATCCTCTTGATTTTTATAACCTCGGATCCATGTAATAGATTTATCAACGGTTCGTCAGCATTCACTTGCGCAGTGACGCCGTAGGATATCATCATCTCACGGAGCTTGTCTCTATTGTAACATTTCTCACATGCCCCGACTCGTTGAATGTATTGTGTTGGTTCCCCCTGATTTTCTTGCACAACCTCCAGAACTATGCGTCCAACGCCCTCTTTCAGGCCGGGCGCTCCCTTTTTCCCAGATCATATCTGAAGAAATTGATAATGCCTTTCCTGAACTATACCTTTGTAAAAAAAACGACCGTGTTCGTGTCATTTTTCTCGTAGACTCTAACCAAGGTGTTAAAAAACCTTGGATAGTCTCAGAAGAGTATAATTAATCTTTGACTTCTAGTTTTGATTCGGATTTACTTACTACATGTAATCATTCATGACGGTAAAATCATTCAGCTACATAGTCTCTTTCCGGCGATGTTTTGCCCGTTCTCGGTGCGTACACACCAGGTCAGCAGTGTTCATGGTCGGTGTTGGGAAAGATTATTATCTAACCTTCTATTCCTTTCTATATGTAAAAAGGTATAAAGCTGAAAATAATCCCTGACGGATTTTTATAACTATCCTTTACTCTTATATGAGTAATGTTATCGTGCTTGTATGCTCGCTTGCTTGCTTGGACAATTATCTCAAAAACGGCTCCGAGGATTTCCTTCAAAGTTTGTAAATAAGTAATTTATGACTCAAAAACGTCTCTAATGCAGATTACTTGGCCAGAGAAAATCTAATAACGCAATAAATCGAAATACCTGGTGGACCGAGCCTTGCTCGGTGTTATTTCATGTTTACCAGTTCATCCAGTTACTATAAAATATTTCAATGTCATAAAATTTATAAATATAAACCTTTTTTATTGCTCCATGAACTCTTCATCCCACCTGCTGTATTTTCCCTTAATAGCTGTAGATTCCAAACAGCTGTTATGATTACTTCATTTGTTTACACTTTCCTTGTTTATTTTCGTTGCTATCATGGCAACCCATAAGGCCAATGTTAAAATTGTACAACTTTAAAATTCGATTTATTAAGTTATTACATTCTCTCTGGCCAAGTTATCTACATAAAAGACGTTTTTGAGTTATAAATTACTTATTTCCAGACTTTGAAGGAAATCCTCGGAGCCGTTTTTGAGATAATTGTGCAAGTAAGCAAGCATACAATCATACAAGCATACATGCACGATAACATTACTCATATAACAGTATAAGATTTAAAGTTGTAAAATGTTAACATTGGCGTTATGGTTTGCCGTGATAGCAACGAAAATAAACAAGGAAAGTGCAAACAAATGAAGTAATCATAACAGCTGTTTGGTATCTACAGCCATCAAGGGAAAATACAGCAAATGGGATGAAGAGTCCATGGAGCAATAAAAAAGGTTTCTATTTATCAATTTTATGACATCGAAATATTTTATAGTAACTGGATGAACTGGTAAACATGAAATAACACCGAGCAAGGCTCGGTCCACCAGGTACTTATTATTATTGTTACAATCACATTAAACATCAGTCTAACAAGTAATTTTATAAACGAACGCAGTAAGATACTAAGGATAGAAGTGATTAGGATAGATAGAAAGGAAATATAGTTCCTACCTTTTACTTCGATGTGCCTACCTCTACAACTAAACGTGATAAACAATTTTGATAAAGATAACAATTTATTATATGGTCACCGTAGTAATTAGCTATATAAATATAGATAACATCTACAAAGAAAACTTTGCGACGTGACTGAAATTTGTTTGAACTTCTCAATCCGACATACTGTACTGTATATTGAATAAGTTATGGTTTGATTCATTCTCTAATTTGGGCTCTTTGTATTTTTTTGCGTTTAGGTCATCCTTCCTCACTCCAAACACAAAGTTAATTTACTAAAATTTAAAACAAGCTGGTAAACGGATTTGAAGTTGCAAAGAGTCCTCTTATCTGGTTTAGTCTGCTGAAGGTTACTTCTATGGACTTCCTGTGGCGGGGGAGGAAGGGGGTTCGAATTCAGTTTTGTCCTCCGGTAGAGGGAGGGTTGGGGTCGCAAGACTCGTCGCAGCAGATGCACGATACCGTAGATGCCGAGGCCGATGACAACTCCTCCATATTTACAGTATTTTGTTACTTCAAAAGTAACAAAAGTATTTTTATTCACAGTAACAAAAAACTTGATTAGCTTTCCGAAAATAAAAGTTACGTAATGATTTGAGTACCTTTTGTGTTGGTGTTCTAAAATAATTTGAAGGTTTTCGTACCTGTACAATGTTTATTGTAAATTGATATATGTACATAAAATTCAGAGGGGAATTTGATTTTATGTTTGTAAGCATTCTTGCACAAGAAAAAATTATGTTTTTGCGGGTACTTACTACTTAAACGTATTTGACCACTATACTTATACAGGGTGTCTGTAAAGTCCGTCACCAAACGCCATAACTTTGTTTATTGGGTCAAAACTAGCAAAAAAGTTCCGTGAAGGTATGTCCGCATACAAATAAAATGCATATTTACCCAGATATCCGCCATTTTGTATTTTTCACAAAACATTTTTTATCTCCGAAGTTTGAGAATCGATTTTTTTGAAACTTGGTATGTACCTATAACTAGTCAAGGTTAGTTTATGAAAAAATAATCAGCATGATCGAATAGTAAATTTCAAAATGGCGGCCGTTTGAAACCTTTAATTTGAAATATCGGAAAAACGTTACGTAGTACAAAAAATATGAAGAATTAAAATTTTTAGAAAATTTAATTTCCTGTCTATTGACATCAGAATTATGAAAATCGGTTAATAAATAACTGAGTTATGGTCAAATTTATCTACTGAGGCAGCGTAATTTACCTATGTCAGCGCATGACTCAATGCAACAATGGGCCATTCTCCTTCCAATTTATGCTGCCTCGTTGGATAAATACGACCATAACTCAGTTATTTATTGACCGATTTTCATAATTCTGGTGTCATTAAACTGGAAATTAAATTTTCTAATAATTTTAACTCTTCATATTTTTTGTACTACGTAACGTTTTTCTGGTATTTCAAATTAAAAATTCTAAGCGGCCGCCATTTTTAAATTTACCATTCGATCATTCTGATTATTTTTTCATAAACTGACCTTGACTAGTTATAGGTACATACTAAGTTTCAAAAAAATCGATTCTCAAACTTTGGAGATAAAAAATATTTTGTGAAAAATACAAAATGGCGGATATCTTGGTAAATATGCATTTTAGGACATACCTTCACAGGAACTTTTTTGCTTATTTTGACCCAATAAACCAATTTATGGAGTTTGGTGGCGGACTTTACAGACACCCTGTATAAGTGGAAGTTTTGAGCCTGAATGATCAAATTAATTAAGAAATAGAACTTTAATAAACAAATAGTAATGAGAATGTATTAACTTTGACGAATAAATCAGTTCACTATTAATAATATTTGTCTTTTCGGCTCTCATCGATGTAACTATTGATTGTTAGTGGTTGCAGATACAAAATTGAACTACCAGTTGTATATTATCGGACCAAGAAACGTCAGTCAAAGAAATTTATTAACCGAGATTCAAGAGTCACGAGGTTCATTTAGAAGAGGTTCTTGTCAAGCAAAATACGCAGTGGTTCAAAGTCGGAATAGGCAAGGTCGGGTAGGCATGGGCGTCAAAGTCAGCAGTGGACCAGCAGCGGTACTTCTCTTTGTGTCTTCCTTCTAGGAAGGCTTCTTTTCTCTAAATATAAGTGTCAGATTTTTCAAATACGTTCAATTATTCGAAAAACAACTTTTATTTGCAGCTAAAAAACTTATTATAGTTATGATATTTAGTTGAATCACGTAAAATATACCACAACTAAAGCGCATTGCACCGCCTTGTTTTCGTCATTTAACAGAAATTTATTTTTTAAACTCTTATAGCTTTTTTATCCTTAATAGAAAATTAAGATCCATCATTGCGCCTATCTGCTAAGTATTAAATAACATATAGAAACCTAATTTAACTAACAATTGAGATTACATATTTTTGATCACTTCCAGTTGAAAACGCTTTCATAAACATTGCCTTAAGCTATCTTAAACTTCGGAATGTCTGTAACCGGTCAGGTCACGTGTGGCCGTCAGCCTAAGGCCCTTCAATGCTTTTCACTGAGGCAAGCTAAATCTTATGTGGAATGCACAAAATAGAACTAACCGTCATATTTTATTTTTCAGGAGCAGAACATCTGTTCATAAGTGTCGCTCCTATCACTGCTAGGTAAGCAATTAACTCCTATGTTAGTGACAAGCAAAATCAGGGTTTCCGGAAGAAAACGGAACCCATTATAAGATAAAAATATTGGTTATAATGTACTTTGCAAGTGTTAATACTGTTGGGAATACCGTTTGTGTGTGTTTTACTGTTCAAGGTTAATAGTAATTTAGTTACAGACGAAGTATAAATTACTTCTTTGCGATTTGTAATCAGTTGAAGAACTGAATTGTTACTTTCATTTTCTCAAAATAATCTTTAGCTTTGATTTTGAATTTTTTAAGGCGCTGGTCAAATACATTTATATTGGAAGAGATGTTATATACCATTATTATTGAGTAGTCTTAATTTGGTACACAATATTCAGAGTTTTTTTTGTAATATCTTTCTGCTAAGTTTACGAAAACACATTTTTATAGTAAACATTATACCGGGTGTCCCATAACAGTCCCCCCCGTAATTTTTTACATTTTTTTGCTCCCACGCCATTTACAATGGTTTACCGAGTTTGCTGAGTGTCCTACGTTTCAAACAGGTACGGTCGTTTTTTACAAAGGTATTGTTCAGGAAAACTGTATCAATTCCTTCAGACGTTATTAGGAAAAAAGGGAAGCAGTTCTTTATTTTCTTACAAAAAGCAAAGGAAACCTTTACATATTTTTTATTATTTTTTCGTTTTTTATCGAGGAGAGTTTTACCGATCTGGGTTATTACTTCGTAGTACTACAAACACAATGAATTTTACGTATTTTACCTTCAGTAATTAAATACATACGCGATTTTTCTACATATCTAGTTACATTTATTACATAATTTGATAGTAAAACCTTATAAACGCACCGTACCACCCGGTGAACTTTGACGTAGATAACATATTCCTCAATCAGGTCTTTCATATCGACGTCACCAACGTTGCCGAGGTTCGTCGTCGTCACATACCAGCCAGCACCCGCCTAAAGAAGAGGACCCGCCTAAAAGGGGGCGTTGAACGTATAGTTCTGGAGGTTGTGGAAGAAAAAGAAGCGGAACCATCACAATATGTACAGCGAGTTGGAGCTTGTGGCACGTGTTACAACAGAGAAAAGCTGCGCGAAATGATAACGTACGGCGTGACGGCACAAGTGAATGATGACGAACCGTTGATAAATAAAAGAAGCTTATGAAATAGAGTTAATATAAAATGAACTCCAACTTTCTCCAACTCAACACCTCGACGAATACCTACCGCTATGGTCGAAAACCAAGGTAGAAACAGAAAGAATGGTTAAGATGGATGTCATAACTCCTGTAGACCATGCTACACCCTGGTGTTCTCCGATGGTCGTCGTACCAAAAAAGGGCAGTGGTAACGTTCGGATGTGTGTTGATCTTTCAAAACTAAAAAAAAAGTTCGTCGCCAGCTGTATCCAATTCCAGGAATAGAGTATATATTGGCACAAATTAAAGAAGCTACTGTTCTTTCAAAGCTATAGATGCCAATCCTGGGTTTTGGCAAATACCTTTGGAAGAAAGACGATCGATCGTAAAATAGTTTTTCCAACATGAAGGTATCATCTCAGTTTCATTACGGTTAGAGTTTTAATATTAAATATGTTTGTGAAACCATAAAATGACTATTTACATTCATACGTGAATATGTTGCTATATTGTATGTACTTTAAAATAACTAACAGTTCCAGTTGCTAAAATTTACCCATCAATACAGTTATTATTAATGCAATACAATGAAAACAAGTCATTTTATAAAGTTCATTGCATTGTATGCAGTTTCTCCATAATCTATTCACAATTTAAAGTGGAAATTAATTAGTAAGACTTACAAATCGACCTGTGGTCGAGCGAATCCGTTGTCTTTCTTTTTATTTTGCAGCAAATAGCAATTTTTATTTTCAACAATGAAACCCATCGAAAGTTGTTTAGTTAATGCAACCTGATGATCGGAGGCGGAAGCATTTTTGTTTATGACTATCACATCAGGGGATCGGTCGACAAATTGCCTTCATTACTTCCTGTTACTGCCCATCTCTAAAAACTTTCACATAATGATGCTTTTTTGTTGTTATCGTGGCATGCTTTTGTTTGCCCATTCAACTATTTTAATCTTTTGTAGGGTCTTCAAACGAAATTTCTAACAATTATAAAGTCTGAAGGGATTTTTAATCAAAAAATCTATTTTAAAAGTGTAAATAGGTAAAACGTTGTAAAAGTTTACGAATTATTTATTCAAACTCATCAACTTATTCAAACTTATTACCTAACGTATAAACCGACTAATTTATAAGCTAACTTACATAAGTTAGTTAACTAGCTTATAAGTTAAAAGTAAGTTAGTAAGTTTAAGTAAGTTGACCAACGTATTAAATTTCAAAATTATTAAGTTAATTAAAATTAGGCCTAACTCATTTGGTAAACTATGCCAGAATCTTTTAAGTTTCTCTGGTTGTCAAAATAAGAATTAATTGTTTTTACTGTTATATTAACTGCAGGCGCTAATAGTGAAATCTCAAAATTTTTGAACTACAGTTCTATTCTCTTACAACGTTTTTCATGTTGTCTAATGTTTGAATTTTCTCGTTGACATTTAATACACAGTATTCATATTCTATTATGAAAAATAGCCATGACTTAGAAAATCAATTTTGACTTTTAAATATAGTTTTACATTGAAGTTAAGAGAAATCTATCAATATTCCGTATTGGTAAAAACCAATGCCATAATTATTAAATGGGGCTTAGTTATGTATAATTATGTATAACTCAACTCCTTAACTATCCTTGCAAAACATCACTTTCCGTGTAATCGGCGCGGTAACATAATTGTCGCGATGAGAGCGGCTGTTTCGAATGAAGATAACGCGAATTCTTTGAATTACTCACCTGTTCTCTTAAAAATGTGTGCACCGATATGCATTTTTCGAAAGTTCTCATTCCTTAACTCATTACCTTCCATCTCCTACCGTAAAGAATAGCTGTGGGCTGATTCCTGCGCTGGTTCAGATATTTAAGAAGTTTGCGTAAAAAAAAGAATTGCATGAAACAAAACAAAATACACCTTAAGCTTGGTTCGAGCGAACACAAAAGTGGCTTTGGAAAAATCATAAGGAAAGTTCATAAAAATGCATTCGATATTGCAAGTAGTAAAGGAAACGATTGCGCCTTCGTAAATAACAAACAGTTTATAGATCGATAAAATAAATATTTTACGACCGACCACAGAACTTTACAGTTGTATTGAAAATTACTGCTTACAACCAGGAACTGATCTTGTTTTATATTGTTTTGTAGGTTTATTCTAGCAGTTGCAGAATTTTAATTTAATCAACCATGCAAAACGAACAATAGAAACAACAATGTGAAGTGACTTCGCTGGGAATATCGATAAACTTGGACATAAAAGGATTACATCGTCAATCATTTCACTCAGACAAATAAAAACAATGTGAGTCTGATAAAACCGTGAAGTGAGTTGAAAGGCCGCGAGTCTCAATGATTAAGGGGGCGGTCTACCTCAAGTTCCGAGCGCTAAAACAGGGTTTTGTATCTTATTCATTGATTGCTGGATTTTCATATGATTTCCAATATTTTGGTGTCATTTTAAAAAGGATATGTTTTTGTAGGTCGTTATAATTTTAGAATTTTTGATTTTATCCCCGTATATTTACAGGAATTGTGTAAATCTTCCAAAAAAGGTAGTTTTTTGTTAGATTTTAAAGTCTCATAACTAACAA
Organism: Flexamia atlantica; assembly: GCA_035578135.1. Lineage (NCBI taxonomy): Eukaryota > Metazoa > Arthropoda > Insecta > Hemiptera > Cicadellidae > Flexamia > Flexamia atlantica. Next base: position 11,919,861 of record JAQJVK010000019.1, read on the forward strand.
CAGAAACGCTTTATAGAAAAATAAAAATTGTAGAAGCCTATAAAATATTCTGAAGAACGTGAACCCACTCTCATTTTTATTAAATATTCAAAAATAAAGCTTTTGTCGCCCAGATACGAAACGTCTGCAAGCGTACTTCAGCGCGTTTTAGCCCTATCTTTACAATGTTATTTCGCTCTGTGATGCAGATTTTTCTGTTAAGGTAGACCGCCCCCTTAACCTCAGTTTTAGTTATTATTCCCATCTTTACCGCATAATTTTATGTTAAGTTTGGGTTACAAAAATTAGATGGCCGTACTCGTAATTCTTGTACTTTGATTCATGAGTTCTGGTTTTCGAGATTTTTAATATCAATTATTCGTTTCCAGTTAGAAAAAAACTGTTTCAATGATGAGAGACGATGACACCGCTTGGTAGGCATATTATATATGGCTTGTCACAACTCATCTATAAAATATCCCCTGCTGTCACCATACTTAACTTCGGTACCCGTCTAGTAATTTTGTATCGAATGGTTCATTGCAACCAAAACTGTCATAGTTTTTTATTCCTCATTTATGCATTTTTAATATATTTGATTACATTATGTGGGATTTGATTCAATCAACATACCAATTCTAAATCAGGAAAAAACTCATTTATTATTTAAAAAGTTGATAAGTTAAAAGTTGAACTGTTACAAACAAGTTCTGCCTACATACACAGCGATTTTGTCTTAAATCGAATGGAGATTAAATTGAGCTTGCAAGATTTGTTCAATCAAGTGTAAGGCTATAGTCAGAAATGTATTGGTTCCCGATATATCGGAATGCGATTGCGAATGGTTTTGTAAATTCTCAGTTTGAATTGCCATTGAGTAACAGAAACAACTTTATAGTAAGATAAATAAATAGTAAGTAAGTAAGTACATTTATTGCCGAACAATTAGGTTACTTGCATAATATAAACTACATTATAAATTTATTAATATACAAGTATATGTGAATAAATAATAGACGAATGCTCAAAAATTCTGTACTGGAGGGAATGAGCAAATTTAGTTAAGAAACCCAATGTAAAATTAATATGCATTACTCGCAAAAAACAATTTATTTTAAGGGGCACATTAATGTATACAATTCTGGCAGAGAAATTGATGTATAAAATTGGGTACCTCAGATTTATAAGGAATTATTATTTAGAAGCAGAACTAGCTATAATCCCGTCGGTGAACGCATTGTGCGTAAGCGACTTATCCCCTGAGGTATTGTTGAAGACAAAGCTTGAGAACACAGCCTAAGATCATTTGGGAGTTCGTTGTTCTCAAGGATTTTGTTATAGATGCCATTCGAATTAAATACACGAGACTCACGAATGTGAGTTCTCGTTAACCTACAGTATAACTGAATATATCCCATGTATTGTGTCAACAACTGCATAGTTATCCTAATACAGTACATCAAATAAGCAAAAAGGAAAATTATTGTCATTCAACAAAATTTGTTACGTACATTGTCAACAAAGTAAGCTTTAAATGACAAATAATTTTTGTTTAGGTATAAGTATTTTATAATTTAATAAATGCTGTGACGACATTGATTCGAATTTGTATATAGAGGAAGTCTTTTTTCTTAAGTTAACCTTTGAAGTTGAATCGACTCTAGAAACGCATATTTTAGGAAAACAATATTGAAGGATGAACAATTTTAACATAGGCCATGGATTGCCGTGTTAATTACGGAATAACAACGAACTAATCTATCTTATAGCTATCCAAATATCGAGTGGAGATGAACTTTAAGATTCCCCTATTGCATCAAAAGTATTTATAGTTTCCGAGCAAAGCTCAGTTCCCCAATATTCTATAATTATTACAGTACTTATCTCTAAACAGACGTTATATTAATTAGAATAGTAACGAATCAAAACTAGAATCTGTAAAGTAATGTTTAGTAATAATCGTACATCAAAATCGTTGGGCATTTAGTTAAACTCATGAATTAATAAATGAAAAAAATTAATATATTTCGTAGTATATTAAGATACCAAAACCTGTAATTATTGTTTTGTTTCATGTATTAATTAATAATTATTAAGTATTTACGTTTTTCTCCATACGCATAACTGAAGAGGTTTAAAGTTTTGAAATAATAAACTTAAATAACTGTGACTTACTTGAAAATTTAAAGAAAATATAATTTAGATTTATCTTGATTTTCTATCCCATATTTGTACTGTACAGGATAGTCGAAATACTATTAATAATCCCTGTTAGTCCAGTAAAAATACTGTTTAACCTAGAACAAATTGCAACACGAGCGTTTTTGACGGTATTCTGCTCAAAAAAATGTGCATATTAACATATCCAAAATCGGACAAAATCGGACCATGGGAAACCCCTTAAAATCACGTTTCAAAATGGCGGCTTTTTTAACATTGGAAAGTTTTTGAAAAAAGCCACTCGGTTGCATTTTTTATCTACATTTAACAAGATATTGAGTTGGGACCACCGCCAATAATTTTTGAGTGGCTAGTCGTGCATTTTGACAGGGTAAAAATTTTTGGCCGCCATCTTGGATCCGCCATATTGGATTAATTTTATTTTTTTCAAATGTAAAGGTGGTCGTGTGACACATAATTTAGAACTAGATTTTTACGCTGATTTCAATGCTGAAGTCCGTTTTCAAAAATATCTATTCGTTTTTAAGATATGCTCAAAATAAAATTCTTCCCTATACATTTCTTATGGGGGCTAAATAAAAAATAACATTTTTACGATTATGTTTCTTATATCTCAGGAACCAAGCAAGGCTTTCAGTTCGTTTTGATCTTAAAATGATGAGTGATTTTTTGGCTGTTATTTGGGCTATTGATAACTAAAATCAGACAAGTGTGAAACGAGCTATAAAGCTAAATGCTACATGAAAATTGTTTTTTTTTATTTGTTTTTTGTTAAAGATTTATATCTCAGGTTTGAAATGAGTTAAAAAGTTCCTTCTGGTGTCAAATTACTCGGTAAAGTATAAGCTTTCATATGAACTATGACTAATCGAAATCTGACTAATATAATTGGAGTTATGATCCATAATACTACTTAAATTCTTCTAACTTTAGAAATTTGTCACCACTTAAAGACTTATATCCCCAAATTTAGCTGAGACTCAGGCCTAATTAAGGTCTTAATTAACTCAGTACATTACTGGCTTTAATTTAAGCTCTTAACCATTTAAATAGGTTGAGTTAGATGCGAGTTATGGACCTTTAATCAACATAAAAATAATTTTTTTCATAATTTTTAATTTAGTTAAGGACGGGTATCTCCAGTTTTGTTGAAGGAATATAGGTTTGAATTGTTTCATAACACTCAGTGAGCTATCAGCTTTCATTTGAGCCATTGATCATTAAAATCGGACAAGTTTGGAGTGAGTTATATTGTTTTATTAATTTTTTTTGGTAACTATTTTTTGTGTCACATTTAAAGCTTACACGGTATCAATAAAACCAAACATTTACCTATTTTAAAGGGGAAACTGTGTAATCCAGGAATGCTAAACAGAATTGTCCTCCACTAACTCAGATATGTAGAATTCATTGAAAATGTGTTCATCGCGATTTATCTACAGGGTGTTCCACAAACTAAGGCCAAGGGTAAAAATATCACAATATTGTTAAGTAAATCTATACCACGTTTTATATCATTTTACAGGTCCTGCTGAACGGAACATTTTGAGGAAAACTGAACTAAATAATCTCTAGCCGTTTCAAAAGGCGGCCATTTTAGAGATATTTTCCAATATTTACGGAAAACATTGGATTTTTTTAAACCACTACAAGTATTTTAGTTCTGTTTAGAAATTCTTAATCCTTGTCAACTCAGTTTTGCTATGGTAACTGCTATGGCCATATTATATAAAATCAACTATAGTTCCTATGGAAACCAAATAAAACTACAAACATTATTCAAAACACTAGTGAGAAATAATGCATACGGGGTGAAACTTAAAGGGATATTAAGGACCTGGGTAGACCCATGTTTTGCCTGGGTAGATGATATACCTTGGTGCGATGATATAGCCTATTCCCCTCGGAAGTTTTTGCATTTACCTGAAACAACTTACACAAAAACAACACCGAAACGACCTTTATTTCATATTATATAAATAAATAAATACATACTTACATAAAAAATAAATTATATATATACCGGGTGTCCCATAATAGCCCCCTCCTAACTTTTTCCTATATTTTTTCAAATATCAATTTTACACCAGCCCCAAACATTATTGGGTAGTTAATAGTTAATTTTGAGAGGGTACCAATTTTGGCCGCCATCTTGGATCCGCCATATTGGATCCAAAATAATGATTCCAAATGTAAAAGTGGTGTTGTGACCCATCATTTCAAATTATATTTTTTCACTGATTACAATGCCGCAATCTGTTTTTTTAGTATCTCAATTAGTTCTCAAGATATGGGTACTTTTAATTAATTTATTTTCAACCAATTTAAACATTACAAATTGATAAAATAGGCCCATAACCACAAAATAATGCTAGGTAGTGACGAATAACCACCACCAGTCATTGTTGAGCGCTTTACACTTAACTTTCACCGATGTAATTTTTTTGGCCGCCATATTGGATCCGCCATTTTCGAATGAGGCAAGTTATTTAAAATATGAAGTTGGTATTGTGACCCATCATTTTAAACTAGCTTTTTACGCCGAATTCAATGCCGCAACCCGTTTTTAGCTATACAACTTATTTTTTGAAAATTTCAGGTTTTTTGAGATATTTATTAGAAACATGTCAATATCTTGAAAACTAAACACTATAATAAAAAACGAGTTACGGCATTGAATTCAGCGTAAAAATTTAGTTTAAAATAATGGGTCACAATACCAACTTCATATTTGAAATAACTTGCCTCATTTCATAATGGCGGATCCAAGATGGCGGCCAAAACATTTACATCGGTGAAAGTTAAGTGTAAATCGCTCAACAATGACTGATGGTGGTTATTCGCCACTATCTAGCATTATTTTGTGGTTATGGGCCTATTTTATCAATTTGTAATGTTAAAATTGGTTGAAAATAAATTAATTAAAAGTAGGTACCCATATCTTGAGAATTAATTTATATATTAAAAAACAGATTGCGGCATTGTAATCAGTGAAAAAATCTTATTTGAAATGATGGGTCACAACACCACTTTTACATTTGGAAGAATTATTTTGGATCCAATATGGCGGATCCAAGATGGCGGCCAAAAACTTTTACCTTGGCAAAATGCACGACTAGCCACTCAAAACTTATTGGCGGTGGTCTCAACTCAATATCTTGTTAAATGTAGATAAAAAAAATGCAGCCGAGTGGCTTTTTTCAAAAACTTCCCAATGTTAAAAAAGCCGCCATTTTGAAACGTGATTTTTGGGGGTTTCCCGTTGACCGATTTTGTTAGATTTTGGATATGTTTGAATAAGTATTTTTTGTTATATTTTCATGAAAAAAGGTTGTGTTGCAGTTTGGTCTAAGTTGGTGAGCATTTTAACAAATTTTAAAAAAATGTAAAAAACAAATTTGTTATATCTTAAAAACAAAAACGGATTTTTGAAAACAGATTACAGCATTGGAATCAGCGTAAAAATCTAGTTTTAAATGATGTGTCACATGACCACCTTTGTATTTGAAAAAAAATAATTGAATCCAATATGGCGGATCCAAGATGGCGGCCAAAATTTAAAAACCTATGAAAATGAAGTATTACCCCCCTAACGGTTTTCTGAAGCATTTCTAATTTTATATCTCTAGAGATGTAGTTGAAAACTAAGAGTAAAACTTAATTTTAAATTTTTCCATTGTAATCCGCCATTTTGAAACGTAATTTTAGAGAATTTCCCATCGACCGATTTTGTCCGATTTTGGATATGTTAAAAAGCACATTTTTTTGGACAGATTTCCACCAAAAACGCTCGTGTTGCAATTTGTTCTAGGTTAAGGGTGTTTTTTGCGTAGATTTACTGGACTATGTTCGATATTTGACCCCTTGTGTTTTAATTATAAACCATTCGAGGTGTGTTGATTTAATAGTCTTCAATAAGCTTGTTACATTATCATCATGTTTGTTTATGTAAAGAACATAACAAACTCTTGTCAATATTCCAATCCCCTCCTGACGCGGCCAGTCCCCGGTTTCGGAACCAATTTTCCCGCCAATAACAGTGTTGTACGATAATGAGGCCCCTCAGGATGGGCAGATGGGCGGTCGATTCATCACATCCTGGTGTACAAATTTATTCATCACACGAGGCATCCAAAATTTTTGAGTAGCAAATGTTTATATTTGTTATATTGAAATTATTAAATATATATTTTTAAGAGGAAATATTTGAAACATACATTAAATTGTTAACTAACTTCTCACGTTAAGAATACATAAAAATTTGTTAAAACTAATCGCTCAATATATCGATAAAGAAATTCTTAAACAAATTAAAATAATATTTAACATATTTAAGTACAAAAAGTTTAAGAGTTTGTACGTCTCTCCCCTAAAATCTATTACAAGTTGCTGATTATAGTTCTTATACTCCTAAAAACTTATGCATTTTCTTAAACTCTTAATTTTGTATACGTACATTCTTATCAAAGGAAACATTTTTGTTTATTTTTAAACACTTGTAAAATGTTTTTTGGTATTGATGATACTAAAAAAGGCTACGTAAATTCGGGATTTAGAATGAGATTTCGTGATCACGAGAAGTTTAGGCAAACAATAAGTCAGGAAATTTTTATGGGAATGATCTATCATTATTGTTGATTAATTATTAAGGACATTCACAAAAAAACCTATATCATTCCTTCTGAAGTTCGGAGGGCGTGAAGGTTGTGCGAGCAACGTGGCAACACTGCAATATTCGTGTGTCTGTCGGGAACCTGCGGGAAACCGGCAAGTAATATATTTACTGTCATGTCAACCTGCTTTGTATACGTAAATACCGACGGTTAGCTAACGTCCTGGATTATTTTAGTCATGCATACAAATTAATAAGAATCATCTCTCCTTTACGTAGGCAATAAACTATGCACTAAATTAGTAAAATCTATAGTAGGATTAGTTTTTCTTGAAATATAGTCTATAAATAAACTATGAGGGAAACTGTAAGCTGAAAAATAACAAAATGTATTGATAGAAACAAGGTAACATGTTTATATTAACAAGCATGTTTTCTTCTATTCTCGATTCTTGCTTCTGTGTACTACAGGCGAAATTGAAAGTTTAAAATGTTAGATCACAAAATGTCAAAGAATAATGTTCTTCGCAGCGTTTGAATGTATTTTAATTTCTTAGGAAAGACTTCACTTCATAGGAACTTCATGACGATGCATGAATTTAAACTTTATAGGATAAACATATTGATGGGCGAAAAAGTAAATTTTAAAAATCATTACGAATCAGCAAAGTTTAATTATATTTATCAATCAGCTAACTAGTATTTCCTTTTTCGGATATAACACTATTTTTCCTTATTATCATTCTGTTTATGTATATCATTATGCATGGTAGTAATAGTGCAGAAGAAATTACAATGAAACGCCTGCTAAACGCCGCAGAGTAAAAATGAATATAAGACAGATACGAATATACACGTTCTAATTGTGTTTATATTTCAATTGGAACACAGGAAATGTATGTTGTCGAATGCACGGGCAAGGTACATGGGCTGCACGCCAATGTAAACTCAACACTAGTCACCTTATCGCCGGACATGCAGGGTCAGGAGGTGGCTGTGTACTTTGCACGACTCGTTAGTCTCTTCGCCTATGTATTAAGCATTCTGCAAGGTTCGAGAATTTTAAAATTATGGCTATAATTCATTACAATAAATGAAAATTATTTTTATCATTCAATGGGTTTCTTTTAAATTCATTATATTTTTTATCAAACGTCATTGAATAAATATACATGTATTGATATACAGTATATGACATGATGAGTACTGCCTTTGTCAGATCAGTATCACAACTGGCGCTGGTGTATGTTGCCAGCACGTGTGCACGTTATTGTTGATACCTTTATTTATTTTTATGAGTTTTTAAATTTACCTTCCTAAAACTATTTTATGGTTATCAAACTCATCAAACTCCTATAAACTTTTTCATATCATGATTCCTTTACGACTATTTTATTAATACTCATTTTATAATCAAAACGTGGACTTTATCTCTGTCAGGTTTGTTCCAAATATAATGTTATTAATTTCATAACATATTAAACTCTTATTAAAAATCTAAACTTTAAGCAAAGGAAATAATGTTAGGGCTTCTCCCAAATTTAATATATCTATCTTTACGTAAAAAAAACCTTTTGCCCGTCGAGTATGAGTCAGTATAAGAGCAAACCTTCCGCGACAGAGACGCGCACAGCGTCCTCCGTGCGAATCCTTATATATTTCGTCACGTACAATTATTTCCACGTAAACCTATGTTACATATTACTATCATTATATATATTTCTTACCTATGTCATTACTCGGTGTTTATCAAGTGTTCGGGCGAAACTCCCGCGGCAGGGACGCATACGGCGTCTTCCGTTCAGGTTTGTCTCTGGTTCATTCTTTTACAGGCCACGTTTATTGAAGTTGTTACGTGCCTCACGTTCGTTCCTATAAACTGTATACTTTAAAATGTTTCTAATTCAATCAGGTTTTAATAGATTTTTATGGTATTAAATGAAATAGTATTCTAAACCTTCTGAAAACAATTTACTTGTCTATTCAATGAAGAATCGTTGATGACGTAGGCGAACACAATAAAAGTTCTTTATTAAATGCGGTTCCTGCAAGAGCAGTAACCACGACGCTTTCCCAGTTGTGGTTATTTAAAGGCTAGCCACCACCTCAACTTCACAATTTCAATCTCGGCGAGTGAGGCGAGGTGGCAACACTGACTGGTGAGGGGAGTAATTATCGTTTTTATCAGCTAAGATTTTAGTTTAAACCCATGTTGATCAAGCACGTAAGTTACTATTAAATGAGCATTTATGATTTCATACAGTTTTTCGATTCAGGATGAAAACGTACATGCGTCCTTACATTAAAAATGAAAGATTTTAACAAGTGTACTTTAACTGTTCTAGTTTCAAAATTAATTCCGTTGAAATTCGACCTCCATTTGAAAGTTACATATGTACTCACAGCTTCCACGCATGGCACTTGGGCAAGTCGTGCACTCACTTCATAATAAGAGTGGTTAGTTCCGTGTGGATGCTATTTGGTCCCATCAGTGCCATAATAGCTGAGAAAATAGTATATTTTATAAATAGCAACGATTACCAGAACTGCATTACGACACCAGAAATAAATTATTTTAAATTTCAGTACATCAATTAGTATGAGACATCCTCAAACAATAAAACTCATTTCTAATTATGTGTTAATAAACATAATTTCCATTGTGATTAAATAAAACAACTGAACGCAGAAGTTTTTAAACGAAGTTTTTTATTAGGGTCTTTTCCTTGTTATCAAAATGTTTTAATTACCTCGAAAGGTTTCAGTTACATATTCATCTTTAAAAGCCCTAAAGTGGTTTTATAAATAATAAAGGTAGAAGCGACAAAAACCCTTAAGATGAATTCAATTTACAATCGAAAAATTTCTTGGAAATTCCGCTAAGCTTTTTCCAACCAGGAAAAAACTAGTTTTAAATCTAATTTATTTGCTTCCATCATAAATATCGCACGTTGTGATAAAATAAAAACACATTTTACAATAGAACAATATTCATTAGTCGTGATCGAAAACACTTAAGACTTGCTCTAGATCAATTAGAACAATTAAAACACTTAGGTCTGCTTTTAATAGTTTATGGGATGACTTTGGCGCGATCTTGTAACTACCTAGACTATGTAGGAAAATGTTACTTACATTTTTTCCCTAGACAGGACTATTAATTAATAGCCCAACAGCCAATGGCATCTAGTGGACCTACAGTTTAATGTAAGATCCGAACCACATTTTCGCCAGTCAATTACGAACTGGTATAATTATGAAAGTGGTCTTATGTAAGAACATAGTATTCACTAGTGAGGACGTTAATCCCCAATAGGGAATACCGCATCCACAAGTTTTGGTTTAACTATCCAAATGTCGTGGCTTCGTGATATTCACATTATCTGTGACATTATTTAACACACATTTACAATAGCTCGGATGATGGGTACGATCAAAGTGAAACTATTGAAAGTACCATAATGAGAAACGTGTACCGGAATCAATTAAAACTAATTTGGTTGAGTGGTTGATCATGATTGAATAATGCCGAAGTCTGCAACTTCTCTCCCGGCGCGGCGCCGTAATGGATGGTCCAGCGTCGGCCACCGACTGCCTCCGTTAAATGATTGTACATTCATGCTGTTATACATTCACCCTCTTTGTTACTCGTTACTGTTTCAGCAGCTCTACTTGTTACTAATACGATTACCAGTACCAAAGATTCGCTGGCCAATAATAAGTTTAGAGCGGCATATATTTATAAACTATTTCATTTAGTAAACACATGAAAAATCAAATAAATACCCATTTTTGCTAAAAAGGAAAGAGATCTTCTTTTGAAATACATTAAATTATTTCAACTCTAAATATAAATATTCACCACTAATAATTTTGTTATTACCTTTGATCTAAAGTTTGTTCTTGAAGATAATATTGTCTTCAGTTTTTACTGCATAAAAATATAATAAGATTAAAAGTTTTGGGTTTCTAAAAACAAACTGACTTTTGTTTACAATCAAGTATAAAATATATTTAAGAAATTTTCATTCCAAAAGAGCAAGAAGAAAATATTTTCAATACAAAGCGTCAGTTTCAAAGACTTCATTACGCTCTGTTGTTGTACTGAAGGAAACCAATTTTTTTTAAACAAACTATAAAAAATCTGAAATTGTTTATATTATAGAAAATTATGATGATTAAATTAAAGTATTAAAATTATCAAAGTAGCACAAATTGGATTGTAATTTGGGATGCTTTACGTCACGAGGTTAGCAAATGTATTTGATTTCTCGTTAAAATACATGAACTATAATGTAACTTGTGAATATTTTATGATGACATATTTCTCAGCATTATTGAGTATTGGGGTAGCGTAAACCCTAATCGTAATATGTAATGATCATGAAGGCGTGACCAAAATGAACATTTGACGGAACTAATTGTTAAAAGTAGAGCAAATTGTTTCTACCGCTTGTTTATGTGCCTACCGTAATAACCGATGAGGAGAGAAATATATTTTAAACTGAAATCGCAAACAAACTTCAAACTCTATGGTACAGAGTTTATTTTATATTATTTTTTAAGGCTAGTTTACCTTCTAATTTTTATGTCGAAAATTATGTTGCCTATTTTTGGGACATTGAAATTATAATGACAAAAAAACTAATCAGCGGTTTAAGAAAATGTTTAAAACATTTAAAATGTTTTTCCACAAAGTTATTTTAAGATATTTGAATCGCAAATATTCTCATGTACTCCTCTTTTTGTTAATCACTAGCACATTCTCTCAATATTTTAATAACTTAATGAAGCCAAAAATAATGGTATGGATAATTTTTTATCGCTTGTTGACTTTAATTCTACATTCAGTTTGTTGTGATCACCCAAGAAGTTGATAGAATACGTATATCAGGGAAACATTAATAGCGTTATTTTAATGTACCTAAAGTTAGATTTATCAGTGAACTTATTTGTTTAAAGTGGGTTACACAAGTTATAATAATTTACATTCTTAAGAGAATCCGGAAGTTGATCAAAGGACTGGCAACCGATAACTTTGCTTTCAGTGTCCCGCGACTGGGGTACAGACGTGTTTATTGTATACTCGTTTACAGCCGTTAAAGGCAGCATAACCTAAAGTTGTTACAGCTTGACCCTTTTGTTACCTAAATCTCTCTTTGAAGTAAAAAATAACTGCACTATTCACACATTACAAAAATTAGGCGGTTAAATGATCTTTTAGAATGAGTTTTAAAATTTTCTACCACTAACTGTTTTAATAAAAAATACATTTTTACATCCTAAAATTAATATTTTTCATTCTTAACTGTGATTACCAGAGTTTTCTATTCACTTACTTATTAGAGTAATGCAAGTGAAAAAAATTACATCGCTGAGGACAGGATTCGAACCTGCGCGGGTAGAACCCATTGGATTTCAAGTCCAACTCCTTAACCACTCGGACACCTCAGCACTTAAGATCAATGTGTTTATTAATTACATTTGTTATTGCTTTAATTTAAAAGGACGTTAAATTAGTCTTGTGGGTGTAAAGGGCCAATTTGTAAGTAAACTTAGATGTATATTTTTAAAGTGAAATCAATTGAAATAAAGAGATCCTTTATTGCTCTTAAAATATAAAGAAATTTTATTTACATACAAATTCAAACAAAATTCACATTTAATTCTTGTCCTTCACGACCTGCTTAAAACAAAATACTTAACAGTTAGGTTTTAATTTTGTTATGAATGTAATTTTTAATAACTTAAACCGAACTATTCATTGCCAAAATTGAAATACGATATGTTTAGCGAATCTCCCCTATAGGGAAGAAGCTGATATCATTGGTCTCATGGTAAGACCTAAGCCCGAGACCATCATAACATTTTGTTTTGAGGTCCCCAGATGCCAAAAACACCATTCGTTCATTTTCACATACATATATATTTTTAAATGAATATTTCATCTGTCTTATTTTGTGGCTATTCAAAATGTTCTTGATTTCTCTTTATGCTCTAAGAGTATGTACAATTATTTTTTTTGCTTTCATTTTGCTTCCTTTGTTTAAGACGTCGATTATTTCTAAATTTTCTTTCAAACTTTTGCATGTGTGATTTGTTTCTAAAAAGTTTCTGCAAAATTAAACTTCATTGAAGTTTTATTGTTACTTTTAAGAGCTTGTATGTGTTCTTGAAACCTTGATTTCATAGTTCTTCTTGTCTGGTCTAAATAAAAAGCCTTACAGTCTGAGCAGTTGATTCTATAAATCCCGTACCATAAATTTATTTATTAAAATAAAATAATAAAATAGAATAAATTTATTTAAATAAACAAGACAGTAAACCTAAGAAAAGAACAAAATGCTGAAAACAAATACATTAGTGTACCTTACAACATAACACTTAACCAGGTTACTCGTAGAACTTTTCTAAGAACAAAATACAACATAAGCTATCAAACAAAAAATAATGCTTTCAACATCATAAATAAAAAGGCAAAATTAAAAAATAATACAGAAGACAAATACAACCAGTCCAGAATTAATACTGCCCGGACCAACTGCAAAATAAGTCAATGGATAAGAGAATGAAATGCTGCAGTTTTATGATTCCATGGATGATTTGAATGGTATGGAATGATTACATCGGTAGTGGTTGGTTTTCTCGCATGGCTATTTTTTTATAATATTTCTTTGAGAATGTGATGTCTAGAAAATGTATTGTTTCTTTCTGAATTTCTCCTGTAAATTGGATCTTTAGAGATAAATGATTTATAAGCAGTTCATTTACTTCTTCTTCGTTTACTTTGAACAAAACTAGGATGTCATCGACAAATCTGTACCAGTAGCATATTTTCTCTATCCAAGGGTTAGATTCATGTATTATTTTAGTGGTTTCCAGTTCTTTCATATTGATGTCTGCTATTAATCCTGATATTGGGGAGCCGATTGGAACACCATCTTCTTGTAGGTAAAAAGGGTTATTGTAACAAAAAAAGTGTTGTTTTAGTGTTAATTTAGTAAGTTTAATAATTTCTTCGATTTCTTTCTTATTACCTAACTGTCTTCTTATCGTTTATGTTTTATTGAAATATGGTTTCCTTTGTAGGTACATTTGTTTACAAGTTAGATACATCAAATTATACTAATAGTGAGTCGGTTGGAACGTCTATATTTATATTATTTTTTTCTATCAAATCGTAAATATTCTGTATACTGTATCCATTGTCTATATTAATGTTATTTTTTATTTCATTATCGAGGAATTTGGATAATTTGCAGAATGGGGCATTTTAAAAATTGACTACGGGTCGGATAGGTCTATCTTTATTGTGAGTTTTGGGTTGTTCTCTTGGCATAGGGGCTTTTGAATTATTAGATTTATTTTGATTTTGTTCTTGTTTAGTAAGACTTTTAAATTTCATTATGTTATTATTTATTGTTTTCATGTAATCATTAGTTGGATCTTTAGTTAGAGTTTTTATTGGTCATAAAAAAAATTATTATGAAACAAAAATTAATAGAGTTGTTATTGGTCATTAAAAAATTAATTTTTGTTTCATAATAATTTTTTTTTATAGATACAGTAGCATTACTTTCATCGGCTTTTGTAATAATAGAAATATCTTCTACTAGTTTATCTGATAAAGATTTCATTAAGGTTAGGTCTTTTTTAGTTTCTTTTAGTGTGTCTTGGTTGGTTAAAGTTTAGTTAGTTTTATTCAATTCATGCAGAAACTAAATCTCATTGGGTCTTCGATGTTGGTATCATTTTTCTTATGGCTATTTCCATATCAATCAAATCATTTTCTACAGTCTTTTTCTTATGATCTAATGAGAGGTTAAATTTTAAAGATCATTTTCACAGTAGATCATTTTCATCTTTATTGATATTAATGTTGGTAAGAGTTTGAACTGCGTTACTAAATTGGTTTTTATAATAATATTTTTCATAGTAATACATAGCGCCGGTGTTCACCAGTTGCCAAAACCAATTATTAAAATATCAGTATTAAATCCAAATACTCTGCTTTACTTTACGTCATCTCTAAAATGAATTTATCATATTCTCCAATTTTCATCTTACCTAATCTACATAAAACGAACTAATTGTAATAAGAATCTGAAGAATATATGCAAGTTATAGTTTCCGATAAACATTGTATCAAACCAATTTACAAAAAAGTAATATTGTAATAACGATAATTGTTAATACAAGGTGAAACAAAATCAAAATTACTAAAGTACAAATAAAGTAGGATTATACAAGATTCGTTTCTAAAAAAAATTATTGTCCCTACAAACTTTAAAGCAAACGGATTTGCAACAATGTAGTTTTTCTCAATTTTGAATACCAAGAATTACGAGCGAGCCGAGAGTGAATAACGTACTGACAGCTTAGCGTGGCACACCTGACAGGTGGCAGCACTGAATATACAACAAGAGTGTGGGGGCCGTGAAGGTGGTAAACCTGTCATCGGCCTGTCAGCTGATAACAGATTTTGTTAACTACTGCAAAGCATGCACTGGCATTTTTATGCACTTCTTTACTTACAACTTAATGAAAAGCCAAAACTGTCTTTTCTAAAAAACTTTCTGCTCGCATAGCATAAATTGCAAAACAAAGTTTAGCAATTTTATTAAAATAACAATTTAAAATATATGTGAAAATAAACTTAAAGTTTGTCTCAAAACCTTGGAGTTCTGCTTGGTAGTCTTTAAGCAGGACCAAAAAAGTTGAAATAGTAGATAAAATCATTTAAATTTAGATGCAAAGGTTATTAGTAAACATTACAAGGCAAAGTAATTTTAATTCTTACTTTTATAGAATACAGGAATACAATTTGTAACTATACAGTAAAGGATGGAGAAGAGCTTTAAAACAAACAGCTCATTTGATTTTAAATGACGGCATTCAAGTTATGATAATTTACATTCCAAAGAGGATTCAGAAGTTGATTAAAGAAGTGGCAAGTGATAACTTTGCTTTCTGTCTCCAGTGACTGTGTGCAGTAGTTGTGCTCATTGTCTCTTTTTTGCAGTTGGATAAAGGTACTGAATACTTACGGCACGTGAATGTTTATTAAATTTATAAGTATGCCTAGTATATACATAATAGATCGAAATTATTATGAAATAAATACCTGCTCGCGAAGTAAAGCTAATTTTTATTAGGCAATTAAAACTCCAAGCATTAATCTACTCCTTGGTTTCTCCGTTCTAACATTCCCTGACATCGCTCAATTATAGTACAGCTCCTTTTGCGATTCACCTCCATATTTTGAACCGATGCAGCTCCAGTAACATTCATATTTTCTTGCACTTCACCAAGCTTGTACTTCTTTTCATTGTATTTGACGGAACTGAAAAACGCGGTTTTTCCATAAACTCCCCAAGTAATAACACAGTATAGTTTCACACAATTCATTTTATGACGCATTACATAATTGATCAGATACAATAAGGTTTGTGTCAGGGAGAGGTCAAGACTGCATGGCTCGTGGTTTTCAGTTTTGCTCGTTGAAGACATCCCCTGTCACGCCACCACATCCAAGGTGAAGGCGCTCCACACCCAGTGACCCGTTCGCTCTCCGCTCGACGATCTTACAGTCTTAAAGCGAAAAGTTGAAAAAAGCAATTTAATTCCATGGTTTCACGACAATCACCTACGGTTAAGTTTAAATCAGTTTCTTGTGTAAATTAAATACAACTGTCAATTACAATTTTAAAGATTGATCGAATGATGTTTTCAGAATCACCAACGAATTAAATATAGGAATTATCGTCGGCGATTACAAATTATATTCTATGATGACAAAGCAGAATATACACCGCTTTTGTGCTGTGTGATAAACATATTTGTCATAAAAATTCATTTAATAAAATTCAAAAATTTCACTTTCAGATAAAACGTAAATTCAGTTCTACGTTTCTTATATCCTAGTTTTTCCCATTGGTAAAACGATGCAGTCATAACGCATACAATCATGACAATTCATGACGATTATTGTATACGTAATTTGAATATCATTAACCGTTTAAGAGAATAACATTTAGAGAATAATAAAATCCACTGTGTAAAACATAATAACTGTTAGAGGTTGTTAAATGATTAGCAATAATAAAAAAATCATTAACATTTTTAAAGGTTTGCCGATATGTGCCGATATGTTACGAGGTCCTTCTAAAACATGTTATACCAAAAGACGTTTATACAAGATGAAACAGTTTTCTAGGGAGAGGTTGTAGAGTTAGAGCAGCTACACGACATGTTACAGTCGGAAGTGGACAACGTGGCAATGTAGCTCCGATTGTCACGCCCACAACGTGGCAATGTAGCTCCGATTGTCAAGCCCACCCGAGCCTGTGACGTCGCGAAAAGTTCAACCGTCGCCTGTCACTTACTATGCAGCGGGGTCTTTGACTTATTCATCGCTCAATGGAACATTCTTGTGGATATTAATGTTTTTTTAAGGTAATTGAAGAATTCATCCACAAAATTTTAACGTTGTGTTGAAAAAAATATGGGGGTTCCCTAAGGTATTGAAGACTATTAAGTAGTTGGTAATGCTACATTACGTGCTAGAAATAATCTGAACCACTGAAAGGCCATTTTGGAAATCTTAATAATAACAATTTCAAATAGCAGAGAGATTTTGGACCTGTAAGTTGTTTGCTTTATACTGTATCACAAAAAAACTAACACATTTTGCGAAACTTACATTTTATATTACATTTTTAATAATAGCTACAATTTAGTCATAAGATGTATACAGCATAAATACTTTCATGAAAACATCTTAATGAATTATTCTATAAAAGTTCTTGATATTGTAACTGAAAAGAGCAACTGGAAAATCCTTTGTTGATAGGATCTTTGGATTTGTTATAATTTCATTAATTAGTGACGCTTTATTCAATAATGACGCTTGTAAAAACATTTTACTTTTCCATAAAACCATTCGTATCTATTACCAATATTATCAATGGTAATAATTGTGAAGCGTTCCTCTAAATCTTATCTTTATTGATAAAGATATTTTAACATTATATGAGTGAAAGAAATTAATCATTGATGGATCAAACAGAACGCCCTTCAAATCAACTTGTTATGATGCTTTAAATGTAGTGTTTTAAATGGCGTTATTTTTCTCTTAACCATACAGAAATGTTTTGAATCGTTCATTGAATGGGGACATGCAGTGTTAAATGTTTATTTCTGATATGGTTTTAGTTTGAAATAGTAATTGTGTTAAGTCTTAATCACCCCTTCAAATTGACATTCTTTTTTATTTCAATTTACAAGGCTTGAAAGGTTTGTTATGAAATATATTTGCTCAATGCTGTAACGTGACATAGATTTTTATTTTGTTTTTTAGATAAAATTGTCCTTTAGAAGATTGAATATTGTTGAAGGAAAGGTTATAATATCCATCCAATTATTTATCTTTAAAAAGGTTTAAATTAAAATTGCGATGCACTTAGGTAAGTTTAAAAACAAAGTCTTAAACAGAACTGATCCAGGGTTCGATGTATAAAAGTTTGTGTTTTTTGTTTGAATGTGCGTGAGTGTAGATGTAATTATGTTCGTTTTATGTACTGTTATTATTATGTGTGACAAACATTCAATAATGTGCAGATTTTTATGAGTTCTCCGCTGCTGAAGATGGGTGGCAATGCACCCGAAACGCGTAAAGCGTGAAGAGACTATTATTTTTACCAAGGCAGTTTAAGTAAACTATGTTTGAAAATGTAAGTCTTAAAGTAGTTTTGACTGAACTCAAAAATAAATTTAAATTACTAAAAACACCAAAACTAATTTACCGTTAAGCTATGCACATGAAACTATCATCGCACCATTTTGGTTGAAGTGATTTTAATGTCAACTGTCGAGTGGGACGTTTTAAAGCATATTTTCAGGGAAGAACTTAAAAAATAATTGGCATATGAGCTAATGTTACGACCCTCAATGACGATACGTTGAATAAGCTATTCTGATTCGTTTTGCTCGTTTGCATAATATGATCACATTTATATCAGATTGGACCGCACGTGTTGCACGGTTCGGTTGGTTACATAACAGCCTAACGGCCGGCGCGGCGCGGTGCGGGCCGCGCTACACTATTTTTTGTGAATTTGACAAAAAATTAATCTAAATTTCGAATTTTTTAACTTTTATAGTAGTTAGAGCCATGAAGAGTAAAATTTTTTGTAATGCTGAGCATGATTTGAAAATATTCGTGTCCATTTTGTACGGTAAATTAATAAAAACTTTCAAAATACGCATTAGCTAAGTTTTAGGATTGGTTATTAAAATGAACTTATATTTTATGTTACTGTTCCCCCTATGGCAAGTAAATATATCCGAGTGCCCCACGTGAATGACATAACATGTGACATAAGTATAAAATGCTAGGCATCATATAGTATTTATAAACAAGACATATTACTGTAATGGCCCGTATTTTGTGAAAATATTGTAATGATACTTGTATACGGTGTAATATAAAGGATGTCCTAAAAACGTTTAGAAATTTCGGAATGTGATTCCTTACACCTAAACTAAGATATTGGTTGATATGAAGGTATGTCCTAAAATGCATAGCCAATTTACCATAATATCCACCATTTTGTATTTTTCACAAAATATTATTATTTTATCTTCGAAGTTTTTTAACCGATATTTTTGAAACTCAGTATCTAGCTATGAATAGACAAGGTCAGTTTATGAATAAGTACAGTAATCATCATGGTGGAATGGTTATTTCAAAATGGCGGCCGCTTTAAATTGAAGTACCGGGAAAGCGGTACTTCAATAAAAAAAAGCGGGGTAGCGGTAGAAATTATAAAAATAACAATTTTTAGTTAATTTTTTATAAAATCTAATGACATCAGAACTATAAAAAAAAGTCTTACGAACAACTGAGTTACGGTTGAATTTAGCTAGCAAGGCAGCATGATTGGTCTATTTCAATGATGGCTCAGCGCTACAATGGACTATTTTGCTCCAAATTATGCTACCTCGTTGCTTAAATTTGACCGTAACTCAGTTCCACACTAACCGATTTTCACAGTTTAGTGAAAATAGATTGGGAATTAAACTTACTAAAAATAATTATTCTTTGTAATTTTTTACAAAACGTGTAATTTTTGCTTTATTTCAATCTAAAGATTTTAAACGGCCGATATTTTTAAATGTAACATTCTATTACGTTAATTATTATTTAATAAACCTAATTTTACTAGTTTAAGGTCAAAACTGAGTATCAAAAACATCGGTGTAAAAACTTTACAAATAAAACATATTCTGTAAATAATACCAAATGGCGGATATCTGGGTAAATATGCATCAGGACATATCTTCAATAAACCTTTTTTCTTGGTTTAAACGTATAAAATCCTGAAACTATAATGGACACCTTGTGTACCGGGTCTCCAGCCCTTATACAGCTAAACAAATTGTCTTGTGTCTAATTTTTCTTGAACTAAGTGTTCCAATAGCTAACTTTTTTTATGTCAGGCAGTAAACTTCCTATGGGGGACCCACTTTATTTTTTAAGCTGCTTTCAAGTATGTATTCAAATTTTCGATTTTCCCCGCCATTTTTCCAATATGGCGGGCAACTTTGTTTTCCTTATGGAACACTCTGTTTTTTGTGTTTTTGGATTTTTCAGATCATTTTAAGACAATTATATACTCTGGTGTAATTACCTAAACACAATGGTTAAGCACATACGATCAGTTATAGTTGGATTTTTCCTCATTCGAAATGTTTTGGGAAATTGTTGGAAGTCTGTATATCAAAAACGGATCGGTTAAATTAAACATACCAAAATATAAAACTGCTTTAAAATGTGGTTTTAGTTGAGATCCAGTTACAAAAATACTTTTAAGTCGAGGTTCAATCATAGAAACGTATTATTTTGAATATCCTTTTGCTCCATAAGAAATACGCACAGTAAAGTGCCATCCTTTTTTGGATGGCACAGTTACAGTGGACAAAATACGTTTCAAATGGGAAAAAAATCTAACTTTAATTGTTCATATCTCCTATACCATTGGTTTTAGGAAAAAAATACCTAAGTACAAATATCTTAAAATGATATGCCTTAGCATATCCAATAACATCATAAAATACCTCAGGGTGTTCCGTAAGAAAAAAGATCGTCAGCTATATTGAAAAAATGGCTGGAAATTTCGGAAATTTAAATACATAGCCTACTTAGAAGCAGTATAAAAAGGGGTCCCCCATAAGAACTTTGCTGTCAGATAAATTAAAATCGTTAGCTATTGGAACAATTTAGGCTGGACACCCAGTACATTGGTTTCGTTTTTAAGAGTTGTACAGTACTGTTGTTAAAACACAATTTTTAACCGATATTAAACCGATTTTTAACTTCGATATTAAAAAATAAAGAGTTCAAATTTGTTATTCTTTTCTGTTATAAATAGTTTTTTATCACTTCTTTTTTGAATCGTAGCCTTTAAATTATGAATAAACATTCAGAAATTAATTAATATGATAATTAAAAGTTAATAAATTTGTGTTTTTGCTTAAAACATTTCTAAGTCGCTTTAATGAAATACAATGTTTTTTAAGTAAACTAAAATTTACGTACGTAACATATTTGGATATGGAAACATTTGGTATATAACTGAATTCCCGGTGAACAAACGCCACAATATCATCTTCCGTTATAAAGTTTCTTCTCGCCCTTTATTTCGCCAATAATTGCAATAGCCGGGGAAAACCGAACCAACAACACCAGATGTTACACGACAGATTCTTATGCCCAACAATTTGATCAGACTGCAAAGTAGTTTCAATGTAAGTCCTTTAGATACTTATTCTTATAATTATAATCATTTAGTAACAATTCACTTTCAATATTTTTTAAGGAATTAATTTCTAAAAAAAAGTTGATCAATAACTGAAATTAGCTATGTTTTATTTAAAACATTTAAGTCAACCGTTTTGAAATGACATTTTCCATTTCAAAATAAAGCATGTAGGCTATGGTCGATCTTAAATTTTCGACTTAACGTACAAACAAGAAATTTCGTTTATACTATCTCACCTTTCATACATTACTGAAGAAGTGGAGTAAATGTACATATTTAAAGCTCTTTTCAATAACACACCTCGGTGTTATATTTCCATTTGAAAATAAAACCATCTAGACGAAATGTTTAAGAAACTTCGAAAATAGAATTCAAGTAACTATCTAAACAAACATCACATGCAATTTCCATAAATTATGAGCAGAGGTTTGCCGTCATATTCAGCACAACGAGAGGTCTGGGTGGAGCTGGCACAAAAACGCTAGAACCTCAAACACTTGGATCAGCGAGGTGGATCGGTAATGTTGGAACACGCCCTTTTAGTTATTATTTTGCCCGTTTTAACCCATACAGTTGAGAAAAAGAGTACAACTAATTGTTTTTTAATCCGGAAGTATTAACCAGAGAAACGAGGTAATTGTTTTGATACGCCACCTTTCCCTTCTGTTCCGTGTGATAAACATATTTTTCATAGAAATTAAATATGATGAGAATTTCATTCATCTCAAATTTAGTTCTGTATTTCTACTACACTGGTATTTTCCGCTGCCTTAATATGTTTTAAATACTAATTTTTATGAACAACTTGTATGTACTGGATAAACTTCTACCAAGACAAATTAGAGTTAGACTTCTATCACAATCAAAATTAAAGTTGGCGATTAACACTGAATCACCCTGTACTCGTCTCATAACAATATTATCAACATACAAGACATAAAATAATATATTTGAAGCTTTTTCTTTTTTCAGCAAATATTTAAAAGCTAAAAACAATATTTTATAGAGTTGGTCAAAATTTTGACAAATATAAATATGCACATTCGTTACTTCTTTTACTTTAGCTATACTAAATCATAATGTGATCTATAGGAACTCTAAGTATTTAGAGGGTAGAATTTCATATTCGTCAATTCTTCGTATAAGAACTCTAAATTCTCGACAGACTTTTTACTCACAGCATATCCTCATATTTCTTAGACGTTTTCATCTGTCCTCTAAAACATTTTTATATCACTCCAAATTTTGACGCGTTTTTCCTGTGATAAATCGTAAACTGTGGAATCGTATGGCTAAAATTATTATTTTCATTAATGTACTCAGGACATCCTCAAGGGGTGCCTAAAAAAATGTATTAAAAAACAACTACAGTCGACGAGATAGACAGACCCACAACTGACTGAGGAAGATAGAATCAGAGACTACGTGACCGACATTATAGAGGTCTGCACCGTTATAAAGGGGCTAGTATAACCGAAACTATGTTTATAACTTCAACATCAATTGAAAAGGAAAATCGGTGAGAAAAATAATCATAGGTGTCAAATTTTTCATTAGTTCATTGGAATCCTGGGCCTCGTGTTAAGTATGATAAAAGCTAATTCCCTAATGTAAAACTTGCTTTAAGATAATTTTGATCCATGGTATTTGTCAAATTCAGCAAATCGTAAATACAAGTTTACTTAACCAATTGACGCCCAAATGTATTTTTTAAAGAATTGTTCTCCTCGATGAAACTTAAAACAACCAGTATTAAACAAAAAATAATGTCAAACTATACTGTATATTAAAACTATTTCTTTTAATAACACGGAATGCGATTTAATTTTTGCTATTCAACCCCCTCCCCCCATCCTAAGGCAAGAATATAAAATGTTTTATATCAATTACAAAATTAGTTTTAAAAAGTAGCTATGCAATGTTTACATCTGTCCATAATGTGGTTGTAGACCTTATACACGTTTTGTGATTTTCAAAAAACATACAAATGCTATGCACAAGCTGAGATTGAAAATGTTTTGTTCAGTGCGGTCCATTATAATATCTAACCATTGTGTCAGTGTTGTAATGTTCTTATAATATGTAATGCGTCCTAAGGTTTCGGGAGAGATTTGTAGAACGCCTTCAATGTTGTTTAATTGTTTAATATTTCACCGACAGTATTAGGCATTGAAAACTAATCTCTATTGCTAGAATAGTAAAGAAAATAGTTGTTTTTGTTGTAAGCCTTGAACGCCATGGTTTAAAAAATACACTACCGTGCTGATTGAATTTTTTGAACTCTATCAAAATTTGAAACGTTGGATGATTTTGTTTCACAAATTGCGTTTAACGCGTTTAAACGCTAAAACAATATTGCGTTTTATTACATACTGAATGAGTTAACGTTTCCGTAATTATTTTTGAATAAAAAACTTGGTTGATTCGAATATATGCATATATTAAGACCTAGAAAGTTTGTTTTCTTTTTTATACAAGGAGCAATGTGAGAGTCAATTTGGTTGAATGTCAAAGTCTTCGGCAAAGAAGATCTGGAATTGCACTTTTCTTTTAAGGGTTTTCTTATAAACCATTTTCCGCATCACGCAATAAAATCTCACATCTCTATCATATCTTAAATATCTTATCTAGTATACCTAGTATGCAAATGTAGAGTCCTCCTTAAATGTTGCAATACATTAAGTTATTTAATTTTTCAATCAAAGTAATCGTAATGTTCTATGAAATAATAAAAAATCACAATGACGTCACAATCGAAATATTCTCAGGATTATACAAATTGATTGCCTGCTGCTACTAATCTCTGATGCGGTCAAGCGTGCTGATATAAAGCTGTTCCGAGAACAAAGCACACGTCAGTCATTGCAGCAACAAAGCATTGTCGTCCTAGAGTGATCAACACTTCTGAAATTCACTTTTTATTGATGTATTGTATGGCATTTTTAGATCATTAATGTTTTCACGAATAAAAAAAACTTTACGAAAGATTATGTTAAGCTACTTTTTGTTATGCAAGGTTTTAATATTATAATTTTCAAATATTTTTACATATAAATCCAATCCTTAAAATAATCCACATTAGGCTTTAATTTCCCAACGATGGTTCATCTCTAAACTATAAACAATAGTTAATGTTTAGAATACAGAAGAGTTACTTGGGATAAACAATATCCTGCATGCTTATACTTAACCTAAAACAGATTTTAAGTTGTTATAAATAAACACATTCAATATTGTGAAACTACCTTTAAACGACAGACATTGATGAATGAGTGTAAGTAAATAAATATTTATTGAACACTTTAGAAGTGCATAACGCTCAACCTCGGGAGCCAACTCACCACATGCTTCAATTCATCTTGGAATACGAAACATACAGATAAGACAAAAAATAAATAAACATAAAGTGCAATTAATCAGCTTGGATATGATTTAAAGCATCTGAATGAATTACGTAATTAATTATATCGTCTGGGATTAACCAAAGCAAGAAACACTGCTTCAAAGCGAAATTATCCGTCGTGTTCTACGGTTAACTTTATCTTTGTTGTATGAATACGTTCACACTGTGTACACATAATTTATTTTCAATTATCTATGTTGAAATACTTCAAAATGTTTAGGATTTATAGGGTTATCTTAAAGTCTACCTCTTCCTACGAAAACTATTTGTAATTAAACAACTATTAAACGAGTTTGTAGTTTTTAAACACAACCACATAGGTTTAGACGATGAGAATAATCTGTAAATGAGCTCGGTGATCAACTGTCTACCACTACTGTCGCCTCGATTGTCTGCGACTGGTCCCTGCCGTCAGTACAACGGCTGAACCTTTATGATTAATATTAAATGTTAATTTTTTTACTTAGATTGTGGAATTTGTTGATTAATATAATTAATAAAATACCAAGTAATCATGGTACGATATGTTAATTAACATAAATTAACACCAAACAACACATAACATGATGAAAATCTAAAGATATGCATTTGTATTGTATTGGTAAATAATGATAAATTAAATTAATATTTAGTTTGTGTTAACTTTCAACTCATAAAAATTTTATGACTACGGCACTCAGTCAATTACACTCTTTTTAACACTAAGAAATTCAAACTGTGTTAATTTTACAAACATAATATCCATTTTGACAGTGTCTGAGTATGCACTGTTTCCGTAGATACCAATGATACTCTGTAAGCACATCACCATAAATACGATTTACAAAAGGTATTCCGTGGAGGATTTGATTTCCCAATACAGTGCGTTTTATCAAGCTTCTGGAGTATAGAAACATATACAAATAACAATATTCATGTTGTTGGCTCTTATTCTATTTCAGTGTGTTGTTCTTTGTTTATTTTCTTTAACCAACATTTCTCTTGCATGGATATTGACGTTCCTTCAACAATAAATGTTTAGTTCGTGAGATCACTAAAGTGATCTACATAAAAACTAAAAAATAATAGATGGGAGATGTAATTTTTTCTTCCTATTGTAAGCATTTGAATATTAAAAAGCAATCAAAATAAACGTTTTAGTATAACACCTTTAATAAACATGCACGTCAGTTGACGAGCTTCATTTCATAATTCATAATTCACCTCAATAACATGAAAAGGCAATATTTGGAGATGGAAATTTTTCAAAACTCAGTTTAATATACACCTTCAAACCTAAGTTAAAGATTAAATACAGAGGATGCTATATATTATTGCTATTGCAATGGTTGAAGTTAAAAAACTCTTAAATTGTAACAGTGGCAATTTTGAAACAATATGCTGTAGTTGTATCGAAAGAGTATTGAGTTTATAGCCGTTTTCGTCCTACTATAAACAAATCAAAAATCAAACATTTTTATGCCTCCTCCCCAAAAAATAATCTCTATATTCGCCCATGGCCATTACCCATTTTTTATATAAAAAGGCTTTTATTATAATTTGTGATCCCGTGCTTTACATTCAGCTTCTCGTGTGGTAACCCAGGACACGTGTACAGATTTATACCTGTTTAATATTTAGAGCTTTGAGATACAAGCATTATATACATACATTAAAAGCATACATTTATGAATTTAAACAAATATTGATCTCTCTTATGTTGACATTTTAAAATTTAATTGAGCAAAATGACTGTACAATGGAACGTCCAATCCAACGCTATCAACATGAATTAAGAGCCCAAGTTGTGCTCGAGTGACAAAACAACAGCAGCAAGAAATCTGATAGCGATGGACCAGCCACGCGGCTCGGTGTCGTCTGCTGACCCAATTAAAACTGGTGCGGTGAGATTGGATCTAATTTAGCAAATTGAAATATTAAACAGATTCGAAATTTTAATTCTCTACTTGTTATTTTAAAAATGACTCAATTTTTTATGTATTTATACTATGGGTACTATAGCACATGAAAATAAACTCCAGGCTTGATTCTAACAATTATCCTAACTGGATGTTTAACTATTTACTGACATAGAGGGCAAACCCTTTTAACCTCAGGGTTATGGGTTCCTTAGTAATTCTAGTACCTTTCCTTTTATCCAATACTGACTTAGACTACCTTTATTCCGTTCCAATTTCCCACCTTTTTCAAATAGTCGTTTTACTTTCAACATACTTCTCAACCACAATCTTACTTGGTTTCATTTAATTTTTATTAGTGTTTTTGCTCATGTATTTTCTAAAATCAATATGATTATTAAGAGTTTTCATTAGTATTTCTGTTACTTAAGGTAAATGAGTAGTTTTTGGAATTAACATCGTTTACCATGTTAAAAAATTGTGGCACTTATAAACCCAAAATAAATTTGAGTTTAGATTCTTTGAACTTGTAGATTTTAAAACAAGCATTCAATTACGAGTAATATAACGTTAACGTTCGATTAAACACATTAAATGAAGGTCAAGGGTTTTTACTGAATGAATACGTTTGTAAACTAGTAATATTCATTCAAGCCAGGAAGAATCGCTGACCCTGCGAGATAGAACCTGAGATAGTTGTTAAACGTGAGGTGATTCAGACTACTAGACCAGACCGTCCATTGTTAAAATAGGGTCAGGGTTCCGTCAGTGTCACCGTGTGGACCAATCTGAACGTCGTAATCAAAGTCCCCGAGGGTGAGATGTCCACTCGAGGAGGTATAAAGACTGTTCCAGACATGAAAGTCTTGGGTTTAAATCTTCTTTCTTCATAAACCTCCACAGTGATGATAACTATTAGATTATACAATTTTGATAGCCTATATAATTATTACGAAATTGTAAGAATCTTGTTAAGAGGAATATTGTAATGAAAACAATCAGAACTCAATTATCTACATTCGTTCCAAAATGGAGGAGTGTTTGTGATTTTCTTATGTTCATGGAAAATTATACCCCACCAGTGACAACCAATTAAAAACTACATTTTTTCGAAAAATACAAAATTTTCAAAAATTTTTACATTTAAAAGTACAAGGACTAAGAAGATTCAAGGACTAATAATTTGGAATCAGAACAAGAAAATGTAAATGATATGAAAAAATCACAAAATTGGCCGCCATGATGAAATGAATTGAGATAATTGATAATTGTATTTTCACTAAAGTGTTTTTTAACGAGACCTTCAAAATGATCTAACTTATTTATGGACGAGTTTCAAGATTACAAACCAGACCTCCATTTCCGGAACCCCTATTTGCCTCCTCGGGCAGACACCCACCTCGGGGACTTTTAGTATGACGTTAACATGGGTTAAACGAACAGCTGTGCCATTTTTCAGCCAACCGGCGTTTTTCTTCGATTAGTCTAATTTTCTGAGGTATAAGACTGTGGAGATGATTAATTTATGTTATTAGTCAAAATTTCATATCAACTTTTTAATGGGCACCTGTATTTTAACGTTTTTATAATTTTTTGCGTATCTGATATAATCTTAAAATAAAACTATTGTAAAAACAAAATATCTAATCAACTTTCATTATTGTAGAATATTTTCTGTTAATTAGGCTCTTGGTACTTCTGTATTCGGCTGTCTTACAACGAGTGTTCAAAAAGCCTGGATAGTTTTTTTTATGACTCGTCGCAAACCAATCAAACTCGAGAGTTATATCTAGATCGTAACTGCTCATTCCACTATGGCAGACTTCCTGTGGACAAAACTAAAAAATCGTAGTCAAATAATTATGTTTAACATTGATGGATTTTCACTTGTTTGTGCCATCGTGGATCCGCTATCTTAAGGGGAAATGATATGAAATAAGTTATTTTAAATATGAAAGTGGTATTACACCACATTTATTTGAACTCATCATTCTGACCTATTTTTGTAGGTAGAATCTAATTTTGCAATTTGCTTTTATGATAATGGTAATTTTCGTTTTAAAGGACGTTTAACAAATTGAAGAATACATATAAACATTGTAAAAGTAATTCCCAAAAATGTAAAATTATTTGAGTCCTACAGACATTGATACATCATAAACCGCAAAATTCAACTATACAATACAGTTTCGTGATTGACACATTCTGATATTATTGGGTCTCATTTGATGGATTACTCTTCTGAAAGGTTAACAATGGCATCGTTAAAAATGTGCCGAGCACGGTCAAGCGGGCTGATAGTGCCGCTAATGTCGGGACAAGGGGCGGCGATCCGCGTGACGTCATCCATCACGGCAACAATAGAGTGACGTCATCGTCGGCTCTGCTCGTCTGCGAGGAGCCGGGTCGTCGGTGTGGAAGGAGGGCAGGTCAAGTGTTATATTTTTTACGATTACGACAAGTTTACCCGGACTAAAGTAGAGAAAGCCGATTCGAGACGAAGTCTATCGATATATGCCGGTCGGATGTATACTTTCTTGATGCTGGTTTGGGAACCTTCGTATTCGTTTTTTTGTATTCGTACTGATATAATTGAGATGTTATCGCGAATTTCATCAACCGAATATCTTTCTTAATGCGGGTTTGGGAACCATCGTATTCGTACTGATATAATTGAGATGTTATCGCAATTTCATCAACCGAATATCTTTCTTAATGCTGGTTTGGGAACCTTCGTATTAGTGTTTTTTTATTCGTACTGATATAATTGAGTTGTTATCACGAATTTCATCAACCGAATATCTTGCAACAATTAGATCTCAGGAATGCTGTTTTTTTATTTTAACTTAATGGTTCCCAGTTTCTAGGAAATCTCCCTTCAAATACTGAGCGTTTTAAACATTCCTAATTAAAAATTGGTAGTTTAAATAAAATTAATAAGAAGATCTCAGTGTTCTTAAGAAAGAAGCCTTTATCTTCCAAAATGGGGAATAAATGTTGTTATAGACTCAAAATTATGAGAGGCTCTCAAAATGTTTAAAGCCTTAGATTATACTTTACATTTACTTTTACCAAATTGTCAAATAATGATTTTAAATGTATCTTTTTTTTATTTATTTGTCCCCCACGATTTTTCAGCGAACAATCTGTGTGTGTATGCGTGTTTCATCAATACGAGTATATTAAGTCACTTTTTAAGTTTTGCCAATATTTAACACTTATTCAATATATATTCACATTTATTTGTTTTTATCGTGTTTTGACAAAATTAAATATTGTTTACATAAATGTGTTTTCTATTAATTACTTGAGCGTAGGTGGTAGCTAAGTTCACATAATTAGCAAAAAATTGTATGAAGCAATAAAAACAATCAAATTTTTCAATAAAACAAAACAGTTGTATTTTTTAGTACAAACATGATTAATATTCTATTCTGACACTGCCGATTTTCTAGCCACACGCTGAGTTGCGTAATACTGTGGAAATGTGGAATGAATTACTCGTAGTTATCCCCACTCTACAAGACTGGTGGCCAGTGCCAGTGGTGCAGCGAGTCCATTTGTAGATTATCCCACTCTGCGAATACAAACATCTCCCCGCTCTTTGTTGTTGCTTTTATATTCTTCATTTACATAAAAGGAACTGTTCGAACAAACCGTAAAGATAACTATTATCAAGGCACAAGAGCTACTGTACATTCATTGCAACCGATGCGTTAGAGTAAAACACTCGATCTCTGAAACGGATAACGGTATATGGGAATTTACTGAGATGTTTAAATTTATAAAAAAATAAGTTAATCTACGTGTTATAGTATAGGGTTTTAGAACGGCAACATCCTACATTATACCTAGCTTGAAATGGAGATCTACCCAGGTTGGTATTTTCAACCAAGTATGAATGACAGATAAACACTGTGGTGCTATCTTGTAGTCTTGTTACTAAGGCCAACATGTTCCTTAGACAGGATTGTTAATTAATAGACCAACAGCCAATGGCAACTATGGGACATACATTTTAACGTGGGATCCGAACCACATTTTGCCTGGTTTAGAATTTACGAACTGGTCTAATTATGAGGACGGTCTTATGAACGTGATATTCAATAGTGCGGACATTAATCTCCACTAGGGAACACCGCGTCCACAAGCCATCGTTCATAACTATCCACAATTAATTCGAGACCTGAAAGTAGCTGGATTACAGAACACGCCACCGTCTCAGTCTGTATTAACGTCCCAACTGAAGTACATTAACGGAAATTTGATCAGATATTCTTTTAAATATTATAATTATATAACTAATTTATTTATTTTACCCCTGTAATATTATGTTTCTAAATAAATAGTGGCTTTTTGATGATAATAAAGATGTGAAAAAATAGCTCTTTGCATTTTTCACCTGTATTTCTTAAGATAATGACGGGGAACCACCACCGATATTTGTTGGTCGGTAAATACTTCATTTTTACCGGGTATTTTAACGCTATATTGGACCCGTCATATTGGACAAAGTTGTCTTTTTCAAATGTAAAAGGAGTGCCGTGACACATCATTACAAACTATATTTTCATCCTGATTACACTCTCAAAATCCGTTTGAAAATATTGTTGGACATTTTTTCGATAGTTTTTGTGTTTGACAGTTTTTTGTTTGCTCGGGTGCCAACATTTTTCCTCGTGAGACAATGTTGTGCTTTACTCACTCAACACACAAATAAAAATTTCCTTCTACATTAGCGTTGGTTGGTAGAAGATCATAGGATCAACTATAACAACTTTATTACTTCGTTTTTACTGTTCTTGCTTCGACATATGCAAGAGATTGTCTAAAGGAATTCTTTTCATGGTTATTTCACCAAGCGTCCTCCCAAACCTTTCGAACATGACTGTTTCCACGTCGAACTCTTTAACCATGTAGCAGTTGAAGAGGAAAGGGATTAATGGTATTATCAAGCCATTCTTCCATACTGAAATGTGAACGTGGAGTCTAGCATAGTATGCAGAAAAATACATCAACTCGCAACATTATTTTACTATAACATTGTGTTTTGTGTTCCAAAACAATCAAGTTTGTCATATTTTTTGTTCCTTTTTTTTATTTGCATGGCATAGACCAATGTTTAATCGAGTTAACTGTAGTGTGGTGTGTCGGACAGCCATGACGTCACAGCCCATTGTTGTGTTGACGGATGACGTCATTCCGGGGCAGCTGAGAGCTTTGTTAACACTATCAGCGCGCTTGATTGCACCGATGATAATGAGTTGGTAATAGTGCATCATAATTACAACCTGCTGAGTTGAGGAAAATCGCTACCTCGATCGGTATTTTACCTACTTTTGCAGTAATTGTACAGAATTGTTTATAGACTACAATGCCATGTGATTTATAAAATTGTCATTATGTTTATTACTTAAAATAGTTTTTACTAGCATCCTTTTTTACACTATTACTCTTGGTTTTACTGTTTTAATTAAAATTACTAAATCAATCCCTCGTGTAAAATATTATGTTTGTGCAATAAACAATTTTCAATTTATCATATGGATAGATTATACTACTTTACATTTTACCGCTTTAAACAGAAAAAAAATTGAAATTATATTTAAAAATCTGATTGAGTAAAAATCTTTAACGGTTTAACTTCCTGTATCCACATGCAACTCGTAGATATTCCAAGGATGTTCAATTTTTTCGAGAAGCCTTACGGACATATCGGAGATGTAACGCAACTGAGAAAGCTTTTCCATATCTCGTTTGGGAAGCCAAGGCGCATGAAATTGACTTCTTTACCGTCTTATGTATTATATCTGGCCCTGAAACTACATTAGAACGTTGCATTTCAAAGCGGCTTATCGACCTCAACCAAACAGGTTCTTTATAATTCCTATATTTTCTTCAATTGGAAGGTTATATTCGTGTTATTTTTGTGTATCCATTCTCTTTAACATTTTGGAGGCGCATGAAACATTTTTACTAACTTATATCGTTCATATAAATTTATTTCGCAAGAAGTGTATTTTGAGGGGTACTGGACATTGTTAAAGTTAACCACCAAGAATAAGGAGACCTTTCCAAAAGTGACCCGTTTACAGTCCTTAAAAAGCCTCCACTTTTCACTGGGTTTTGAAGCGATATAAATAATTACACAGCTACAATAAAAGAGAGGAAACTACATTTATCGGAACAATTAAAACTACTGTATAACGGTGTAAGTTGACTTGCACCATTCATCTTTAGACTTACTGGACTTAAATGAAAACTTACTTCAAAAGTCATCTTTTGTTTGAATATCATATATATTATATTCATATTTTCATTATAATCAATATAATAATTCATAGTTAATTCAGTAATTAAACCGATACGTATCATAAAGAGGTTCTTTAGACTTTATACATGTCATGTAGCTAAAATGTATTGCATCACATTCCAGTATTATTTTTTAGTAGTTGGAAGTCAACTACATATACAACAGTTATGAGTCAAGAATTATTTTAGAGCCTAATTATATTGTAAAGCTAATTCGATGTATCTTTTAACTATAGGTCATATTTGATTTATTTGGGTTTTGTTGTTAGCATTTTTGGGCTACAATTTAAATACTTAAAACATCGCTTATTAAACCGCTTATTATCTCTACAGTTTGATTGTTATTTTTTATTTTCTCCTAAAAAATATTCGTTTACCAGGTGTGTATGGGTAGGATGGATCGCAGAACATGAATAATAACAAAATTTTCTTTCTAGACCGCAAACCCGATGATTTGCTTTGACACGTCTCCTCCGCCGCACCTCGTCTCGATACTAACGATACGAAGGGCTCTTGAAGGACCAAGCCAAACTCGACGCCCACGAGCACCGCCCGCTCTTTGTTATGAAATACCCGAGTGTCGCACCGCTCTCATAAACACCTCACAAGACCTCCTCTCGATAAATATCTTATGTCGTTTGATGTTTTTGCTTTCAATCTATGCAATATTTTGCTTTAATATGATTGAAACGATAATCTATTTTAATTCGGTTTTACATCGTATCACTCACTCCTTGTCTCTGTATTCGTCTTAGAAAAAAATGCATCATTACTTAATGCCAGTGTATCATCGCAGGTCCTAAGTAAAATTCTAAGAATACAAAGCTAAACATTTAAGAATAATTTGACTGCAAGTTGCTTAAATGACACCTCACGCCATTACTTTTCTGCCAACATAATTTATTTTTTTACTTTGGGAGGACGGTTATTAATCAACAAATATGACTGTGCTCTCAATAAATAACTCCTATATATCCCCCTTATAATCTAGGGTACATAAATATTTAAAAATAACTGACACGAGCCTAAAGGTACGTAACAATTCTGACCCCCAGGAATTCAATCTGACACAAGTTGAAACCGTCCATGTGCAAGCCCGGTACAATAGCTTCTACATGTTTGCGGAAAAACTGATTTCATATTCCAGAAAGATAATATATTTCTGGAATATAAAATCAGATGCATATTCATATTCCAGAAATCTATTTCTAGAATATGAAATCAGTTTATAAAGTTATTCGAACTGGAAAAAATTAAGTTCAAATTCTGTTTCTATTAGAGCTAATTTAATATTGAGATTTTTTAACCGGGCATCATCTCCCAAACAACTCCACATACACCTCCTTTTAAGGAAAAAAGGCCAAATAAAGAAAGCCAACAAAAATAATAATAAACCCACCCATTGACATGACTTTTAAACAAATATTAACCTAAGTTAAAGAGTAAATGATTTTTATCAATACGATGGTTGGCAAATTTTTATTAAGGTAATTAGAATTAAATTATTAAAATCTGTTATTTAACGGTATATTAATATTACCTTTCATTCATATTAAGATTTACATTTTCACGAAAAGATTTTCATTACCTAGTAGTATTTGAATGTTTAAAATATTAGTTAATGTGGGTGTTTTCATTTCAATATCGTCAATCATCTCATGAAGTTCTAAGCTTAAATTCTAATTAAACTTTCAATCTAACTTTTGTGATTAATTATTCCATCGATTAATGCTGTGGGGTGAGTGAAGCAATCCAAAATATTTATTGATTAAAACTTTTTTTTAACTGCCATTGAAGTATGATATTTCAAATAGTTTTAAGGGGTGAATTTTGTTTATAGACACAAAACGTGTTTACAATCGTCAACATGTTTCCTAATATATAAAGTTGTTATTATTGTGCCACATTTAAAAATGTACATTTATTTTTGAATAACCCTGAATAATTCAATCAAACTTTTGATTATATACAGTATAAAGGCTAAGCAACGTGTACTGTGTCTGTTTGCTGGGCCATCACCTTCAGTACCTGTTATTAATCTCTCTCTGACACCGAAGTTCAGTCTCACATACCTCAGTGTCTGGCAACGGCCAACTCATACGTCAACTTCTGTCATCAGCACTTTATTTCTTTAAATGAGTAATTTTTGTATATATATATGCAGGGTTTTTTTTAACGCAACTCAAAAACTTTATTGTGTCAGTGAAGGACTAATCCCCCCAAGATCCCCGGATTTGACCCCGCTATATTATTTTCTTTGGGGATTCATAAAAGTAATGCCTACGGAAAAAATCAATTATTGAAATCGGTTCAGAACTTAAGGAGGAATCTTGATCACAAAAAAACTCTAGCGTATTAAATAAGTAAAGATAGATCCATACGAACTTTTCACGTGTGATTTTGTAATAGTGTTCTGTTGTAATTTAATTTCCAACTTATGCTCCCAATCGGAAGTTGATGGTAAATTCTCATCCACTCAAATTAAGCAAGAGTCTTTAAGTTTATTTAGTAATTCTATACCGTTGTGGCAGGAATCATAACATTTTTGGGGTTTGCATAACGTTTGCTCCTAAACTGTTTGTATACGTAGAACAATTGCTTCGTTGCTTGTTGTTAGATTGTAAAATTTACAGGTTTTAACAGCCATCATCAGGTCATGGAAGAAGCGAAGCTACAAACATGGAAATTACACCCCTCTTTTCAATATCGCACCCTAATATACGATTAGGGTATATTTTAATTTTTCTTACTTAAATTGAGGTTGAGCTGTGGAAAATATTGTATATACTGACTTGCAGGCAGAAATCGAAACGTTTTAAACCAACTTTGCTTTTGCTTAGATTAACATTAGGTACACCCTCTCAGTAAAAATGAATAGTATTTTATCCTTTTTTAGATCACATTTTGCATATTTCTGAAGTAAGTTAAATTCAAACATTTTGAAGTTTGTAGTAATTCCTATTGGCGAAACTATAGTGGTTCAAAAACAAACAACAGCGACAACGGAGCATGTAGTTCTAACCGACAAGCATACGGAAGAACAGAATTTTAATATACAAAATAACATACATCAGTAAAACAATTTTAAATTTAAGATTTAAAGTCAACTTTGGATATTTTGAGTGTATCAGAACGTAGTGAAGTCAACAGCAATTTATCGGAGACCATATGGAGTTGACACTGCTGTCCTCACCATATAACCAAAACATACACCGCTCTGTGGGGGGGGGGGGGGGTGGCGGGGCAAGGGGGTTAGCCGAGTGTACACTGTGATGTTTAAAAATATAGTGTTAGATTTGTATGTTTTTACACTCATTGTCCCTATCATGGAATTATAAAGGCAATGGTACTGTAGTACTACATTAGTGCATTAAAGAATAATGCAAGAAGTACATTTTGCACTGAAATACTGTTGAATGCTCCGTGTACCGTACCATGTGTTATTGTGTCCATTATGCTTCGTAAGTAAAGGAAGAAGAACATACTTTATACCTGGAAATCGACTTTGTACATAGGCCCAATCTTTTATGTGATGTTAATATTGCCGAGTGTACACCATGAAGAATAAAAATATATTCACCAAAATGGTTTGTCTGATACTTTAGCCTTCACTTTGTGGGCGTTTCGTTCACAGAGCCAGTTGGAGGATAAGTTATTTGATTGTTAGGATATTAAGGAATGAAAGATTTGAGATACTGCAGGCAAATTTTAAACTACAATCATAGATCATCATATATTAAATACCAAACCTAAACGTAGGCAAAAATACAAAATTGAAAATTTATGTAAAATAAGAACTTTAACGGAATAGCAAATTCACAAATTGCTCAAACTTTTGTGGCCTAACATCGCCAGTCACCAGATCAGACGATCAAATGAGTAACACTCACACCAGCGAGGATGGTGTGAGGATGGTGCGAGGATGGAGTGAGGATGGAGTGAGGATGGTGTGAGGATGGTGTGAGGATGGAGTGAGGATGGTGTGAGGATGGAGTGAGGATGGTGTGAGGATGGTGCGAGGATGGAGTGAGGATGGAGTGAGGATGGTGTGAGGATGGTGTGAGGATGGAGTGAGGATGGTGTGAGGATGGAGTGAGGATGGTGTGAGGATGGAGTGAGGATGGTGTGAGGATGGAGTGAGGATGGAGTGAGGATGGTGGGAGGATGGAGCGAGGATGGTGTGAGGATGGAGTGAGGATGGTGTGAGGATGGTGTGAGGATGGAGTGAGGATGGTGGGAGGATGGTGCGAGGATGGAGTGAGGATGGTGTGAAGTGCATCAGTGTACACGGGACCCTCAAGTGTTGCTTGTGTTTACAGCATACAGAGTCCCGAGCTTCCTCGATATTACATTCCTGGCCGAGATTGCCATTCCCCAACTAGTCTAATATCATTTAGGCGAATTACCAAACAACATAAATATGAATAGAAAGTACTGGACGTTTAAAGATTGAAATTTAAATACACAGAGAGAAATACTGTTTGTAGAGATTTCAATTGTGTTTTTTTGTGTTTTGTGTTCTAAAAATAAGTTCAATGAGTAAAATTTGAAGCAAGCTACTTTACCTTTTGCATATATGATCTAACTTAATGTACCATGAAGATTTACAAGGATATTACAAGAAATATTTCTTTTGGCAGTCAATTTTCGATTGTCTGTGATAATTAAATGTAGGCAATCGAATAAACATTCTAGCTTAAGCTGTAGATTGTCTCTAAAGCTTATTTTGCAACATCACCAAAACAATAAAACATTAAATTTTCCATTTAATACTGCAGATGGAGCTCACCAATAAGCTTTAGCGCAGTTCGGGGATGGCAAGGGGGCCGTTGCCCCCCCCCCCCCAAATGGAATTAATTATAACCTAGTACATAAACCAAAACGTCTTCTTTAATTTGTGGCCAAAGATCCACGAACCACGATCACCGGAAAATTTCTTGTTCGTGATAGTCTCACACAGTGGCCATTAAATCTCACTTATCGTTGTCGATAAATTTATAGGTAATTTCATGCTTAACAAATTTCTTTGAGTCCATTGGCCGTACCTTGAACAGAGTAGGCAAATCTCTCGGTTCTATAGCAACACAAGACTCGAGGATCTATTGTAGTTGGCAAATTTCTCAGTCTCATCGCGGTTATAGTATTCAAAGGGTTGTTTGTGGGTTGTATTTTAGCCGCAAATAGTCGCATTGCGTCAGACGAATCGCGCAAGGCGCGAGGGGCGAATCGCAAAAGGCGTCGCGGCCTTCAATTCTCTCGGTATTACTGCATGACAAATATGTCGATTCTATAACGTGGGCAAAAAAATCTCTCGATTATTTCAGGAGATAATTCTCTTGGATCGATCGCGATTGGAAAATTACTCGTAGTCTTGTCGTGGCAGTAACAAACCACGGTTGGGTTGAGTCAAGGCAGGAAAAGTCGGTCGCATCGAGGCCGAAGCAAGTGTTCGGTCGCTCGCGGCCGTTAAATCTTAAAGATTTTGCAATAAACCCGGCGTTTGTCATTCTATGCACAAGTAGTGGCGAAGGGATTAGAATATATCCGTAGGGTAAGGGAAAATGTCCTAAAATCTTGCCTTCCCAATCGAAATGCTCAAATTAGGCCTATGGCAAAAAGAGAAACAAATTTGTCGAGGCTATAATGAAATAGTTTGAAATCAATATCTGGATTCGAAAAAAAACTGTGTACCGAAATTGATCAGCCTGTATATATACATGACTCATTCAGCCTGGGTAGTGAACAAAGTAATTTCTGCAATCTTTTTCATTCAAATTTTTTATAATTTCTCAGGGCCCTACTGCTTGGTTACCCTTAATAGATACCTATAATTAGTACTTGACTTAATATTACATCTTGCATCTTAGTCACTCTTACATATATTTGTTAGGTTATGCCAAATTCTTTTAGTAAGATTTCAATTCACGCTTAATACAATTTTTTATTTTGATGCAGAAATAGATTTTAAATATTATAATAACATCACATTGCCAGGTAAGTCACCGACCACCAATGAGTGATATTTTAAGGTGAATATGAATGACAGATGACAGTTGAAAATAATTACACAATTAATTATTCAAAACACCACCACAACAAGTTACAGTTACTGGCGGTTTGCTGGTGGTTAGATTATTGATGAAATCGCTGAGTTACAATTACTGTTATTATTAGATTTATGGTTACTGCGCGTGTTCAAATATCAGGCATTTAAATAAAGTAAACGCAAATAATTAAAACCCCATGAATCAAATTTAATTTGATAGACAGGTTGCAGACTCGACTTTTTATTGTTATAATTTCACTTCTTATTTCATCCATCCGCCTGCTATACACAGCATCGTATCTCGCCTTGCCTGTGATTGCTGCACTACTAATGAAGGTGTCTTAGGTAGCAATGACAACACTATCAATCAATCACTATTGTTTGTCTACAATCGGTTATTGCTGGTGCGTCATTCACTGCTCAAAACAATCAATAAACCATATGTTCTGATAGGATTTAAAATCGTATCCTTTTTTAACCTAATAATAAGTGTTTCAATTTTTTTTAACCAATGAAATACATTATACACAGATCTTATAGCAAAGAAACATTTTAGAACGTGAGTATTAACATAGCAGGGTTCGTCCTAGTGAGGAACACTCGGGAACATTTAGAGGATAAAAAAAAAATCAAAACAAAAATTAAAATACAAAACAGAGAAAAAGTAACAAGTTCAAAAAAGTAGAATCTTACAATATGTTAAGCCATTTCAATTAAAAACGTTTTACAGGAGCCTCATGTTCAACCTCTGATAGGCTGTCACTATACCAATATCAAAAGTTACGACCCCCATGCACTTCGTTTGAATTGTCACTTGCCAATACATTTTCTCGTTTTTTCGATGAAATGGATAAATGATTCAATACAGAGTTCTCGGTGAATGTTCCTGAGTTCTGGTGGTTGTTGGTGATTCCTGAAAAACTACGGTGAGTTTGACGCGATCCTGAGAATCTTATTCTGCAGGACTTGAATTTTTAGGAGCTTGCTGCCCGACAATGTAAGCCTCAGACAGGAGAAGCATATATAACAACAGGCCTAATAATTGTTTTATAGATTAACTTTGCACAAGTAATCTTTAAGGTTCAATTTCTATTTATCAATGGGCGAGGCGTGCATACCTTTGAGCAGCCTTTTTGTTAACGCGCACGTTCCAATTGAGTTTTTTGCCGAGCAAAACCCCTAAATACTTTACCGCCTGAGATAGCCAGAATTCCATAGCAATTGATCCTTGGACGTGAATCGTGGCATGGTTTTTCAGAGAAAATGTATTTTCGTTTCACATTTCTTTATGTCTAAACTGACAATTATCAAACCAATCGATCAAAACATCTATAGGAGATTGTAGAACATTAACAGCCTCATAAACGCCAGAGGTTTGGCATGGTATCGAAGTATCATCTGCATAAAGAGGTGATAGCATTTTCTGGTAAAGGTGAAGAATTTTCTCTGGTGAAGCATTTTCTGGTAAAGGAATGTCAGACATATAGAAGTTAAAAAACAATGGTTCCAGTATTGAACCTTGCGGGACACCTGCCCTAATGGGTCGAACAATCGATTTAGTGGAGTGTATCTCAACAGAGAAAGTTCGTTGATGGATGAGAGATTTTACAAGACTGACTAGATATTTTGGAAACCCAAAGTCAATTCGTTTGTACTCAAACGGTACGTTATGCCATACCGTGTCGAAAGCTTGAGCAATATCAATGACAGCTGCAACTGTATGTTCTTTTGTTTTAAACCCACACATTATTGTTTCAAAGATTCTCTAAATTTGACCAACAGTTGATTATTTCGGCCGCTACCCAAAGTGGTGTGGAGGGATTATATTTGCAGCGTCGATGTGATGTATAATATATTCTTAAAAATTACTTTTCAAAAACTTTGGACAGTGATGAAAGTAAACTGATCGGTCTATAACTGGATGGTGGCGATTTTGGTTTGTTGGGTTTGTGAATCACAGATATTTCCGCATGTTTCCAAATCATTGGGAAGTAGGATTTTGACAAACACATATTAATCCTAATAGAGGTGAAAAATGAAAGAACTTTTTATTGAGGTCTTTCATGGATGAATCTGTCTGTCAATTTCCTTTAGCTATAATTGTACTAAAAAATGTAACGTTACATCGGTCTTCATAAATTTTATTTCAGACATTTCATAGTTCCTTGTACAGTATTGATTCTTCTTTTGATCTACAATCAATAAATGTTCTTAGTTAATGATTACATTTTTAAGTTCTTTGTGTTCCTTTATTTTTTATCCTGGATATTATAGAAAAGTTACTAATTCGTATGATGATTATGATTAATAGTATTTATAATTATTCTCTTCAATTATCGATTTGTTACTGCATTAAATTATTTGACTAAATCTCTTAATTCAAAATTAAATAAGGAACTTCAATTAATTAATAGGTCGGCAATGATTTTTACCTTCAATTAAACTATTTTTTTTTAAAAGAAAACGCGAATGAATGAATGAATAAATATGTAAATGCTTTAACTATGGCAAGCATTGTCTCGGTATGATCCGGGTCAAATAACTTGGCCCAGTCTGTCCATAAGTTTAATTTTAATTTTAGAATAGCGTTTCCAGGCGGCATGTGCCATGTTATTTGATTCGGACTAAACAAACTCGTTTTCAAATTCAATTCTTGTCACAGCGTACAATTTTGTCATGCGAGTTAATAAATAAAGTGCATCTATTAAATGTACTGGTCGTAGACAACATCCTAGAAGTATGCACTATATGTAGCGAGTGACGGAGCGACTAGACATACACAAAGAATGTGGTCAATTAGGACAACGCTAAGTGTAAGTGTAAGTTACTGGTTGTAGTGATTGGGTCCCGGTATGACTAGTTTTAGGACAGCGACCACATAGTACAACTAGACGGAGCACACGAGGCGCGACTTGAAGCCATAAATTTGCTTCTAGTCCCTATGCATTGAAAAAACAAACTACGTAAAAAGTTGCAAATATGGAATCAAACTAAAGGTCTTAATCTCAGAATTTTTGCGGGTTTATGATGTGTAAACTGCTTCTAAACCATTTATAATTGGTGCCATTGTAATTGTGAGATTCAGACCTTTAATTTGATACTACATTTGTATTTTTGTAGTTGACAATATTTTTGAAAACAGTAGTTTAGGATTGACTTTGTTTTTATGCATGCGCGGCGCCGTACGGATGAACTCTCTCACAAAAACTACGCTATCAACTAAACTACG
The DNA here is from genome assembly GCA_035578135.1 of Flexamia atlantica. Taxonomy (NCBI): domain Eukaryota; kingdom Metazoa; phylum Arthropoda; class Insecta; order Hemiptera; family Cicadellidae; genus Flexamia; species Flexamia atlantica. Next base: position 11,962,343 of record JAQJVK010000019.1, read on the forward strand.
GCAGCTATTTTTTCAAAAAAATGTGATTTAAAAAATTCAACTCTTTAGCAAGAATTTCCGCCGTTTTTTATTTTACCTGGCCAAAAAATAAAAAAAGTAGCAGCCGACTTCTTTTTTCATGTCTAGTTTTAAAGTTGAATAAAAACTTATGACTTTTTTCATGTTTTAAAATAGAAGGAAAAAATATTTTTGAAATATGATTGATATTGTAACGGTTATAAACAAAAGGACTCTTCACATGCAAAATTTCAACCTTATGGCTGAATTCTAAATGGTACAAACTACGAGTTATTTGAAACGTGGGCACTGTCAGATTACGCGGTTTTAAACGCCGTTTTGTGTTTCTACACTTAGACAATATGGCGGCCAAGGCTTCATTTGCTGTAATGCTAGTAAGATAGACATGCCCCATCTATTTGTACTGTGTGGTCGCTGGTTTAGGACTAAAACTATTAAGATCACGAATGAAAAAGACAACAAAAATCAAAATACCAAAATAAGTTGACTATCACCTATCACCAACAAATAATTTTTAACAAACATTAAAGTTTAAGATGTTTTGTTACAGAGAGGATGCAGCATGGAGGTTGCATATGGATGCTGCTTCTAGCGCTACTAGCGGCAGTAGTTGGAACTCAAGGAGACGAGTCGCAGCCCCCCTCCTCCTCCTCACTACAGAGTGTGGCCGATCACTTAGCGGTGAGAATAATTGATATCTTACATGACGATCTCTTTGTCAAGGGTAAACATATACTTCGATGGGGTAAACGTTTTAGTTTTAGTCTAAAAACCAAAGACAAACATTAAGACAGCATTAGCTTTGTATATATTTAAGATATAGAAAAGTGTGTCTGATCCCTTTGCTGCTTTGCAAAACAGCAGCCAAAGCAGCCTATTTACGCTCGTGCCCGCCGTGCAGTGCACGTTATGCAAAGTCTACATCATTGTCTTATAAGCAAAAACACGCCGCGCCGTGCCGCGCACGATGAAGCCCACACACGTAACGGCACGGCGGCGGCGGCGTGCTTTTACTCATAAGGTCAATGTTGTACGACGACGACGTGACGTACGTGAATGGTCACCTTAAGAGATGATCTCCAAAAGTGGTTCTCCGAAAGATGGTTATAAAACCTATTTTTACGTAAATCTCGTTTTTATTTTATACAGTTGCTTTAAAAAAAATATATATATATTAATATTAATGTTTATTATTTAATCAAAAACACACTTTTTCATCAGGAACAAATGTTAACACTTTGCACAATCATATTAATCTTTTGTAGGCTGTGTTATATGTGATATGTCTGTTCTCATTTGTGAAAACTTGCTTTATAAATACAAAAAGACTTGATAAGTTCAGGCAGGTTTCCAATAATTGATGTTAATGTTTTTTTTTACCTGTTACCTTGTGTCTGCTTCATATTATTAATTTTATTACGATTAAATGCAGGAAGTGTGGGAAATTTAGTTTATACTATCCAATAATATTTTCAATATTTTATGTTAATCTTTTTTATTTTATCTATTATCGTCCCTTGAATCTCTTTTCCTCATTTCTGGGGATAATTCGAACGAAGTGAGTTATACTCGACTTGAAAATCACTCTTCGTGAACTAACTCCTCTTTTATTATTTGATGAAAATTCATGAAATTTGAACTACATCATATTTATACCCCGAAGATTGTTTTAATTTATAAATGAGTAGTTAATTATTCGTTTATTTATTTTTTTAGTTAATAGCCTTCATTTAGTTTCACCACACTTCGTTCGACCTATATGCGACACAGGAGCGTACTCCTAGTATTGTGTTTTTGGAAAACAACCCTCTTCTAATCAATAAACTTTATTGTTTCATATCAAAAAATCCAAAAATTGTTAATTCAATATTTTTTACACATTATTTACTTTTTTTGTATTTAGGTATGGTTTCCTTTAAAGTTTATTACTAAACATTCAATCCCCTTTCATTCTCGAATTTATTCTTGGCTGTGAATCATAATGAGTAGAGTTAGCGAGTAGTGATTTTTGAAGTCGATTTTTATAAAAATACTCACAAGTTTCGAGCTTTTTGAGTCGAGCATTTTGAAGAGTAGGAGTTAATAGTTATCCTTCTACATAATCATTATTTAAACAATATTGATCAGATTCAATTTAATATTTGAAGTTATTCGACTTGGAAGTGTTCCGAGTTAAGAGCAACCCTGTTATCAAATTAAGTGTAAAAAGTGAAGGCCATTTTTAACATAGCTTTATATTTTTACTCTACATTTTATTAAAATCTCAGCCTGAGTCGGAGAGCACCAAGTTACACATGTACTTGTATACTTATAAAAAATTTAGTTTTTGTAACATATTTTCAGAGATTAAAAAGAAAAAGTAAAATTAGTCAAATCAATCTCATTGAGTGTAAGAACGTAAAAATCTCAAATTCTAGAAAGGAATGAAATTCAACTAAATTTATTGATTACGAACTAATTTGTGGCGGTGGTTAAGGAGGGGGTAACTGAGTGAAAAACGATCGTAAAAGTCTATCGCACGTATAAATTTTAGGTAAACGGTGAGAGTAACTACTTGACTCGAACTTTAGGGTATTTTGAAAAACTTCAATTCTAATAGTGTAAACTCGACTTTGAAAAGCTTGACCCTTGACTACTCGCACACCTCTAATAATCAATTATTAATTAAAGTCTCATTAGTTTAGTAATTTAATTCAGAAAAATTAATTAATTAAAATATAATTAAATTAGTAATTAATTACTAATGAATCTAATTAGTATTTAACGTTCAGGTCGAAAAATGTCATGTGTTTGTAATAAATGTTTCAGGAGAGTTATAAAAATTTCAGTAACACTTTTTGAACTTTTACTTTTAAACTAATGGTAATGTTCAATTCAGTTACAAAACTTAGTTGATCATCATGAAAATGTAGCTTAAACTTTTAATCTTCTTTCGAAGTGTCTCTTTATAACTTCCTTGAAACTTTGAACCCTAAAGAAATCAGCAAATTTTCTTGTATATTCAGTAATACACAACTGATCTTGTTCATGTTCCCATCCTCTTGTCATAAAATGGAGTTTTCAAGTTTAGTTTCAGTTAAATATTATGGATTTTTATACCTAACAATACTTATACTGTGGTGATGGCTGTATTACTCAAAGTAATGTCTACTATATTTGATTCTCATTTCGATGTTCATTAAAGTGATTTTTTTGTATTTTTCTTAACAATAATTTCATTATTACAAATTAAAGTTGTTCAGTTTTTATATATATTTATAACTTTGTAATTCTAATTTTATTTCTTAACTTGAGTGTTAATTCCTCATAAATTCTCATCTACTACGAATGAGCTGAAAATCTACAATGTGTCATACAGAGATTGATCTTGCTGGTTGTGCAGCCTGGGCTTTAGGAGGGGCGACTGCTGGGAAACGCTCGTACTTTCAAGAACTCCCTTCCAAAGAATATTTCCAATCAAATTGAAATTCTGTATTAATCATGTTCAAAATGTGCAGTGCAATAATTAGAATATAATTTAAATTGGAAGGGAGTGTTGAAGGGGGCCCTTTACAGCTTTAGCATTTTACTGTGAAAGTCCTGGGAAACAGACTCCAGCCATCTTCTTGCGATGGAGTGATGGCTCGAGTACTATATCACGGATTATGTCAAGTCGACCTTACCAGAACGTTCATCTTAGAAATTTTAAGAAATGATTTTATTTTTTAAATTCTTTCAGGATAAAAATGTATGTATTTTTTTTAATGTGTGGCTTCGAGTATTCGGCATTCCTCTCGATGCTGGTTTATTACTCTTGTCCTGCTAAACAAAACCTATTCTCTCAACTACATTAAAACTATCAAGTACCGAACTAAGAGACCAGTGTTTAATTAAACCTTCAGTAAAAGCTATTTTTACGAATAGGCCCTACTGTAAGAACACATTGCATATCTTATCCAATTAAGTCTTATCTTAATACTTTAAAAATTCTCAAAACTGATAGCAACCTATCCGATCGTATCGATCAGTCGGGGGCGAGGTGCAGAAGCCTTGTGCGTGTCTCGCCTCCGCCAATCATCGTGCTCAATTACACGCCACGTGGGGCAGGACAGGACGATCTACCTCGCACCCAGCGGTCCAGACGGACTGTTTGTTATCATTTCCACAATCCACACACATATGCTGTTACATACTGCATACCCAAGAAAACAAGTACAGTATAAGCATAATTTGGACCCATGGAGATTCAGTTTGAAATTAAATATCCAGATCAAACAGTCAAAATTAATTATTAATATAATGTTTGTATGTTATAAGGTCTAACTTAATATTCAAAGCAGCTAAGACAAATATTATGGTGGTCCGATATGTTGTATAGCTTAGAATTAATTCAGCAAATATATAAAGCAAACAAGCTAACATTTAATATTGTTGATCCCTTTGGACAGAGATGTAATAATCCTTGGTCTAAACCATAAATCACCCTTGAGGCCTGGTTCCAATATCATACATGGATATCTAACTACACACCTCCATACAGCACAACAAACAAAATAATGTACCACCCAAATTAAAAATCCCATACTCAATTAAAATTTAGAACAAAAAATAAATTAATGTCATGTCGATGTATTATAAGGGGGTCTCCAATCAAGTGACCGTTCGAGCCTAAGAGACTTGCACTTTTTTTAAATACGACTAAGTGACGTCTTTCACTTTCAGAACAATAAAATATTGAATATTGAATATATTTCTTTTAACTTCTCACTCGAAAGCTTTTAATGGATACGACAGTGCCCTTGCAAAATTACTAAATGGAGGGTTCAGAGCAACAACCTACCAAGTCCAATTTTTTGATTTTTTGAGGTAGCTATGGTAACATATGTCTAAAATCAAGCTTTCTTCAGTGCAACATCAAGCTAAGTCCATAGTTCAGTTATTTGCCACCAGAGTGGATTAGTTTGTTGATGCTCTGACAGTTTACAACATAGTTTCAGAGCAACAACCAACCAAGTCCAATTTTAGGTTTTGTCAATGTTGATTTTGTTTGTTTTGATTGTTTTTGTAACTTCAAAATGAGCTCTGATGATGAATGGAGATCAGGAAGTAATGAAGGTAAGTTTTATAACATTTTTACAAAGTTTAATAACATTTTTACAACCTAAAAATCCAAGAATCATCATCAGTGTTATAATTTTATTTGGTCATTGAATGAATTTTATAAATTTTATGTTTTGAGGTTGGGTTGCAAGTATTTTGGTGAACATTATTATATTGCCAGATATTCTTTTGACATAGACCAACTCATGCTTAAGTTATATAAATATTTATCAAGTGTGGATCGTATAAAAAATGGGTAACTCAATTTGTTATGGCTCTGGATTAGGTTTGGCTTAGGCTGTCGACTGAAACATGGATTTGCTTGAATGTCTTTGTTTTTTTTTAGTAGATTCAGAATTTGGAAATGATATTCTGGAAAATCTACCGAGGCACTTAGTCCTCTTTAGTTGAGGACAAGGTGCAACATGGGTTCAAGTGCCAAATCCCTCTTTGCAGCCTTCTACTTCAACTGCTACATACGCAACCCTTGAAACATTGTGGATTATCGAAAAAAAGGGACTGTTGAGGATCCTGCAAATTGGTTAAACATTACATGGGTCAGACTTGTTAAAGGAGAACCTTTCACAGTGTTTTTCGAGCACTCATTGTGTAAAGAAGGATCTTAAAACAAAAGGTCCTTAAGCCAGTTGGTCTTAAAACAGTACGCCCCAACCAAACCAAGGAAAAATTCAAAAATAAAAAGACTGCACTTGCAATCACTTTTTGAAGTACAACAAGAGTCCTCTCTATCCAAACTGAAGACCGGTTACACAAGAGAAAAAATGTGACATGCTTTCTCTTTTCCCTTACATACTACCTATCCACCACTGATACTTAAGGAACTTACCAGTTGAAGTTACCACAAGAGGGAGAAATTAAAAAGAAGCAAAAGAAGAAGAAAGAGTCAAGGAATAAAATTATGAAATTTTTTCCCTTTGACTTAAACATAGTTGTGTAGTATTATGTCAATAACTTTTGTTAATCTCAATCAAAAAGATTGACTGTTCATTTGATTTATAATTATTCCCAAGTTTTAATTATAAATATAAATATATATATATATATATATATATAGGCATACATACATATATACATACATACATACATACATACATACATACATACATGCATGCATACATACATGAATAATAATATATTCAACTTTTGTGGACTTGGTTGGATGCTGCAGTGAAAAAATAGGATAAAGTTCAGTGCAACATTCAACCAAGTCCACCAAAAAAAGTTTCATTAATGATAACTTCATTATTTTTTTTAAAGTTTTTTTATTGACCTACACCAAAATTTAAGTTGACTTTTAAACTACTTGACTCTAAAAAATCATTTTAATTGGTTTTAGGGTGTGGAAGTTATGAATTTTTAACTTTAACTCCATTTTTCTCAGCTTTTACTTTTATGGACTTGATTGGTTGTTGCTTTGAACCCTCCAAATAATCATTATTTTTTTTCAAATTATTACTTTTTTTGTAATTTTGCCTTTTCTTATTTAATCTCTTGCAAATTCCTTAGTTCTTCATGATTGCATACTTCCAAATCGTTCATGAGACTTTTTGTACTCAATTTAGTTCATTAATTATTTACTGCAAAGATAATTCACCACAGCACAGTAATTACATCCCGGAAATGCAATAAGGGATCGGCGTATTGCGTATTGCATGCAATAGCACCATAATGCAATCCATAGCGGCATGTGTCAAGTCGCCTAATGGCATCATCTGCCACCGCAGCTGTTATCTGGTCATCGTCAACGTCACTCCCGCTTCCTGCACCTACACCGCACAGCAGCTGACTTACTGAATATAATCGTGTTTGCAATGTCGTTATATGTACTGATTATGCTTTACCCTTTAAAGATTGAATGATTACGAATCTCTTGAATTTTCGCTAATAATGTAACAGGAAACTTGAGCAGCTGTTTTGCTGAAGAGGCTAACTTTTTTTATAAAAAAAATTAGGAATATCAATATTATGCTTTCTGCAAACAAACAAAAAATTGTAAATATTATTTTTGCATTAGTAATTTCACACATCCCAGAAATGGCCAATGTTGGGCATTTTTCTCTTATTGCCTGTTTTACATGTGGGCTAGATCCATGATATGTCAGATTAAGGCTTTTCAGGTTTCAGCTGTTGATGAGGCCGGTATTATGGTCCATGTCTTATTCTGCAAATGTTTTAAAAATAAATATACATTTTAATATTAACCTTTTTCTTTTGTAGAATACTGCAAGATGTTTCTTACTGATAACAAAACGTCATTTGTTGTAGTATTGTGTATTTTATAATATGTTTACAAAACATATACTTTTTTAAATTTTATACTGTTGAATTACCAACAAATCAACTGAGTTTCACGGTTCTTACCTATATTCTGTGTGGGAAGAAAAAGTTTCCATCTCATTAATTTGTAAAATTTGAACCAAAATATTATTAATACAAACAAGCACTTTTCATATTACCTTACCAATAAAATATTATAATTTTGCTTTGATTTTCTCTACCACCATAATCTCCAGATCAGGTTTTTTACGCTCTGGACCAGACAAAACACTTGAAACTCGATTTAGCCGCGACAATACAACAATTTGCCCAGAGTCCACGCAATGTAGACAGCTAAAGCTATCATCATTGCGACTGCTCCGAGGGTTAGTTTCAATAGCGAACAGAGTCGGGTAAAATGTGAGAGGGCGTGTAATTCAGCCTGTAAACACCCACTCAGGGTTGATTCGCTTTTATTGGTGCAGTTTGGAGGGTAAACAGAGGTTCGCTAGCTTCACGCTTGGTGGGATACTTTAAAGAGCGACAGGGTTGAACACCGATCACGCTTTGAAAAATTATAATCAGGAATAACTATGACCTTTACCTAAATATCACATTTTGTTAGATAAACATTTGTATTTGGGTTGTTTAAGTTGCTTAAATTATATTTCTTTAATTCTATAGGAAAACTTAAATGCATACGAGTAACTTGAAAATATAGGTTAGTACTGTAACGGGAATTATTCACTTTAAGATTCTTGGAAAATCTTTCATAAGGTCGCAGCAAGTGAAGATATTAATTTTGTCGAAAAAGACTTTTTATGGGAAACACAAATATCAATTTTTCAAGTTAGATCACAATACATGTTAGTTATTTTTGATACGGTAACTAACATTCTGAATACATAAATAGTTATTTGTGTATTAAGAGCGCAAAGTACGTCATTGCCGCTCAGCTGAGTGCGGCCAAACATTTCGAGAGCGGCAACGACTATTTATGCTCGTAATACACACAATATTTTTCCTACTACCATTATTTAAACAGTTTAACTTATTAACTTACCTGTACACAAAAGTTCATTGAGGTTATGTTTGCTTATTCTATTGGAACGAACCGGAAGTTAGTGTGTAGAAACGCCAACAGTTAAATCAGCTGATTTAGAGCAAGGAAACTAGAATTTAGAATACGATGAGTGACATGGGAATTCTGACAGTAGAAACTGTTCTTTGGTGTTTGACGTCATAGTTATCTCTCTTGTGTGCCACCTTAACCTAATAAGTAACCCTGACTTAGCAAGCGTGAATGGCCATTCCCGCTCGATTTTGCGAGCGAGAATGGAATGAAAGCGGAAATGAACAGTTTTGCGTACAGTTGACAGGTGTGGCAATGTGATTATTTCCATGCATGTGAGGTAGGAAAAAATATCATCCACAGGTCTACAATTGATAGGCAAGCACGATTTTTGAGGTAATTTTTTCTCAGCCTGAGCGCAATAGAAGAAATTTGAGCACACAATTAGAAAAGCACTTTTCTGTAGATGTGCACAATCCCACTATAAACACAGTAATTTTCTCACTATAAACGTGGATTGGGGGTGAATTCCGCAGCAGCATACACCTTTTGATTAATTTGTGACAGGTAATTTAGTCTGGAATGCTAATAAAATCACTCTCTAAAATCATTTGTTAATTCATTGGTTGATTAGCTATTTCTGAAAATTAATAAGAGGGTTAATAATGGATCCCCCCACTGTTCAATTTCAACTCATTGAATGTTGATCCATAATTAAAGTTTGTAATACTTTAGAACTGAGAAACCAAAATTGTATTCACGTTTCAAATATAAGTACATTCACAAAAATATCAACAAAACTGTATTTACAGTAATTGAATAATCTTAAAAAACAATCAATAACTAATAATAATAGAAATACTCTTTATCTTTGAGGACGTCAAGAAGTGTGTGAGCATTTAACAGTTACAATGAACGGTGTTGAAAACCGCTTGTTCAATGATTGTTAAAGAAGTAGTGGTTTCTTTACGAGCTCCATTGTTGTCAAAATGGGTTTTGAAGAGATGTCACTTCTTTCCTTCTTTCAGTGGGGTTTTATTGTTTGGTTACGACGTAATTGGAAATAAAACTCATTTCCAGATATACAATGCCAAACTTTTGATATACTTGTGTTGTGCTCAAATGATTTAAGATCCTTTTGTAATAATTTCACTAGTTATCAAAACATTTATTTAATTAATTTCATACACTGACTTTAGTTAGGTCCTTATCTAAATAAGAAGGTTTGGTTCTCAATATTAACCAAATATTTAAAGCAACTGTGACAGATAAAAACTAAAAAGGTTTTAGATACTTACTAAAGAAAAATCAGCGGTGCTCAATAATATAGACAGATGACAATATTTATCCACAGGTATTTTTTTAGACAGATAAATCATATTTTGCATTGCACTATGGTTAGTGTCTATTATTCTGTAATATGATTAAATTGCAGTATTCTGCAAACATTAAAACTTCATCAATTAAAATTTGTGACCTGAGCACATAATTTTATTGCCGCCCCTAAATGACGTAATGCTAAAATAATCCTTTTCAGGCCCCTCCTCCGGCCCTACATTATGGACTTTTAATGGGGACATTAAGTACCCTAATAAAATGTTATGTAACAAACTGTGCCCTCCCCCCTCTCCCCTGCCGCAAACAATATTACTGCCGATCCTGCCACCTACCGCTGACGAACCGCCGAATCCTTCTTTTTACCAAGAGATAGGAATCAGATATTATTTTTGGGGAAACAAAATTGTTTTAAGATATTATAAATCAATTAGATTATTGAGACTTTATAGTTACATAACGCTATATCGAACCCCTACAAATTCTTCATTAACAATGCAAAATGCTGGCAAAAACCCCTCCTCCCCTAGGTGTATTCTGCAATTTTTAGACAGCCCTTGACAACTAAAAATATGTGGATGGTTTTTCCTCAATGGGACTGGCATTCATGAAGTGAAAATCAAAGAAACCCCTGATAAACACAGAAACGGATATTGTTTACGTCTCCTTACCGCATCTAGATTGAATGAAGTAAATTCGCTATTTTAAACTTTAATATTCACCTTAACATACATCTTTCTGTGGTCGCCGTCTTAATGGTAATATAATGTAATTGATTGATGCATCAATGTTTTGAAAAAAATCTCTTTAATACTCGATTTTTAAATTGTCAAAATTTGTAAAGTGGTCAAACTGTTATGCCTGATATAACAAAGCGTTCTTTTTTGTATGATGATTAAGTATCTCATGAATTTTCACTGATAATGTAAAAAAATCCAATATCCCTTTATTTCTGTTTCAGGCTCAAGCTCCCACATTCGAAGAGGATGAAGAGGAGAAGAGGGCTTGGAGAGACATGAACACGGGTTGGGGCAAGAGAGGTTGGCAAGACCTTCAAAGCGGGGGTTGGGGTAAGCGGGGCTGGCAGGACCTACAGAGCGGCGGCTGGGGGAAGAGGGGGTGGCAGGATATGTCGGGGGGTTGGGGCAAGAGAGGCTGGAACGACCTGGGGAACTCGGGGTGGGGCAAGCGCGGGTGGCGGGACCTGGGCAACTCGGGCTGGGGCAAGCGAGCGTGGAAGGACCTCTCGTCTTCGAGCTGGGGCAAGCGAGCGTGGCAGGACCTTTCCTCCGGAAGCTGGGGCAAGCGTGGCTGGCAGGACCTTGACGTGAGTGACGATATTAGATAAGAATAATTGTTGGACATGTCTTTGTGATACGCTCTTTCCGATGTCTAAATTAAATGAGTTCTTAACTGTAAAAGGAGTTTTATCAAAAAAAAACCTGGCGTTTTAAATAAGTATACATGTAATTTAATTTTTCACCAGTTGATGTGAAGATAACATATTTTATCTTAGTTTCATAAATAAAATGAAAAGCACAAATCAAAAATAAATCCCCTTTTGCCCTCATTTAATTGGCTACATGCCATACTCAGCAATTACATTGGTTTTATAATGTCAGGGTTGTGGGATGATGAATGTGACACCTGAATTCTCCAATAACTGTAATTGATCTGTTCTCGGCTGATTCGGACATATTAACATGCCAATTTTAATTTGATTTTCAGTTTTAACATTTGTCAAATTAATTTTATTTACGCCTACTTACAGGGTGAGCAGTTTTGAGAGAATTTCACTTATATGGAATATAATTAGCAATTACTGTGGGCTGCATAAAGTAACGTAATTAGCCAATTAATTATTAGTTGTAGTGGTCAGGACCACTAAAATTTTTTTGTTTTCATGTTTTCAGCCTTTTAAGGTGCTAAAAGTATGTTTTAAAAGAAATCCATCTATTCTTCCAAACTTTTTTAACATTAAAAACAAAAGTTGCCTTTTATTGTTTTATTTACGAAAACATGATCATCATATCTATAATAGACTGGTGTAAACTTTTAGGTTAAAATTAGATATTGTTTTATTTATAATTTAATCAAAACTGTAATTGTCCTTTTAAAACACTTGTAGACTCCCTTATAATAACGTAGTGGCTGTCACAAGTGATAGATCTTTTAAGTTACATAAATCATGCTAGAAAGCAATTTGATATATATTTACATCAGAATGGTTTTGAAACTGTGAGTACATGGACTATAAAATAAAATACAAATTAATAATTTATTGAAAGATTCGATCTCATTAAATTAAACAATCTTAAAGGATATTTTAAATAAAAATAAAGAATTAAAATATCATAGTGGCATCACTGGATCCTAATATTAAAAAAACATACATTACCACATCAATCAGGCGTGACCTATACAGTTTGAACTGCACGCACGGTACCTCCAAAAATGTATCCATTCATTATCACAGTGTGAGGCCATGCAGATGGCTTTTGACAACGTATCACCGATTTATCAAATGTAACGGGGAAAGGCATAAACATGTCGCCATTAAATTGGCGCATGTTTCATAATACATTTCCTTTTTAAGAAATGTGATTTATTGTGTTTTCTTTCATCTAGCTTTAACACCATTAACACAAATTACAAATGCTAGAAGAAGTAATTAAAAATAATAAAAGGGAAGTTCGCTCTGTGGAAACAACCGGTATTTTTCTATTTTTACTTTTCTGCCAAGCCCACAGTTTGGAGTGATGCAACTCCATCACCAATCAAATTTTACTAAACAAAACCCCATCGCACCACTTTAAAAATAGTTGGTAAATTCTTGATAAGAATAAAAATAACTAGTATTTTCTTTATACATGTTTGCTGATGTGCAGGGCGGCTGGGGCAAGCGGGACCCGTACCAGGACCTGGACGACGAGGACGTCTCGGACGAGGAGAAGCGCGCCTGGAGCAACCTGAGGGGCACGTGGGGCAAGCGCGCGGCGCCCGACTGGCAGAGCTTCCGAGGTACACAACGCAACACCACCACCAAACACTCACAGCATGACGGGCTCCATACTGCAGAAATATCCTCAAGAATTGATCTTTTACTGATTGAGAAATAGGAGGATTCAGATCAATTACAGTTTTATCAAACCCTTAAAATTTATCCACAACATTTATGTTTTCATCCACTATTAGAAGTACACCTCTCTTCAGTAAAAAACATGAATTCTTGAGAAATAAAATATTATTGCTTACTTGAATGCTCTGCAATCATGGTTTTTAACATCACTTGAAGAGTTGTAATATTATTAAATAATATTATTGTTATTTAATAATATTATATTATTAAATAATACGTAAATTTTACAACCTAAAATAAAATACAATACAACTTCAGATTTCCCAATTTTATTTAAGAAAATTTCATTATAGTTTAGGTTCAGAAATGGTTATTTGGATTTTAGATTTTAAAATCTAAATAAAGTGTTAATTGTATCTTGGAACTGCAATCTTAATTTCAGAAAGTATTACCAGTGTATAAAGAAAATAATAGATGGTTCAAGCAATGTTAAGTTTTGAAGCCAAACATTAGATCATGTAACAAAAATTAGCACATTCCAGTAGCGAATCTTGGTAGTAAAGAAATTAATAATACCTTCTTTGTCCTCTCTTTTGCACTCGTAGTTTCGGCGTTTATAAAATGAAATCCCTTTTAAAATCCTGTACCATATTTTAGCCCAGTTGAAGCAGAAATGCTCCATTTCAGGGATAAAAATCTTAAGCGTGAAATCACACTCCGGGCTTAATCTCTAGTGACGAGTGCAGAACTATTCTCGCGAGTGCTCAATTCTGGCTTTGAAAATCCATAAGCATGAGCAGTTTCCTTTTAGTTATAAAGTCAATGGTATTACTTACGAGTAGTCCATTGCATTTCAAAAAGAATTATTTACGTCGATTTATTTGCGTCGTCATGATATTTGTATATTGCCTGACAATCTTTGCAACTATTGATGGCAGTTTATACTTAAATGAATTAAAACAATAAGCTGATACAAAATAAGCTATTGCTAAAATACAATTTACAAATTAAATAACATGATCTGAAAATAAATTTACATTGTTTGGAATGAGACTTACTACACTCTTAAATACAAATAATATTTTCCAAAATATACTCCAGAACTACAATTGATGGTTTCAGAAATCATCTTGACGATTTCTCAATTTTAAGATGTCAATAGAACGGAGTTTACTGTTTACATCCCTGTATGATCAAGCATTAATTTTCTCAAAATCTTATGTATTATTATAAAAGAAAAAGGGATCTAGTGGAAAAAATGTATATAGAAATCATTATGAAGCCGACATTAAACATTATACCTAATAAGTAAATTGTAAAAAATATAGTAGTTTAACATTAATCGATTATTTAATATCCATTGATTAATGTTTATTCATATTAAATTATATATTAAATTATATATATATATATATATATATATAATTTAATATGTGTTTTTATACAAATATAGCATTTCTTTAACATGACATGTACCTTTTTAATCATTATAAAATATTAAAACAAAATACTTTTCAAAATTGAAAATAATTTATTTAGTTTTATCTTTATAAGGAATAGTATAGCAAAGGTATCGGTAGACGCCATATCGGAGACTGCAGCGAAAGGTGGCATCTTCATTTCCCTCAGTTAATTAATGATCTACTTTCAATCCGAGCCAATTATAATTGCATTGTCTTTTCAATCTATTTCATTACAGAATTCTTAATTGGTTTATTGCAATCAGTTTTCCAGTAGTTCCTTCAACTTGCTAACTGGCTATCTGAAATTTTTACTTCTTTTAAGTATTTGACTTTTTTGCTCCTATAGTTGATTTAGTTACTTCAAATAATTCCTCCTTCTTGGAAAATAATTATTAAAATTACAAAAATACCTGGTGGGCCAAGCCTTGGTCAATAGTTCATTATTTTTCCTCTAATTAGTTTTACTCTTATCATTATTTTTCTTTGTCTAATGTTTTTCTTTCTCCCCGAGAAATTATTGATTTCATCAAAAATTTTTAATATGAGTTGTTGGTGGAAATATTGGTTTTGGTGTTTCCAGAATCCAAAAAAAGTGGTTTTCGGAGCGGTGTCTGTCCTTCCGTTTGGATGTGTGGATGTATATATACAAAGGTAGAGAAGACACTAGGACATTAGTGGTCCAATTTTCCATCAGTCCGTCTTTTTTCATTTTTTGAAATTTTTATTTATAGGGGTGATACACTCCTTAAAATCCCATAAAAAACAACAAATATCTAAATTTCACAAAAATAGCTCTAAAGATTTTGATAAAAATTTAATGGTTTGTAGTGATTAGGATGATACAATAAACAAAATGACATCACCCGCATATCTGTGAAAACTCGTTCAGAAGTTATGGGGATTTTTGTGCAAAAGAATTATTCAACGAAAAATATTTACATTTGGTGGTAGACACAGTACGTTGTCTAATGAAATTCTTATGTAAGATATTTAAAAATCGACACCTCCCTTATTTACTAACCGATTTTGATAAAACTTAGGGTGTATTTAATTGTAAACATGTAAATTTGTTTCTAATTTAGTAGCCCATTTGACCATATGTTAAAATTTTATATGTTAAACTTTTTTACATAATTATATTTTTTCTGGCCAAATAATCGGTTTGAAACACATTTTTCAGCCAAAACTAACTTATTAACAAAATTTGAAGGAAATACTTCAAGCCGTTTTTGAGGCAATTGTGCAAACTCACAAACAAACAAGTAAGCTAGCAAGCAAACATTGCGCATATAACAGTATAGAGTATTTAATAGTCCATTTAGACATTTTGATGATTGAATTAAGATACTTAGAAATCCAAATATAAAAAACTGAAAAAAACAACAAAAAATATTAAATTAAAGTTGCAACAACATTTAAAAAATAAGTTCCACATACCATACTTATAAGTAATCCACAATTAGAGAGGAAACAATCTTAATTGAATCTCAGAATGATCTAGAGATCCATAATGGTTAACCCATGAACATTTAACTCATGAACATTTACTCACAAGTGCAGACTATTAATTTTTCTTGAAAAAAGGGTAACACAAAAATAAATTAATGGAGGGAAAAACAGATTCTATAAAAAACAGATCAAAATGTACTCTAAATAACTCATTAGTCCATGTAAAGACCTTCTGGAGCTTAAAAAGTAGTTAGAATCTAGCACCTTATGAGGAGTAATCATGCTTAATCCCTGGGATTTCAAGAAAACATATTTTTAAAATGACTCGTTGCATTCAGGGTCTTGGGGAAAGAGAGATCCTGCCTGGAACAACCTGAAGGGACTATGGGGCAAACGAAGTGTCGACACAAGCAGGACAGGT
This sequence comes from Flexamia atlantica, assembly GCA_035578135.1. Taxonomy (NCBI): domain Eukaryota; kingdom Metazoa; phylum Arthropoda; class Insecta; order Hemiptera; family Cicadellidae; genus Flexamia; species Flexamia atlantica. The sequence goes on from JAQJVK010000019.1 coordinate 11,978,536, forward strand.
AACAGTACAGCCCAAGGCCCACGACCGCCGGACTGTTGTCATGTCATAAAGGGTGAACGTTGCTCTATGCAATGTCCCCAACACAGGTAAGGAGAACCAGTGACCATGAGGTTCACTGCACTGAACCTCATGAGGTACTGTTTACTAATATCAAAGCCTGAAATTATGTGACGCCGAGTATTTTTCAGCCAAATTATTTCAGCTGATAGTTCAAACTTCATAAACACTGTGATATTTCTTGACTGTGTTGGGAACATTGGTCAGAGAAACCTTCAGCTTTAATAAAATGATAAAAGTCTGGCAGTTGTGGGCTCTTAGTCGAATAGTTTTCTCAGCAACTATGAGAAAAAGGACATAGCCATTAAATAAAAGAGGAGTTTACTTTTCAGCACATTTTCCATGAGGGAAAAAGCCTTTACCTTGTAAGTCAGTATAAATGTGTCTGTAAACACGATAGAACCTTAGAACTAAAAAAATGCTTTTAATTTCACTATAATCACCATGTATATATGTGAAATTGTCCCATAAAATTCTTCATATTTCGGAAAATACTATGTAAGGTCAATCCTGGGATTGGTCTCGGGATACTGTTTTCAGTCCCCATGATTAAAAATTGAGAATATTAGCCGGAGTTGGATTCCCTAGGCACCCTTATAAATTCACAGGTTTTCTTGCGAGGCTATATTTAACAGTTATTTTGTTTGAATGTTATTAATTTTTTATTGATAAAAATACCTTTTCAATACAGTAGAGTCCCGCTATTCTGAATTAATTGGGACCGACCCCGGTTCGGATTAGCGGGAAATTCGGAATAAGCGGATAATCAATAAAATCAATAGATATTCAGGATACTGTTGTACGATTTTGATATAATGTCAAGATAAATATAGGGATTGTAATTTCCGGCCGATATCTAGCTTAGTAATCGCCGTTTCCGACGGAATTAGAACATCGCGATCGTAATTTTCAGTGAGGTACTGAAGTGGATTGTCAAAGAAAGCCGATATAAAGGTTGGCGTTCGTTGCTCGCGGCCGATAGTTGATGTCTTTTCTGGCCGAGATAGAGTACAGAAAAAAACTATTCTCAATTCTGCGGCCGCAATATACAGTTTGATTGTCATTTCACCAAATCTGCTTGGCGATCATCCCTTACGGCCGCGATTATGCAGTATTATATACTGGGCAGTTGGGCAGTATTATATACTGGCAATATTATATACTGTGGCATTATTATATATGGGCAGTATTATATACTGCCCATTACACCACATATATGCTTTTCGATAGTCACTAATGGCCACGATTAAGCAGTATGACTGCTAAATACACCCGATATGCTTTGCGATCGTCACTTACGGCTGCAATTGCGCAGTGTGATTATAAACTACACAGGTTAAAGTTAATATAACAAAATTGTTTTTGGCGTTAAAGTATGTTCGGAATAGGCGAATTTTCGGATTAGCGGGATTCGGAATAGCGGGACTCTATACTGTAATTCTATTAAATTTTAAAGCGCCATTCTATCTCTAACATAATTACACAGTTTGTGCACACACTTGTAAACTTTTCTACACCACATTTTTGCAATATGTTGAAGGAATACCCAAAAGCTATTGTGAGGCTCTGCAGCGTATGACTGGCATGCGCTGTAACTAGGTGAGTTGTGAACGACATTAACACCCGTGTGGAAACTCTCCCTCACCTTGCGCTAGTATAGGCTACACAAGCGTACAGTAGTAATAGGCATAGGATCACCTTAAAGTTAGATAATATTTGGTCATTTGGGTATTTAAGTTAAGCATACCTACCTTTAATTTCATTAAACAAAGTACCGTAAAGTCATTGAGCTATGATTTTTAAGCAGTGTAAATTTTAAGATTGTTAAAAATAGTTTTTCTTAAAACTTGCTTTCAGTTCATTATTTATTTAAATGTTCTAACATCCTTTCGAGAGCCTGGAAAACCTATTGTATCCTTACTTATTATATTTGCATTACTTAAAATTGTATTTCTGATTTCTTACATTCCATTTTATTTTTTATTTCTGATTTTTTCCATTATTTCTCTTAGAAAAGGATTTAAGAATGAAATTATTAGGTTTAAACCAACTGGCTTACAGTAGCCATGCACTTATGTTTAAGTAGATAAACATGGAAATAGTTTTCTCTTATGCATTACGCACTGTTCCTTAAATAGTTATTTACAAGGCCGTAGCCAATGGGGGGGTTAGGGGGTCACAACCCCCCCCCCACCGAAATAGTAGAAATAGCCTTGAAATTGTAGTAAATGGGTTTGGTTAGGGGGTGTAAACCCCCCCCCCCGAAATTGTCCAAACCCCCCCCCAAGCAAAAATACCCAAAATAGTTAAAAACCCCCCCGGGCAAATGCTTAGGGGTCCGGAAACAGCCAAAAAGGGTCCGAAATGACAATAAGGGGGCCGAAAAAAAGGTCACCACTTTTGTCGAGCTGGAAATTCTGTCGCCGGGCCTGTCCAAACCCCCCCCCCCCCCCCGAAAAAAATTCTGGCTACGGCTTTGTATTTAGGCTCTAAAGTAGATTATTAAAATTTTCATATACCAGGTGTTCAAAAAGTCCCGGATCAGCTTCGCATTTAAAAAAATATTAAATATTGACCTACAAACGTTATAACATGTCTCTTGGACACAAAATACTATTTTAGCACGTATTCAGTGACCCCCTACCTCCTCAGGGGGATGGCCCACTAGGAGTCAGAAAAAAATCTTAAATGTAAGCTTAGGTTGATATGTACATTAAATTAAAGCTCTTTTTGAGTAGAATACAATGCCCCAAATCCGATCTCAATCGCATAACCTACTACAAAATGACAGCCGTTTAAACTTTTCCCAAGTACGATTTTTAACCTCATTAAAAATTATATTTCAGACGTTCTAAGCGTCCTTTCGAGATGCGGTTTGCAGCATTAAATTATGCTTCATTACCTCTTTAAAATGACATACATATCGACCTATGCACCGCATATGGCATAAACAACTTCCATAAGGGACGTACCTTAAAGGATGTCTTGCATGGATGATGACCAGCATAGATAGTGCTGTACATAATTTGAATGGGCATAAAATTCTCGACGAAATGCCGCAAACCCCATCTCGAAAGGACGCTTAGAACGTCTGAAATCGAATTTTTAAGGAGGTTAAAAATGGCAGTTGAGAAAAATTTGAACGGCCGCCATTTTAGAGTAGGTGATCCGATTAAGATCGGATTTGCTGAATTGTATTCTACTCAAAAAGAGCTTTAATTTGATGAACATATCAACCTATGCTTACATTTAAGATTTTCTTCTGACTCCTAGTCCCCCTGAGGAGGTAGGGGGTCAATGAATACGTTCTAAAATAGTATTTTGTGTCTAAGAGAGATGTTATAAGTTTCTTAGGTCAACACTGAATATTTAAAAAATACGAAGCCAATCCGGGACTTTTTGAACACCCCTATATCTGTATCTAATCTAAGGGCAAGTGAGCTGTAATAAGGGTTGAGTATATAGAAAAATTACTCAGTTTGTTGTAAGCTCATTATTACATAATTTTCTCAATCACTTGATGTATGCACTATTAATACACCAATGTAATTATTATGACGTATTAGTTTGGTATGTGATTATCCAGGACCAAACTGGACTAGCCTGGTAATAGCAGCACAGACCACCTCATGACGTGATATCCAACACCACCATACCCATTATCACTATAGGTTACAGTGTGTCATTACAACACCATAATGTACCTATGTAATAACTAGTAAGATCTGCAGCGAATCGTTTAACATAATGGTAAGATGTACTAACTGAGAAATATATGCCTATGCTTCACTTTGGTATAGCCACTTTGTGCTTCAATTTGGTATTAACATATATATAGGTGATGTAATTTAATAAAACAAAGAATAAAACAATTATTTTAGTTTAGTTTTTATTTCAGACATTATAATCTTAGCTAACAGAATATCAACAAAAACAAATAACACTTGATCATGTGTTATAAAATAATTAATAATAAATAGAGACAATAAGGACATTCATATATAACACGTTCCTTTTTTTAGCGAATTTCCCCTATAGGGAAGAAGCTATTACCGTAGGTCTCATGGTAAGACCTAAGCTCGGGACCACTATAACTTTTCGTTTTGGGGCCCCCAGAAGCAAAAAACACTATTCGTTCGAATTTTTATATATATATATATATATATATATCTATATATATATATATCTATATATATATATATATCTATGTGTCTGTTAGCACGATAGCGGCCGCAAAAATGGTCCGATCTTTATGAAATTTGGTACGGACATGTAAAGTAGTAATCAATTGGACGAGTTCGTGAACCAGCCCGATCGGACCACCGGAAGGGGGGGTAAAGGGGGATAAACCCCCCCAAAAATGGGTTTTTTGAGTTTTTTACATAGAAAAATAAAATTTATCAAATTTTTGTGGGCACTATTGAATTCAGCTCAAAAAAACAAATAATTTAGTATTTTGAATCACTGCTCTATGCCCATTGGTTACCGAGATATTGAAAGTGGTAAACACAGTACGTTGTCCCAATGTTAACCTTATGGGAAATAAGTAAAATTCTATATCTCGCTTATTTCTCAACATATCTTGATAAAACTTGGTAAATGGCTTCTTCTAGTTCAGATCTACTAAATATTGAATTGAAACCATCCAGTTTTAATATACCTGTAGCAGCAAACCTGCATACTCATTTCCCATGTTATTCTTATGGAGCTTAACAAAACATGTCAAATCTTGCTATGTTTGCTTGAAATACGTTGTTTTGCATTTGAAATTCGCTGAGTATGCAGGTCTGCTGCAACGGGGGTATTTACAAATTTAAACGCTTGGGTGGACATCTATTTCTTCTACAGCGTCTTTCTACATCGGTTGTTTCAGTTGCTTCATTTCCATTTTCTTGTTTATCTTTTTGCTCTTCTCTTCCTTCATTTTGTTTCTTTAAATGAATAATGTTTCTACGAATGACTTTATCATCTTTCTCCATCCTGATCAGGTAAGACCGAGGTTGTAACAGTTTCTTTTCCACAGTCCCTTTTTCCCAACTGGAATCATTTACATTTTGTACCCATACTCTTTCACCTTCTTCATAAGATAGTTCGTGTTTTCTTGATTGACTGTTATAATAAATCCTTTGTTTGTACTGATTTTCTTTCATCTTATCGTACACTTCATCATTAACAATTCTAGGCTTTAGCTTTTCTTTTTGTACTGGAAGTTTGGATCGAAGATTTCTGTTCATGAGAAGCTGTGCTGGTGATACATTCAAACTTGCCAGTGGAGTATTTCTGTAGTTTAATATAATTGAATGTCTTTTCTCTCTTCCCAAGCTTTCTTCAACATTGTCTTGGCAATTTCAACACCCTTTTTTGCCAATAATTAATAATAAATACAGACAATAAGGACATTCATATATAACAATAGGTTTGTTTAAGAAGGCAATATAGTTTTCACAAAGCTTGGGCCAATTAAAATATGTTCTTGTTTCTTCAAAATTAAAAATAATTTCATTAATGGTATTTAGACCTCATACAAAAACATGATTTCCCATGAAATATTATTTTATTAAATAATAGTCAGTTTAACTTGTAAGTTTATTTTATTTGAAACTTCTTAACACAGTGATATAATTGGTTGATTTTCTATTAATAAAAAATTGAAACTCAATTGCTAATTGGCAACTTTTATTTTGTTCCAGGCATGAAAGAATCGTCTGAAGAACTCAGCAGGGACGAGTAGATCTACTTTGTGTTTCCTTCCCCCTTCCTCACAGTTATTTCTTCGCTTCCATCTTTCAGTTAAATGGGATGATTATCAGAGATAGTTTTTAATTGAAAGCTCCTATGAAATACTTGTAAATTCCACTTTACCACCCAAGTTAGTTCAAATTCAAGCCCCCTCCCCCTAAAAGGAAAGCTTCTAAATCAATTATCGGTCCATTAATTCTAACAAAATTGGTAAAGTGGTCTTTACAGTTTATTAAAACTTCATCTTAAATAATTTTTATTACTAATTAGTTATCCTTCACTTTTCTTCTAATTGTTTCAAGTACCCATGAATGTATCTAAATATAATATACTTTTTTACAATCAGGTGTTTTAGTTCTTTATGCATTTCACCCAGCTTATTATCACCCGAATGTTACTATATCTGTTACCTGTTGTGTTTTAATAAAGTTACCAGATAATATCGATAATTATGAACTGTAATAAATGTTGTCATGGAATGAAAAAGTTGTAAAATTCATCGCCCTAATCTATATTACGAGTGATTTAAATGAGAGATATTTATACAGTTTATATTTGTATAGTTGTACAGTGTGCTGGCGATAGTTAGCAAGCTTATCCTGTCCTAGCCTCGACATAAGGGTAAGACTTATTTTTCTAAATGAATTATTTTGTGTGCCCTCCAAGTGGATCAGTAAAGCCAAATTAAGAAAAATTGTGTTTTATTTCACCTTATAGATGTGATAGTTTTCAAATAATTTTATAGTAAGATTACTCACTTATTTCAAAGCAAAATTACTAATTGCCAATAATTTATTTCAGAATGCATGGTTAAAGTTCTATGAAAGATCTCAAAGTTTGGTTTAGCAGTCTAATGTCATGAACATCATTGGAAAAAGAAACGTGTCAAATAGGGAATTAATTACCAATAGTCCAGGCAACGAAAGGGTATAGAGGGAATTGCATGGATCACAAATTTTGACTTTGTAACTTTGTTTGGACTAGTTAGGAGTAAAACATATCAAAAGTCCCCGCCTTTAGCCCTTGAGCCGGCTGGGCTGGAAGGGCCTAAAGGTACAGTTTTTTGGTTTTTCCTAAATATCTTGAAAACTTGGGGAACTTGGGGAACTTTTAGTATTCTAATAAATTTGAAAATTAAAGAAAGTTAAATTTCCTATTCAGTAATAAATTTGAAAATTAAAGAAAATTAAATTTCCTTTAAGAAAAATACATAATATGTCTACTTTAATCCAACCATTTACAAGGAAAGCACTAATTTTATTAATATTAAAAAAATATCCCTTCCATAAGGAATACATGTAAATTTGAGGGTAACTTAGATTCCCAATCGGGCAACGCTTTTTTCACCTAAAGGAAAATGAATTTTTCAAGGAATTATTACAATTTGTTATAATTTCTTGAAAAGTAAAATTTTTTGTGAGCTCGCCAACGCCTTAATTTTAGACCAATTTTTATGATTGAGGTGTCAAATTACTGGAAATTTTGTCTGTATTTCCTGAATGCTGTTCATTTTCCTTTAGGAGAAAAAAGCGTCGCCCGATTGGGCAACTAAGTTACCCCCAAATTTACATGTATTCCTTATGGAAGGGATATTTTTTAATATTAATAAAATTAGTGCTTTCCTTGTAAATGGTTGGATCAAAGTAGACATATTATGTATTTTTCTTAAAGGAAATTTAATTTTCTTTAATTTTCAAATTTATTAGGGAATACTAAAAGTTGATAGTTTTCAAGATATTTAGGAAAAACCAAAAAGTTGTACCTTTAGGCCCTTCCAGCCCAGCCGGCTCAAGGGCTAAGGGCGCGGACTTTTGATATGTTTTACTCCTAACTAGTCCAAACAAAGTTACAAAGTCAAAAATTGTGATCCATGCAATTCCCTCTATACCTTTTTTTGAGCATTCATTGCCTTGACTACAATGTATTTCCTCCTTAAAAATATACTGTAATTTTGTTTAAAAGTGTATTTGGCTATACCTATTGTTTGCTGGTGTAGTTAGGATTTTGTTCTACTTTTATGTTTAGTAAATACCACTAGCACTTTTAATGCAAAACACTTTTCATACCGTAACTCTGGTGAGCCATTTTGGTGGGTTAGAAGCAGAGTTTCTGAATCAGCTTCTAACACCTGTGCTGTGTAGGCAGACAATATTATAGTTAAATCCTTAAGCAAGAATATGAAGGTTTATGCTGCAAGCTCTCATGCAAAAAATATTGAATCCAAACAAGTTCACCCTACAAAAATCTATCAGAAACTTACACGGCATATGATTGTAAAAGCTTCTACAGAGCCATTGCCACGTGACTAAGAAAAGGTTATATTCTTATTAGTAGGGGGTAATATTCAATATTAAGTTTTATATTGCAGCAAGACAACTTTCAGGAGGTATTGCCTCCTGAAATTATGTTTCAATAATTCGACATAATCAAAAGTTTTAGCTGACGATTTGGAGGAGAGTTTTCACTTTTTACCACCTGATGCTGCCCAGACAGGACAGTATATTAATTCATAGGACATTTTTTCTAGATAGCGCCGTAAGTGCTCAGAAAGTATGTGATTTTTTTAATATTCATTAAACATTCCCTGAATATTTTTTTTGGATATTCTCTAACCAAATAAGCAGTTACATACCCAGGTATATTCTGGGCAGGTATATACCCATAACAACCATTTTAAACGTTGACAGGAGTTTTTCAGGCATCGTATACTCGTAGTGGTTGTTATCAAATTTAGAAGAGGGCTACATTCATCACTTTTAGTCCTAAGCTTAATTTTATCATCTCAAAGCCATACAGGAAATAAATGATAAAAGTAAAAATTTAATAAGTAAAAGTAATTAATGCTTAAACCTTGCTACAGTTTTTCTGTCATCTGTGATGTATGGCATCCGTTCAATTGATCATGCTATTTTTAATTAAAACCAAAGGCGTCATTAACATGTGAATGCAGGTTGAGTATATAACCTTTAGTAGATTTGAAAATGTATTAAATACATTTCTTGAGTTAGCATTCAACTCTTGTTTTCATCAACAGCCATAACGCAGAGTATACTTTGCCTGAACGCTGGAGTCAAGAAACGTCGGGCTTGGTTAGAACTTGGATGGGTGTCCGCTTGACAACCCCAGATTTTGTAATGCTCGAGAATGTTACGTTCTGGGACCATTCTGTGATAATTCTATGATAAAAAGGAATCATTCGTAGAATGTCCTCTGGTTTATCAGAGATTGTTGGAATGTTCTTGGAAAATGTTCACATTGTTCACAGAAAGTGTGTGGTGGCATAAATCTTGTGGGGTTCAGTCCATAAACACTAAAACACCATCTCCATCTGGTAGAAAAAAGGCAATTAGATCCTTGAAGAGACTGCCTCCCCGGATAAGCTGCAGAGGACTATGCCCTGCCTTCATGTTTTCGAGGAGGTCACACTCATAAAACAAACAAAACCTAGATACTACGAATCCATAGTGATGACTAAGACGAATCCGAATACATAAGTACACAAACATCATAGTTTAATAGTCATGTAGGGAACTAATTTCCAAAAACTGTTTTTATGGTTATACTGTATGCATGACCAAAAAAATGAAATGAAAAATCGCTTTATTTCCCAGTAATTAATTACAAGTTTACAAAAATTGCTTTCAGTAGATATAAACAAAATAAAATTACTTAACAATATGCTATCTTAAAATCTACATTAAGAATATTATCTTTTTTGCATATTGTTATCAATACCTTGCCAAGAGAAATGGCCTGCATGGGCAAAGAGCCTGTGCGCATACCAGGGCACCTATCCAACTGACGATGGCTTTAAATTAATATATATTTTTTAAAATCTGAAAATGTTATAGGAAAAGTTTTTAAACTAATTATTAACAGTGTTTTATACTGATTATGATTAGAGTATAATTTTTATACAATGACGCTCCCAGCGTCGAAGCGCGAAGTATCAACTGCGGTAAGAATAATAACGAGCTAAGCTATTGGACGTAGTGCAGGACTAGCCGTGGTACTGAGGGGTGAGAGGCGGTCTGTCGGTCGGTCTAGGTCGGTCGTCAAGTCGTCGTCGTCGTCGGTACATGGTTCAAGGGTCAGGTCCGCCGGCGCCGGTAGCCGGATCTGATTATCATTTCCGCCTCTTCTTTTCCAGTTCTCAATAAAAATTCCAAAATATTCTTCTTAAAAGATTTTATAGAATTACAATTGAAAATATTTACTTCACTAAAACAGCGGCAAATATTACTGTACAAAACGTGAGCGATATAAAAAGAGTTAGTTATTTCAATCGACTTGGTTATTTGTTTTGAATAATACCGATATATGAGAATAACGTGTGCTATATGAATGTGTAATAGGCGAAAAAATTGAATTTACCCGCTTATAAATGTGAAGGGAAAGAAATTTCACATACAATTGTCTGATTGTCAGTACTCCACCCTCTTGAAAAAGATTAACAGTAGGATATCTTTTACATTTTTTGAACATGATTTTAACAGCGTTTTTTGAAGTATATTTAAAGGTTGAAGCGTCGACTGCAAGGCCCCGCCCCAAGCTACAATACAGAAAGATAGAAGAGATTGAATATATGCAAAATAGGCTAATTTTGCATCTTATTTAACAAATAGGCATTTTGAATTAATTATGTGGAATAAACTTTCATTTCATTCATATGGATTAAAATGTTTCAAACAATAGCCAAAATATAGTGGAAACAACTTTTTCAGGGCTTCTTAGGAAAAAAAATCAATAAGTTAGACATATTCAAACCTGAGGTAAAAAATATCTTCTATATATTAATACGCAAGCGGTTTTCTTTTCACAGTCCAACCTCAATAACGGCTGGACGGATTTTAACGTTTGAGGTGTCAAATTAAAGGGATTTTTATGTAGATTTGTCAATAAGTCTCAGAATTTAAAAAAAAGGCGTCTATAAAGTACAGTAAAGGGCTGAAGTTTCGGAACAGTGGCGCTATTCATCGACATTTGAGCAAGTTCAGTTCTCTTTTTTACAACTGAACATATGGTTATAAGGTCTGAAATAGTTTTATGGGTAAACCATAGATTGCAGCACTTATAATTATTTTATTGAAAAGTGCAGTTTTTTTTGTTTTTACAGCTGCTTTGGCTTTCAATAAAAAGATGTATTGTGTAATTTTGGTTATGTTATGAAGTGTTTTTAAAGGGCTTAAACATTGCAGTTCCCAGTTTCATTATATAGTTTACGATATCTATAGTTATTTGTGTGTTGATTGAGTAAAGTACAACATTGTCTCACGAGTGAAAATGTTGGCGCCCGAGCTTGCGAGGGCGACGATTTTCACGAGGGAGACAATGTGCTTTACTCTCGAAATTCACACGACATTTTTCCCCCACCAGCAATAATAAATACACAATCGATATCAATTACATTAACTTAATATTTAACAAACAATATCCATTTTGTTTCGATCTGCAATTAGCGTTTGAATGTGAGTAGCTATAACCAATCATGCACCAGCGATCAGCTGATTGTTGCAACAATCTTACAAGTTCAACTATCAGCTGATTGTTGTCGTCAATGTTGTTATGTGACTAGTACAACCTCTTACCCGGATGAATAAATTACTACAAAATATGAAACTATTTTCAATAAACTATTTTACTGTCATGAAACACACATTGAAATAACTAATAATTAAACGGTTATTTTATAATAAATTATGAAATACTAATACCGATAATCATAATAACTTTTTTAAATAAATACTGTTTATCTGGAGCATTTTTCAAGAACTGTTTTACTTCGTCTTAAGTGAAGGTTTTAGCTTTCTTTGGTTTATAGCCAACATTTATACGTTTCAAAAAGCAATTACTTTTGTAAAACCACTGATGTCTATGTTAATTTTGACATGCATTGTAGCTTTTAACATAGAATAGACTGTCCATAAAGTAAGCTGGGTTACATACCTTTAAGTAAGTCCGATAAGTCCAAGTCCACAAGTATTACATTTTCAAAGATATTTTTACTTTTTTTAACTTACTCCATTCCATAAATACATTATAGCGTTCCTCATACTTCTCCCTTGTCTATTCCAGTAATAAATTAGCTGTAACATTCTTAGCGTCACCAGAAATATCTGTTCGGGTTAACGAATATTCACAATCAGAATCCATCGTGTTTCAGTAAGGACGACTGTACCTAACCACAATTTGTTACAAGCTGAGCGCTATCTTCCGTTTCCGCTGTAAGCCAATGCCTCTTATCAGCTGTTAGCGCCTGCATTTGTTGAGCAGCAACATATTTGCATGTGTGCATGGAAATTTGAAGGCGCTTTAATTTTTGAATTAGTGATTTCAATGTTATTCTTATGGGTTTACTTTGTCTCCCGCCGGGAGACAAAGTAATCACTTTACTCCCGCTGAATGACAAATTATTATTTTACTCACGCATAACAAGGAGTAAAAAGCGCCTAAACATAGCAGGTGGGGGAAAAATACATTTCAGCATTGTGTTTTTTGAAGGTTTATTAACTTAAACCAATTTATTTTTTGATTTGGTGCAGTAATAATGCCAATTAGAAGGCAAAGATTGACTGTTATGCCGATCGGAGGGATACACTGTCACCGATCGGAGGGATACACGATTGCATTGCCTAGAATCACCCTCCCGATGTAACATTTGATGTTCCTTCCAACCTCAGACCAATGAACTTATGTTTTCATCGCGGTGGGATAGCTGTATTTCACGAATGACTGGTAGAGATAATGCGTCATTTACGCGTTGTTGACACAAAGGAAAGGTTCCCTACAAAGACAGCCGTTCCTTATAATTCCTGTTTTGGGGATAACTATCAAAAAGGTGCAGAGGCAGTCCCTAAACAAATGAGGTCTTTGCTCACGGTGCAAGTGTTTGCTCTCGGTCAGCTTCATGTTGTTGAATGCAGAGCTCGATCTTTTGACGGTATTAAAATATACATTTCAGATTAAGGAGGACATGGAAAATGATAATGCTTCCCAAAAAATCGTTAACCGGAAACTCCTGCGGTAATTCATATGAACTTTTAGAGTTTCAATGGCTTAGCCATAATTAATTGTGTCATTGAATTTAGCCCTTTAATTGAATAATTTTAAAAGTATACAGGTAAATTGTTTATTCTTTATTCTTTTACTATATGATTTTTGCTCGATTTCAAGCGACGTGTTATCTAGTCTAAAATTAAACTGTTTCTGCAATCTGAAGGCTTACTTTAACCCGCACTAACAAAGCTATCCAGCCTTAAAAAATCCCCTTAAAACCTTACTAACTTGTTGTTTGACTACAAAACCTCATAACCTAACTCTAGTCTATATGTGATCCTGAGACATAAGAAAATTTACACCTTCAGAGCCATATTTCAAGAGAGACTTCGAAGAAGATGAAAAGTGAAACGTATTAATTTATTTTTTCAAAATTTGATTTTTTTGAAGATTTATAGAGCAGGTTCATCTATCTGGTCTCAATCACTCAGTGAATTAAAGGCTTTCATATGATCTATGGCTAGTTAAAATTGGATTTCCTTAATTTGAGTTATGAACCTTAGCATCTAGTTTCGTAAATTCTATATAATTAATGAGCTATACGTCCAAATCTAACAGAGATTCAAAATCATTTTAGGTCTTAATTAACTCAGTGAATTGAGGCCTAATGCTTATATACAGCTTAGCTGACCTTTTTTATACAGCTTAGCTGCCTTTGATTTACACTCTTGATCATTTCGATCGGTTGAGTCTGGGATGAGATATAGACCTCCAACCAACGTAAATTTTTTCAGAATTTCATAATTAGTTAAAGACTATCCAGCCTCATATACGGCCTGCAGGTTGAAATGGCTTAAAACGACCAGTGAAGTATACGTTTTCATTTGAGCTATTTATTTATAAAATCGGACCAAATTAGGATGAGTTTATAAAGTTGAGAAAAAACCTATTTTGAAAAAACTTGATTTTGAACAAATAAATTTTCACGCAGCTTTTATTTTTATAGTTGTTCAAAGCCAGTCCGATTTTAATGACCAATGGCTCAATTAAAATCTGGTAAATCACTGAGTATTTTAAGACCAAAACAGTCAGCATTTTCTTAATTCGAACCGGAGATGTAAGAGAAATAAAATAGTTATTTATGTATTAAGAGCGCAAAGTAGGTTTTTCTCACTTTAGCTAAACAGTTACCGCGACGTGTAGCGGAGCGCGGTATTTTGACCGAAAGCGAGAAAGACGCTTTACACGCGAAATACATACTAAATTTTTCCTGCAACTGCAGTTTTAAATTCCCAAACGATAAATATAATCACAGTTACTCACGTCAATTGTAGTTGGATGCGCCATTATGATTTTGAGGTTATAAACAATGAATAAAAATAAAGACTTTTACAAGAACAAACACGATTTATGGAATACATATTTTAGTTTATAAATAACAGGAACACGAATTCGTCATCACTTATTACATCCATTCAAGTTGAATGCGCCAGTTTGAGGTTATAAACAAGTCGCGCTCAGTCGGAAGCGGATGGGACCTCTGTAGCGCGCCGAGTAACAATGCAATCAGCTGACGAGCGTTTAAGTAATCACGTGGCGAGCGTTAAGGAATTTATAACTGACGCCAATTCTTGGGGCCCAGTCCGCGCATGGGGTGGGGAGTGGGTAGGCTGGGAGGAGAGGGGAGTAGTGGCGGCAGCGGCGGCCGACATTGTACTAGCCTGGCTGCGTACATTCGGCAGCTCGCACATAGTTACTGCTTCTCTGTCAATCGTTGTTCAGAGTAACAAGACGCTTCAATAAATACTAATGAAATCTTTTATATTATTGAATAGAATTAAAACAGATAATTAATCGCCAGTAGGAGTAAATGTTCCGTCGGTCAATGTTTTTAGGACGACATGTAGTGACACGCTATTGTTGACGGCTGAGAGCAGAATGACAGTGCTGCGCTCTAGCGAGGCGTTGTCGCGCATGCGCACTAGCCGTTTTTGCTACCGCGAATCCACCGCACTGGACCCCAAGAATTGGCATCAGCTTTTATAAAACGCTCGCTCCAAAGACTTTCAAAGACATTATCGCTCGCTCTTCAGTAAACAGCTGTTTTACGATTGGGTTTTGGCGCGTAAACTGACACTTTACGCGCGGTTGTAGGAAAAAAAATAAAGTATGAAATGCCCATAACAAATGTGTAGGCCTGGGTTTAATTTTTATTGTAGCATATCTTTTTAACGAGTAAAAAAAATTACGGATCTCAGCATTGTGTTCAGGGTTGAAAACTACTTTATTATGATGTATCACAATACCATCTTCGAAAATCCAATATGGTGGATCCAAGATGATGGCCAAAAATATTGATGAAGTTTCGCAGGTGAACGAAAACAGGTAATTTCATAATAATGTAGTCAAAAGGCTTATTACACAACTAGATTTTATTCATTGAAGTTTGTCTAAACAATGTGTTACAGGTCAGATTTAATGGAAGAAGGCCGGTAGAATGGCCTTTGCTGTGGCTGATTTAAATTACTGAACAAGTCCAGTAGTAAACCCTCTCTTACGGTGTTGTTGCAACGTAGAACACAACAACATGTACATCTCTGCGACACTAAACCGTTGATTTGAGAGGTCAACCTGAAAACCCAAATATTTTAAGTTGAATTCCTTATAGCTCATATATAGTATAAAAAATATGTACCTTAAAAACTTACTGCACACCTAAAAATGTATTGCGTCAATTCATAAACAAATAAAAAATCATATTATAGATATTGGATTACTCTCAGTATGTAGAAATATAGGAGCACCCCAATTTTCATAAAAAGTATCCTTGATCCTTTATGGATAACAAAAATTAATAATAAATTACAAAGTGTAACCAACGTAGCTGCCCTGGCAGTTACACTATTTGTTATTTAGTCTTGAATTTTTTATCACACAGCTCTGAGTATTAAAAATAGATAATATAAAATAGAAAATAGATATACCCGATTTGTTTTCTAATTAAAAACGTCCCACCCGTATTAATAATTATAAATAACTACAACGCTCCTGGAACGTTTCTTGACGTTCTAAGACCTGCTGCTGGACATTATGAAGTAGCTAATATATTTATTTAGTCAATTATAAAACTGGACATTTTTAAACCTGGACGTTTTGAAACAGCTATTATTAATAAATTTAATGGACAAACCTGGACGTCATGAAATAGCTATTAATGATTGTTCGTTTGATAATCATTCGTATAATTACTAATAGTTATTCGTATAAACTAGACGTTTTTAACTAGCACTTAATAATCATCAAAAAAACCTTCTTGTAAACTATGAAACCTGAATATTTTGAAACAGCAAATTTATTTATTTATTTAATAGATTATAACCTGGACGTTTTGAAACCTAGACATTGTGAAACAGATATGATCAATAATTTAAAATAACGCAGGCATTATGAAATAACTTTTAATAAATTTTAATATGGACATTTTGAAACTCGGTCGTTTTGAAATAGGGATTATTAAACATTTACTATACTAAACCTTCACAAATATTTCAGTTCTTTTTTGCATTGCACTGTATATTTTCAGCTTTCGCCTGCAATATTGCAAGTAGTGTAAAAGCACCCTTTCATGAGTGTAACTTCACTTGTACAATACTCAGAAACCGAAACCGGGGACGATGACAAGATCTGCCAGCGACAAAACTTTCATTTATAGTAGACCAGATCCACAAAGTCCACCACCGTCAAGGTCTGCCAACGTCAAGCCTTACCATATTCCAAACCACATTCAAGTGGTAGAGTCATGGCCGGTCCCAACATCCCATCAAAGTGAACCACTTTTCTGCTTGGCCCAGATGTGCAAAGTCTGTTTAGGCAACCTTGCAGCTTAGACTAGGGACAGTCTAAGATAAAAGCTTCCTAAGGATGTATTTATCTATGCGTACAGTATGATAGCAAGGCCCCACTGAAAATACGATTGTTACTTTATTCCCTTATTATTATCTACATCATTATACAGACCTTCATGAATACCAATCCAACCTAGACGTTTTCAAACGTTTGACGGTTACGGTTCACTTACACTACGGATCATAGAGACTATGCCCAATTTAAAAATAAATAATAATAATAATGAAAGTTCATTTACACTACTGATCATAGTCTCTACAATCCTTTTGGAAACATAAATTTAGATATTTGGTTCATTTGCACTACTGGCTCGTAGAGACTATGACCCCTCTTTTAAAGTTTAAAATAAATAAATTCCACATTCACCTTTCAGAATGGAATTTTCATAAGCCATGTGTTTCAAATGACATTTAAGGTTGTACTATCCTTGTGAAATAATAATCAGCTGATGATTTTACCATCACATTATGCGGATTTATTAAAAAAATACACTCAGCAAAGATAATAGAGTACGGTAGCTATCTTCCATAAGACCTGTACTGAAAGGTGAGCGTGGAATTGAGTATAGGTTCACTTACACTACTGATTACAGTCTATACGAACCCAAAGCAAAATAAAAAAATATTAAGTCGATGTAGGGTCGTAGAGACTACAAACCTATATAATTTAGGACGTTCATCTACTCAGCTAGATTCTTAGAGACTATGACCCTTTATAGTTTATTAAAACCTACTACCGTATATAAATTAGGGTCGTAGACACTATGACCCGTTTTAATAATTTAAACCGGAAATTAAAATATCAGGTTCGTTTACACCACTGATCATCTAACTACTCCTGCACACACGGATTCGTGATAACGAAGGCACTAGGCATCTCGGCCTCTAGCGCTCACACCGTAACCGAACATTTTTCTTTTATATTTTAGATTTCTTTATCTTAAAATTAAAAAAAATGTTTGTAAACTAAAACAAACTTCAAAGTATCGAGTATTGAACTATCGAACGGTGACAATATTTATAAACGTTATATAGTTACATCATAAAACTAAAAATTGAAATCGCAATGCTGTCTTACGGAATTAATTAAATTGCAACTAATAAAAATACGAGCGCAAACAGATTAGTCGTTTAGTCACGTACGGTACCTAAACAAATAAAGCTGAAGCTGTGAAATAAGTATTACTGGTAACTTGCATTAACATCAACTTAAATTTGCACACCATTAGTCTTCAACGCTGACGATTTCAGTTGGCAGCCACGCCAAATTATACAAAAAAACACATAACATACTATTAAATTTTCATGTGATAAAATTTTCAGAGTTAACAGGCTCGTCATACTATTTTTATTTTTCAAGATAAAATGTCAATACATGTAACGAGTTAAAATATTAAAAGTGAAAACAATTATAGTGGAATATTTTCTTATAAGCCACTATTTCGCTCACATTAAGACTGTTTTCTAACTTTTTTAACACATATTTTACACAACGTAAATAATAGGATAGTATTTATCCTCGATATAACAGTGTTAATACACATAAGCTTGTTTCCAAACTACAAAACCTTATTTAATTTATAGTTTTTGAAGTAATATGCCGAGCGTCTTCAGTTTGCCGACGCCGTACGCGCAGTAATAATCTAGATGAACCGTAGTGTAAGTGAACCTGTTACTATTATTATCAGTATAAAATATCCAAAAGGGTCATAGTGTCTCTGGTCCAAATTTTATTATTCATATATTTTGTATAAATAGGTTCATAGTGACTACGACCTAATTTTATAAGTATCCAGAAATAATATTTTTTGGGCTCGTAGTGTATACGAACCTTTCTTTTAATTTTAAATATGAAAGTGGGGTCATAGTCTCTACGAACCAGTAGTGCAAATTAACCTCATTTTAAAATTAAATATATTTAGGATGGGTCGTAGAGACTATGATCAGTAGTGTAAGTGAACCATGTTAGTTATATTTCATTTTAAAAGAGGGTCATAGTCTCCACGAACCAGTAGTACAAATGAACCTCTTTTTAAATTAAATATCTTTAAAATGGGTCATAGAGACTATGATCAGTAGCGTAAGCAAGCTGCTCCCCCCAGCGACTGCGCATTACAGTTTATTTAATTTTTATAGAAAAGTTAACAACTCCTTGGATGTATTTGGGATTTTTATTGACATTGATCTAAAGGGGCCATAAATTACGTCATTGGTTTTTGGCCATTTTTGGACGCCCCCTCCCTACAATCATCCTACCGTCATAATCCGGCTGACCCCCCCACAAAAATGACGTCATAGGGTACAAACTCCTAAAACAATGCCAGTCTTTCGGAAAGCCCAATTGAAAGGTTCTTCTATTGGTTCTTCTATTAAAACATGAAATCAAGTTTTAAACTCATTTTCGGCTAATTTGGTAGTAATTAACAATTCAAACCAGAAGTTTTGAACTTTGTAGTACTAGATTTACTGTAGTGAAGGACGCTGACGCTGCCTGCAGATCTAAGAACATTTAGATCATTAATGTCTGCACTTACTTCAGCTTTGTTTTGACCTGAATCTAAAATTACCATTTTAATGGACATTGTAGAAAGTGAGGTCTTATTTTCTAAGCTATTTTCTTTAGTTTAATGAGTTAACATAGAATGTTTACAATTTCCCTATCTAAACTACTATTAAAACCAAGTTTGAAAAATTACGTCACCCCGGCGACTACCCCCCCCCCCATGCACATCATCCTTCCGTCATTTCCATTCTAGACCCCTTCCCCCTATTTTCAGATAACGTAATTTACGGACGGCCCCTAAGCTTTATAAAAACTGAGATTATTTGACCTCTGTTGTTGCGGTACGCGGCATGAAGCGGGTAAGGTGTCAGGTCCAATCTGGCAACACTGGTTCGTGGAGGCCGGAGGCCGGAAAGAAAACCACTCTTATCCTCCCTGCCCCTGCCCTAATGAAAATGGCGGATGGTGTAGACATCGACCTTTATGCCGATGATTTAGAACAGGATTTTGCTCAAGTAAGTAATGTTTCTTGTTCATACTTCACTAGGATAAGTTTTTGATATACATATTGAAACAAATGTAACATAATCTCAATACCTACTTATCTATATGCTGTGGTAATAGTATGGTCTCCGGCGGCGTCGGGATGCGGTAAACATTGATCTTTGTCAAGTCCCAGTGATCTTAAATTCAGTATTTTCACTAGTAACCTTATCACTGTATGATAGGCGATTTATGATCAAATAAGCTCAAGTCTGAGGACTTTACCTCATCAGGTAAATTAAATGGTCTGTGAAAGTTTGGCAGGGGTCCTTTTAAAACTGTTGGCTTGTCTGATTAACTTAGTTTCACAACATGGAGTCAGGTAGAGAGTGAAATGGATCAGTGTAGACAGTCCTATGAAATATCTGATCAATCCAAGACTTGAGATATTTATCCTTAATATTTAGGTTCTCATTGCCTAGACCTGTACAACGTAAAAGTGTGTTAATTAATTGACGCTTTTTCCATTTATTCGGCCTACAAAACAATTTTCATTTTAAACAATGTGGGAATTATAACGCTACTGTGGAAATGATACCTAGTTTTTTTTTGTACCAGTTTCTTTTCTGATCTTTTGCCTTTACAGGTTAGGTTTATTTTTGGGTACCACGGTACTTTGGTATTATACGGAGGCCACCCTTATATGTTATCTAATGTTAGTCAAGCTAACAAAGTGACACTATTCAAATGTACCACTGATGTACTTGTCCATGAATAAAGAGATTTTTGATTTGATTTCATTATAAAGGCCTAGCGTGCTGCGGCCGTTATGTTAGGTTACCATAAATAAATTAGTTGGAATTTCCTTGTTTTGTTATGAAACGAATGATACTAGCTGAGTCAACTTTTGCCTACCAAATCCCGTTGACAGGTGATGCGTGTGCTCTGGTCAACGTACTGACCTTAGTCTACTTTAACGCTAGGCCTATTTGGCAAGTGTAAGACTCATCTGGTATAGTCCGATTCAAAACAGAACGAGGAAAGTCCTATTAACATATGTATGAAAGCCTAATCTAACGTAACCCCACTGCAGCATGCTGCGGGTTATGTTAAGAGTGGCAATGGGTGAAGTCACTAGTGGTGGCGTTGATACATTCAGCTCAATCCTCGCCAACATCACTGCCTTCTGGGAAGCAGAAAACAAAGACCACTCATCATAATTATGTCCAATTTAGACAGGAAGTCAATCAGATATGTCCTCTCCAACCATGTAGTCATTTTTAGTATTCAGTAAAAAAAAAAACAGTAAAAAAAAACTCTCCAAAAGCAGGGGCCTCCGTATAATACCAAAGTATCAATTACCATAGTAGGCCTAGGCTCTATGTTTCTTGCTTAAGTTTAGTATCTGAACTTCTCTATATAATGTATAATGGGGGAAGATTGTTTTGTTTACGCATAATTGTACTCTATTTAAGTATCAGAAATCTATCCGAAACATCGATATCAAAAAATAACCGAAACAGTTCTCATATATTGTTTGATTCTTTAACGAACCATAAAATTTAACTATCCTAAATATCATAAAACATAACCAAAACTAAATTAAAAATCTAGGGCATTATACAAACGTGGTGAAGCACTGGTGTGATCGGCATGACTCATTCTACATCACTCGTAAAGCCTCATGATTGATGTAAATAAGTTAGCCTAGATCGCAATATATTTTGGCAATTCTACTATTCGCCATTGTTCAACAATAGTGAACTCCCGCCTTGCATCCAGCAGACAACTCGGAAGTTTGTCTACTTCTGATATTGGTTATAAACACTAGGTTGAGTATTCATATCATAAATATTACTTTGAGTATTTATATCATAAATATTACTTTGAGTATTTATATCATAAATATTACTTTGAGTATTTGATTAGTCCTAAATTATTTAAATTATAAAAATGATGAAACAAACAAATTACAGATAATTTTACATTTTGAAACAAAATACATCTCAATCTTACCATTATTATGTTTTGACTGAAAACATTACTATAGGCCTAGCTAGAACGACCTTGGATAAAATAGGAGGCTCGGATAACTGGGGCTTGGATGATCAGGAGCGTATTGTATGGGTGGGTCAAAATCTGAAAAGGGTACAATCACTGTCCCTTCATAAAAAAATAATGTTGCCTACTGTAATTATTGCTAAAAATGTTTTATTTTTAAAGTTTAGGTCTTAATCTTGTTGTCTATACTGTTTAAATCATGAATTAAGAAGAGGTTGGGGCAAAATTCTGAGAAAAAACTGGCCAAAGTAGTGACGGTCACGTGTCCCCAATCCCAGTTTTACCGCTATAGATACGATTTAAACAAGTTCACCAATCAAATAAGTGAATATAAAACCCACGTTTATATTGTCGGATACAGGGAGATCATCAAATAGCGCTTATTACGGATGAAACTATGTTATTACGACGCCGAGCTAGGTTAAAAGTCGTGTCCCCACCTTAAGCAGTAGCGTCGGTGGTGTCGTCTGTTTCTCATCGTACAGCGACACTAGCGCTAGTAGCAGCCGTCAACGAGTTTAATTCAGGAGTATCATGGCGGCAAACAACGACGGATGTCGGAGTTCGTCGTGTTAAATGAATTTGGACGTGGAGGAAAATAGTTTTGTTCATAAAAATTGCCGTGTCTCATTTTTTTATGTAGCATCGGTACATGATTTATTCTTAATCAAAAGTAAATCGCTGTCCATCGTAATAGTTTAATTCGTGCGTAATACGGCCCGGTTTCAAATGCCGATTCGTCACTAGCGATAGCGTTCGCCATTTTGAGGTTAGCGGACACAACAAGCGAAATTGTAGCGTCGGTCTGGGAAGCGACGGTCGCGAATTTTGGTTAATTTAACGTGAGATCCGCTACATTTTGTGACCGGTTTTTCCATTTGACTGATATATACCTTATATTCTTAATGGTGATGTATTTTTTTATATTACGGCCGATTTTAATACTTAATAGAGTAAAATGAATTAGTAAACAATGTGTTAATTATGAAAATAATGATGCAGGGTTGCCACCAACAGGGAAAATCTAATTGTGCGGGCATTTTTAGTTCCAGAAGCAATTTTTTTACAACTGTTATACATTCTTTTATTTAATCTGAAAATGAAATTAGCTGATAGAAATTCTTTATATTCTTTTTATAGCTTATTCTTTTTAGGAGTATTTGCCCTTGTTTCTGATTTTACGGTATAAATTTTTAAAATAATGATAAAGGTATTTTATAGCCTATATTTAAAATCAAATTTGGGTGAAAGTTTTTGATTGATTGTTTTTAAGTTTGTATTAGGCCTATATATGCTTTAGATTAATTTATTAAGTTCCATAGCTTTTTTGACGTTTGTCACCTAGGCCTAACCTTTGTTTAAAATGTTGGATACATAAAAAATGTAACATGTCCAACATTGAAACAAAATTTTTTTTAAATGCTTCTAAACATTTTTTAATTAAGTTAATTAATTAAAATACAGCATGTCTTAATAATATATTTTGAAATTTAACTTGTGAGTAGCATTTTTTAATTGTGACAAATAATTTTTTAATGAAAAGATTTTTAATTCCGTTTGGTCATCTGTTTTTGCTGCAGTTTAAAAAGCAATTTAATACATTTTGAAAAATATAATGATTTTAATATGTTTGAACTTACTCAAAGAATAGCTAAGCGGGTTTTCTTTCTTTTTTAATTTTATTTTTATGCTCTAAACTATAACTTATTCAGGCCTAAGCCTATTTTTAGAAATTTGTAATGAAGCCTTCATTTAATCGTTGAAACATTTTGATACATAACCACATTAAACATACTGTGATCATTTAAATGACATTTTGAAGAATTTCAAAATAATTTTTCATGACTAAGTAATAACAATGAATGATTTTGGAAATAGAACATCCTATACATCATAAGTCATTAAAAATTTTGTATTATGCACCTAATGATTCAGTTAAGGTTATTTTAACACTATTGTATTGTCTTGTAATTACTGAAAAAGGCCTATATTAGAAATCAAATTCTTCCTATTTCAGACTATGAATGGAACAGATGAAGATTTTATATTTAAAAAAAATTAAACAACAAACATGTAATGGAAGTCATGTCCATGTAACTGAGGTCACGCGTTGTAGCAGAATGTCACATTTAAAATTTTTTATTTAAAAATATGTATGGTCAAAAAATATATAAATGGTTATATTTTTTCAATTAAGTACAGTTTCAAGTTGGTACACAATAATTTTCATGACAATGGAATGGAGTAAACACATTGTGAGGTTAAAAAACCTGACCAAAACTTGTATTTTTAGGTGAATTACATCTTTTCTAAGCTATTATTAAGATATAGGTCAATCAAAAGTAAGAGGGCTGTAATATATTTAAAAACAGTATATGTGAGCAACAAAAAATATGAAATACCATGGGTTTTCCCTTTTATTTCATTATGTAATATTGATTTATCTGGGTGTGACCTCTATTACGAAAAATGGGAGTTTCCGATATAAAACTGCCTCTCTCATTGACATACATGGGTAATGGTGCTTTCTTTATATTTTCTCATATTCTATAGGGTTCAAAGTATTAAAAAATGTAACTGTCATTTAGATACCAAGTAATAACTTTTTAGTTTTTTCCTACTTTGCAATTGTACCCTTTTCAGATTTTGACCCGGGTCAAAATCTGCAAAGGATCACTGTCCCTTCATAAAAAAATAATGTAGCCTACTGTAATTATTGCTAAAAATGTATTATTTTGGAAGTTTAGGACTTAATCTTATTGTTTATATTGTTGAAATCATGAATTAAGAAGAGGTTGGGGCAAAATACTGAGAAAATAAGGGCTAAAGTAGCGACGGTCACGTGTCCCCCCACCCAGTTTTACAGCTAAAGAGACGTATTAAACAAGTTCACCGATCAAATAAGTGAATTTAAAACCCACATTTATATTGTCGGATTCAGGGAGGTAATCAAATAGCGCTTATTACGGATGAAATGATCAAGGTGCCGAGCTCGGTTCAAAGTCGTGTCTCCACCTTCAGCAGTTGCATCGGTAACGTAGTCTGTTTCTCATCGTACAGCGACACTAGCGCTAGTAGCAGCCGACAACGAGTTTAATTCAAGAGTATTATGGCGGCAAGCAACGACAGATATCGGAGTTCATCGTGTGAAATGAATTTGGACGTGGAGGAAAATAGTTTTGTTCATTAAAATTGCCATGTATAATTTTTTTATGAAGCATCGGTACAGGATTTATTCTTAATCGAAAGTAAATCGCTTGCCATCGTAATAGTTTAATTCGTGCGTAATACAGCCTGGTTTCAAATGCCGATTCGTCACTAGCGATAGCGTTCGCCATTTTGAGGTTAGCAGACACAACAAGCGAAATTGTAGCACCGGTCTGGGAAGCGCCGGTCACGAATTATAGTTAATTTAACGTGAGATCCGCTACATTTTGTGACCGGTATTTCAATTTGACTGATATGCCTTATATTCTTAATGGTGATGTATTTTTTTATTGCGGCCGATTTTAATACTTAATACAGTAGAGTCCCGCAAACCCGGACTTCGATAACTCGGAATTCTGGATAACTCGGAAAGCCTGTCAGAGCAATAAAGTGCATTGAGATTCAAGGCCAAAGTACGGTTTGACACATTTAAAACAGTTTTAGTTTTTCTTTAAGTGTTTTTTGTAACTGATATAGTTTTTATATATTTTACTATGCAATAAATAAATGATTTCTTACAGAAATAAAAGAAACTATTCTTATTTTTTCTTATTTTTACTCATTTCCTGATAACTCGGAATTTTCACAAACCCGGACACCGTTTGGTCCACATTAGTCCGGGTTTGTGGGACTCTACTGTATAGAGTAAAATGAATTAGTAAACAATGTGTTAATTATGAAAATAATGATGCAGGGTTGCCACCAACAGGAAAAATCGAATTATGCGGGCATTTTTAGTTCCAGAAGCAATTTTTTACTACTGTTATACACATTCTTTTATTTAACCTGAAAATTAAATTAGCTGATTCTTTAAATTCTTTTCATAGCTCATTCTTTTTAGGCGTATTTGCCCTTGTTTCTGTTTTTACGGTATAAATTTTTAAATCATGATAAAGGTATTTTAAGTGTAATTAAAATCAAATTTGGGTGAAAGTTTTTGATTGATTGTTTTAAGTTTGTATTAGGCCTATATGCTTTAGATTAATTTATTAAGTCCATAGCTTTTTTTGACGTTTGACACCTAACCTTTGTTTAAAATGTTTGATACATATAAAATGTAACATGTCGAACATTGAAACAAAAATTTTTTAAATGCTTCTAAACATTTTTTCAATTAAGTTACTTAATTAATTAAATACAGTATGTCTTAATAATATTTTTTGAAATTTAACTTGTTAGTAGCATTTTTTAATTAGGCTATGATAAATAATTTTTTTATGAAAATATTTTTGATTCCGTTTGGTCATCTGTTTTTGTTGCACTTTAAAAAGCAAGTTAATACATTTTGAAAATGATTTTAATGTGTCTGAACTTACTCTAATAATGGCTAAACGGGTTTTCTTTCTTTTTAGCGAATTTCCCCTATAGGGAAGAAGCTATTACCGTAGGCCTCATGGTAAGACCTAAGCCCGAGACCATGATAACTTTTCGTTTTGGGGCCCCCAGAAGCAAAAAACACCATTCGTTCAAATTTCTAGATATTGTAAGCACGATAGCGCTCGCAAAAATGGTCCAATCAGAATGAAATTTGGCACAGGCGTGTAAAGTAGTAATTATTCGGATGAGTTCGTGAACCAGCCCGATCGGACCATCGGAAGGGGGGGTAAAGGGGGGTAAACCCCCTCAAAAATAGGTTTTTTGAGTTTTTTACATAGGAAAATAAAATTTATCGAATTTTTGTTGGCACCATTGAATTCAGCTCAAAAAAACAAACAATTTCGTATCTTGAATCACTGCTCTAAGCCCATTGGTTACCGAGATATTGAAAGTGGTAAACACAGTACGTTGTCCCAGTGTTAACCTTATGGGAAATAAGTAAAATTCTATATCTCCGTTATTTCTCAACATATCTTGATAAAACTTAGTAAATAGCTTTTTCTAGTTCAGATCTACTAAATATTGAATCAAAACCATCCAGTTTTAATATACCTGTAGCAGCAGACCTGCATACTCATTCCCCATGTTATTCTTATGGAGCTAACCAAAACATGTCAAATCTCGCTATGTTGGATTGAAATACGTTGTTTTGCATTTGAAATTCGCTGAGTATGCAGGTCTGCTGCTACGGGGTTATTTAATTTTATTTTTATGCTCTAAACTATAACTTATTCAGGCCTAAGCCTATTTTTAGAAATTTGTAATGAAGCCTTCATTTAATCGTTGAAACGTTTTGATACACAACCACATTAAACATACCGTGATCGTTTGAATGTAATTTTGATGAATTTCAAAATAATTTTTCATGACTGTAATAACAATGAATGATTTTGAAAATAGAACATCCTATCTATACCTATAAAAGGCAAAGCCCTCACTGACTCACTGACTCACTCATCACTAATTCTCCAACTTCCCAATACACTTTCCAAGGCTGAAATTTGGCACACTGTTTCTTTAGGCATTAAATAGGAAAACTAAGTAGTTTACATTCTGATCTGACCCTCGGACTCCGCCATGGACCCTCTCAAAGACCCCATATTATCCTTATGGCAGAATACAAATTGGTGAAATGTTTATATTTAAACAGATGTAAAATGCAAGAAATTTTGTGGAATGTCAAACCAGCTGTCAGGAATAGAACATAAAATAAATCACTGACTAGAGATACTTATAAGACCTTTCTTCCCCGTAACAGCTTTTAATGAAAGAGCTAATTTGAACCAATTATTTTATCTACATCATTAGAAAAAAACTTTGCCTTTGTCTTTTAGAAAATTTCATTGATGGAATTATTACCATAGGTCTCACGGCAAGACCTAAGCGCGAGACCATGATAACTTTTCATTTTGGAGCTCCCAGAAGCAAAAAACACTATTCAAACTATATTTAAAGCTGAAAACACAGTACATTGTCCCTATAGAAAAATTATATATCTCGGTTATTACTCAACATATCTTGATAAAACGTGGTATATGATTTTTTTTATTTTTGGTTCAGATTCACCTGATATTGTTTTAAAACCACCAAATTTTTGAATGACTGTTGCAATAGACCTGTATACTCATTCCCCATTTTATTGTTATGGAAGAAATTAAATAAGGTCATGCACGTAGTTTGGAGGTCTGCTGCAACGGGGATATTTTTATATTCAAGATTAAAAACCTTAGAATTTCTTGACATTAAATCAAGGCAATTTCTACGTTTTACGTACATAAACTGTCATGAAACAGAAAACTGCTTTAGGATTCTCTAAGTACGCAAGGTCTGCTGCGACCGAGATTTTATATTCCTGCTTAAGGGCCACTATACAGTATACCATGCGTGCGAGCAGATTCAACGATATTGGGCATAAGCCTTCCAAGGGCAGTTGCACCCTTGAGGCCTTTATCGGTGGGGCGCTGAATCTGCTCATATGTATTGTACAGGAAGGCCAAATAGAAATACCTCCTGCGGGGGGCAGCAATAGAATAACTCCAGTCGCAGCAGACCTGCGGATTTTGAGGATTCCTGAAAACATCTTTCTGGTTAATGAAAGTCCATCTTCTTTATATTTGTCCAATACCACTTACCTATCATTGCTCAGCCCAAACTACAAGACTTAGAACCTTGGACCTTTGCATGGACGATCTTAAGGGCGTAAGCATCCCCTAAGAACGGGTTTTTTAATTCAAAGTTTTAAGGGTTTTGGCATAGTTGAAGTTTATAAATTTTCCTACGCAAGTGGAATGGATGATCTTTTGTTTAATCTTCAATGTTCATTTAACAAGCAGGTGGTTCAGCTTCACATATGGATACGGTTTTACAGCTGATTTATAATTTGGTTACTTTCATAATGGTTTTATAGTTGTTTTGTTGATTTTTTAGGTGATATGTACTATGTTAAAGATATAAAAGTTAAATTAAATTTAGTTTAGTTAGTTAACTTAAAGTCGTCATTCGTTTTTGTACCTCATCTGTTTAATCATAAACTCAGTATGTGGCCCTATCTTCATGTAGACAGCGGGAGTTACAGTTTTTATCGTGAGCAAAGCCACGGGTAACTGCTAGTACATCATAAGTCATTAAAAATATTTTGTATTATGCACCTAATGATTCAGTTAAGGTTATTTTAACACTATTGTCTTGTAATTACTGAAAAAGGCCTATATTAGAAATCAAATTCTTCCTATTTCAGACTATGAAAGGAACAGATGAAGATTTTGTATTAAAAAAAATTAAACAACAAACATGTAACGGAAGTCATATCCATGTAACTGAGGTCACACGTTGTAGCAGAATGTCACATTTAAAATTTTTTATTCAAAAATATGTATGGTCAATATATATATATAAATGGTTATATTTTTCAATTAAGTACAGTTTCAAATTGGTACACAATAATTTTCATGACAATGAAATGGAGTAAACACATTGTGAGGTTAAAAAACCTGACCAAAACTTGTACTTGTAGGTGAATTACATCTTTTCTAAGCTATTATTAAGATATAGGTCAATCAAAAGTAAGAGGGCTATTATATATTTAAAAACAGTATACGTGAGCAACAAAAAATATGAAATACAATGGGTTTTCCCTTTTATTTCATTATGTAATATTGATTTATCTGGGTGTGACCTCTATTACAAAAAAATAGGAGTTTCCGATATAAAACTGCCTCTCCCATCGACATACGTGGGTATTGGTGCTTTCTTTATATTTTCTCATATTTTATAAGGTTCAAATTATTAAAAAATGTAACTGTCATTTAGATACCAAGTAATAACTTTTTGTTTTTTTCCTACTTTGCAATAGGATTTTTCCCTTCTGCATCTACTTTTCCCTTTTCAGATTTTGACCCGTATATGGTTGTTAGTTATGGTTAATGTCTCAGTTTAAGGTGGCGTAGGATAAGAATAACTTTAATTTTTCAGTTTTAGCGAATTTCCTTAAAGGAATAAGCTATTTTAATGTTTGGTACGTTTCAATTTAGCTTTTTTATGTTTAGTTAAGTTTTATAAAGTTTGATTATATTTAGGTAGCCTAAGGTCAGTTCTGTTGTTTGAGAAGGAATCAAATTTTAAATTTGACCTTGATTTTGGTAGTTGGTGGCTGTTAGATGTTCGATTTCTTCTTCGATACTGACGGTTGTTGGAACACTGTATATGGAGTGAGAAACCAAACAAAATAGGCTGGTAATAGATATCGTACTTAACAGATTACTATCTGTCTATTGTCTACTAAAACCGGAGTTGGAGTACAATTACATGCAGGGCTGGATTTACGCACATGCAACATGTGCCTCTGCTCAGGGCGGCGAACTCTCGAAGCTTTTAACGTCCGGTCATAATAACAGTGTACAAGTCAAATAAGCATTCCCATCGCCGCTTATCGAATAATTTACCCAAATTCTTTGTCTTTTGCTATGGAAACCACAAATTTCTATGACTGGGAAAAATCCTTACACTTAACATACAACCAACCACACCTAAGCACCATAGGATGAAATATAAAAGATTACCTTGGTAGTGTGCGATGCGATGAGTCACTGCACGTGCGCGAGCACCTGTCTCATTCCTCCCGTCCAAGTCCACTAGGCCCCCTATTACATTCGCTGTCGGGTGTTTAGCTTGTGTACCTATTATGTTGTTATCTTCGAAGAGCCTATTCATTGCCAAGACAACTGCGACTGCTTGTTTTTTTGGTTCAATTATAAAATGACGTGACGTGTTTTAGGAACTGGTGAACTAGTTCACCTTGTCAGGGGCATAGGCCCTACCCAGAGTCAGTGTTGCGAAGGGCTCACTTCCCCAGGTGCGGGGAGGGGTCATGGCCATGAGGATAAGATTTTCTCGGCCAAACACACACACACACACACACACACACACACACACACACACACACACACACACACACACACACACACACACACACACAGCCCCACCCACCCCACATCCTATGGCCTAATTGTTTCAACCCCCATTTCATAAATATGTTAGCCTAAGCAGGGGTGCCCAGAAGGGGGCAAAATTTGCACCATCAAAATTTTTTGGGGACATGATTTTTCGGGCGGAATTTTGGTTTTTTATGAGGAATTTTAAACCAGCAAATAAGGGAAAATTACAAACAAACAAATGAGCATAACCATATGCAACAGTTAAAAGTATTGTTTATTTATCCAACCATTTCATCAGGATTGCCATCGTCATATATTCAAGTTCGCCATGCAAACCATCCCCAGAATCTCCATGTCAATCCATAATTAATTGTTAAATTATTTGGAAGGGCGGTTGGCAATGGCTCGACTGACAACCCTGTCTGACATCGGCCGATAAAAAACGTGGTGTCAGACAGAGTCTGTGGCCCCAGTCTGACACAGCCGTAAGCAATATTGCCAAAAACTGGTATTTACCCGGGTTTTGGTTATTTTGGAGGCCGTGCATAGATTTGGCTGTAATTAAAAAAACGGGTTTAACTGGGGATGTATGTCTTGGGTTGAGGAAATTTACTCGACAAAAAAACGGGTTAAATCGGGGATTTTTGACGAGGTACATGATTTTTTGGACCTCTAGATATTTTATTTTTTGAACGAAATTTGGTATTATGTATTTGGTATAGTTGTATTGTATTGGTTATTTCGTTGCAGTGTTACCAAAATTCGGGTATTAGCCCGGTTTGCGGGAATTTTAATGGCCGTTTGGGGACTTAATTGAGAGGATTAAGAAAAATCGAGTAAAATCAGGGATTTTAGACTTGAGCTGCGGGAATTTACCAGGCATCCTAAATACATAAAAAACGGGTAAAGCCGGGGATTTTTGAATTTTGGTTTGCTTTGCAAATATCCAATGTCCATGTAAGGTGAGAAAAATAATTTGGTTTTTATTATGGTTTTCAAGAACTTGTTCAAGAACAATACTTGAAGTAAACATTTAGTGTGCATATTTTAATATATAGTGCGCAGTTTATTAGTGTAATATTTCTCTCTTTACCCAGCAAGTTTAGGAAAGTTGTTTTAAAGTCATTACGTGGTTTTTCGGCTAACTACCTGGATTTTGGTACCTGGGGCGATTTTGCAGGGATTAGTGCCAAAAAACCGGGTAAAAGTGAGGATTATTAATGGAGTTGGCGGGTAAAATGCCAAATCCTGTGTAATGCAACACTGGCTGTTAGAGATAAGACTATAGCAACAGTAAATCGCCAGTCGTACGAAGCACGGTTGGTGTGCCTGCTTGGACTGCGGTGAGGCAGTTTTAAGAATAGTACAATTAATTACACAGAGAAGTGAATGGTGATTACAAGTTCACATTGTGTTGTGATATCGTGGTTGGATATTAATTTTAGCTAGTTAGATTTAGAGAAACTGAATTGTACTAGTGGATTGAAGGGGCTAAAAGCCCCTAATGAGGGAAAATTCAAACAATCCTTATTTACTATAGTACAAAATACATTCGTAGAAAACTGAATCCACCTTATATTAATATCTGGCCTACCACATGGTTTTCAATCAAGTATCAGCATCACATGTTTTATGTAAACAAAGCAGACGTTTTTAGATCCCAATGCTTTTTAAATGACATATTTTACGTTATTTCTTGTTTTCTGGTGAATTTCAAGCAATTTTATTATTTTTCCCGCCATCACGGAATAGAGACCTTTAATTTGAGCTCTCTCCCATCTTTCTACGACTTGTCAGACGCCCACAATTTTGACGCAAAGAATCGCCTTACGAAATTAAATATATGATTTTGTATTTTTTTATCTGTGGCAAACCATGGAGTGGTTCTATGGGTGTTTTGTTGAATGAACAGTATAGGCCTCCCAACCTAGTCTAGTAGTCTAGTATTTGAGGGTTGAAATTTAAATCGACAACGGACTAAGGAAAAAGTACGTTTCAGACCCAAGTCAATTAACAAGCACACATGATGTTGACATTCCTCATACCTCTACCAGCACCCAAGACCAAGATGTTTTTTAACTAACAAGCATCCAATATGTTTTTTAACCTGCCTTCGAGAATTATGCCATTTCAATACCACTGTTTCAGTGTTTAATGATGTAAAAACCCAATATTTTATTATATTTATAGACATGTTCATTCATTTTGTAATTTATTAAATGAAAAAAAAACAATTAATTTCTGGTTATTGTAAGAACAATAACGCCCCATCATAATGGAAACCATGTTAAATTAATGCATCATTAAACTGCGAAAATTAAAAATACTTGTAGGTTGTAAAAGATTTTTTGCCACACTACGACGTAATTACCTGTTTTACTAACTTTATTTGGTAGCCAAAATCAGTTTTTTTCCGCCAGAGGGACAAAAACTTTTGTCAGCTGATCGTTTATTTACTTGAATCAACGTGAGAACATCATAATTATAGAGCACTCAATAGGTTCCCAAAGACAGGATAGTTGTGATCATATGATTTTCATAGCTCAGCTGTGTTTGTTTAAACCATGACAAAGAAGTTGTATCACTGCTCGTACCCTCAGAGTTTTAATTTCAAGTGTCTCAAATAAATAATCAGATTTTAAATGTTATATAGAGCATATTTCATTGTGTAGTGTGGTGAAAAATAGCGACTCCGTCTTGACATCCTCTTGAATTTGAAACACGACATTGAGCCTGCAAAATCTCATTTTCGGCCCTTGTTGCGAAATATACTATTACAACAGTGCTTATTTGTATCATTGGCTATCACTAGTATGACGTACTGTAAAAAGTAGCCTACTTCATTCTATTTTCATTTACTGGCAAAATATTAGTGACTTTTTGATTCACGCTATTGGAACTAGACTCACTTTTAAATAAATGTGTTTTATATATTGAAGTGATATCACTTATTACCTAATGCTGGTATGCTTTATTATTGTATGCTTTATCACTTTATTACTTGATACTTAGTAATTAATTGTGTTTTTAAGAGTTTGGTAAATAAAACGTAATAATACCCTTTGATAGGGAAGGATATAAGGTTTGTGTTTTTATTATTAATATACTAACTAATGTTGGAAATTAAAGGGTGGGGGGTGGTTGTCATGATTTGGGGGGGCATTAGGCTTGGTTTTGGGGGGGGGGGCATGCGCCATTGCCCTTGGGGGGGCTGGGCACCCCTGAGCCTAAGTACTGGTTTATTGCCAAATATTTCAGATTTTACGCCCGTGAAGTAACCATAAGACTTTCAAAACACGAGAACAGAGTGATTTAACCCCCTCAATACTTCCAAAATCGCCAGTTATGAAGCAATTGAGAGATTTTATTGCCAAGATATGACTGACAATTTAGGTTCCGATCTTGTCGGTAGTAACGAGATATTTCATGCTCTTACTATAGGATTTGTCAATCGCAAAACGAACAAAAGAGACTTGTATCCTTTGAAACGACTGAGGTTTGCCAGTCACGACACAACTGATAAATTAGCGGAGATTTGACAGCCACAAAATGACCAAGCCACTTTATGGAAGGGTTGAAATATGAGAGATTTAACAGCCACGACGTGACCATGAGACCATTAGCTCCTAAATGACTAAGCTTATACAGTAGAGTGAGTAGAGTCCCGCTATTCTGAACTAATTGGGACCAACCCCGGTTCGGATTAGCGGGAAATATGTAATAAGCGGATAATGAATAAAATCAATAGATATTTAGGATACTGCCAAAATAAATATAGGGATTGTAATTTCTGGCCCATATCTAGCTTCGTAATCACTGTTTCCGACGGAATTAGAACATCACGATCGTAATTTTCAGTGAGGTATCGAAGTGGATTGCGATAGAAAGCCGATATAAAGGTTGGCGTTCGTTGATCGCGGCCGTTAGTTGTCGTCTTTTCTGGTGGAGATAGAGTACAGAAAAAAACTATCCTCAATTCTGCGGCTGCGATATACAGTTTGATTGTCATTACACCCTACATAATCTTTATGATTGTCACTAATGGCCACGATTAGACAGTATGATTGCTAAATACACCCGATATGCTTTGCGATCGTCACTTACGGCTGCAATTACGCAGTGTGTTTATAAACTACACAGGATTTGTGCTTTGCAATTTTCACTAACAAAATTGTTTTTGACAATAAAGTATGTTCGGATTAGCGGGATTCGGAACAGCGGGACTCTACTGTAATGCCGAGATTTTCCAACAGGTATGAGAGATATTTTAAATAAAACATTTAAACAAAACGGTGATAAATACCTAATCAATTTAGTAACAATCACTTAAAAAAGAACTTATGCAACTTCAAAGAATACTATGGTAGCCTAACACATTTAGGTCTATTATCTTTTGAATCTAGCTAGTTGAATAGATTTGCAAGTAGGCCTATATATTTACATTTTATAATAACCAAACTGTAAAAAAATAATGGCGCTGGTAGTAGCAGGGTGGAAGGGGAGGGGGCGCCAAAGTTTCATTTGCACATGGGCAGCAGACTCCCTAAGTCCAGTCCTGCTTACATGAAAGCGAAACTGAGCTCCATTCATGTTAAATAATATGTTAAATTTTATAGAGATGCTATTTCCTACGATATGATTAACTGTTGGGGGAATAATTTGTGAGCCCTATCCCCATTTAAGGGGACCTTAAATTATAAAGTGGGTTTTGGGCCTAAAACTGGTTATTTGAGCTTGGAAATAAAAAATTGCTACCTCATGTCAGTCTGCTGCATCATAAGTTCCCATATTAATCTCAACCTTGTTCTTTAGGAAGATTTTGGTGGTGACGGAGTAGACTTGTACGATGACGTGATCGCAGCGCCACCGGGTGGTGGGGGCGACAACAACACCTCGGCTCGCAGCGAGAGCTCGACCAACAATGACACCAGCTCTGGACCCAACCACAGCGGCAACTTCCACCACATGAACAACAGTGTCAACAACAGCAGCGGCGCCGGGCGCTACAGGCTCTACGTGGGCAACTTGACCTGGGTAAGTGGTGTCTTAAATACCATGACATAGTTGGTACCGTACTGGTATCTTGTTGAAGTATTGATTAACTATTGGTGAATGTGCTTCAGTACACCTGCATTTGTATCAAAATGTTATATCTATTCAGTGACGGCCTGAGGCAACGCGAGGCCCTCCCTTTTCAGTGACTATACCCCCCCCCCCCTCCCAATCACTATATCGCCCCCCGATTTCACACCCTTTTTCCCCATCCATCCTCCTCCCCCAGCAATAATTTTAGTGCACAATTTCGGTGCGCCAAGCAATACTGCCCACATCGCTGGGTCAAAAGATAAGTGATCCATCATGCGACCAGTGTTCCCTCTGAACTGTAAACATTGCAACAGGAAAATAGTGAACTTAAACTAAAACATATTTTTATTATTACACAAGCAATACATGTTTGATTTCCTAATAAAGACAATGTTTTCGTAAACTAATATCGTTGATGTCATCTAAAATTATGTTTTAATATTCCAGACTGTTATAAAAAAATTTAAAAAAATAAAAAAAAAACGCCTAAAAACTTCTCAAAGTCTTGAGATTCGAGACACTGAACACGCTTTTCTTTTTTCATGACCAGATTCGAATTTCTAAATTTTTCACGCTCTCGTGACATGATTATAACCTTATTTAGAATGCGATCATAACATCAACGTTTACATGAATAAACAAACCACTCAAACCACAAAGATTAAAAGTTTAGTTGATGTTTTACTTATAAATAACAGTTTAATAAAATTTAACTATTAAGCTCATAACTTTCACTAATTAAAAACGATCAGTAATCGTGATCACTACTATCAGTACCATTAGTGTCATGGGTACGCCACTTGTCCGCTCCGACAGATTGAGATTACTGATGTTATGAAGGAAAATACTGTGTTGATAACTTATGTAAACACAACAATTATGTGTTTACAATGATACGTTGATGACAGCCCTCGCCATTGACATGGCCGTAGACAATGCTCCCGCCTCTTGCCCATCATTCACTGGCGCGTGTGTGCACCAGTTTACAAAATCCTTGCCGTAACTTAACATCTTTAAAAAAAATCCTCTAAGCGCGAGGCCCTTGGAAGCGCGAGGCCCTAGGCGGCCACCCCTGTTGCCCCCCCCTAAGGCCGGCACTGTATCTATTTACGAAATTATTAGATTTTGCAGACATAACATGTACTTAAGAAACATTTTTGTTGCTAGTGAATTTAAAAGGTAAGGTTAGCTTTTATTTCAGCAAGGCCCCTACAGTGTAAAATTTGAAATTTTCTGTGAAAACAATGTATGAGAAGGTTAAAACTCTATTATTTTATAATATTTTTCTATGTTTTGCATTTATGCTAATCATTGGTGCAAAGAATGTTACTTGAGAACTTACAACTATCTGTTTACAAGTTTATTATCTCTCACAACCTCCATTAAAATAACAACTTAAATGTAATTTTTTTCCTTCTTGTTCAGTTCTTCAAAATCTTTGATAGTCTATGGTTAAGATATTTCCAAAGTTTACAGCACTCTAACATTCATTGAGGATTTAAAATTGAAGATATTAGTTTACCGGGAAGCAGAGAAAATGTGAATTTGCTAGTTATGAAGAACACTTTTTTTGCCAGGATATGACGAGAATTTTTTGTTGCCGCAAAGCAATGCCGAAGTTTATTTGTCTCTAAGCAAAGACGATTTTCATTTCCCTCGACATGACAACTTTGTTTCTCTCTGCAACCTAACATTAGTATGCCTCATTAACTGTTTGTTTCCAGCAACACGTTGTTTTATCAGGGCGTCAATGGTCCAACATTTTTCCCAGTGGCCAAAATTTAACTGGTTGTCGAAATATCCCCTTGCGGCCAACTGTGGTTTGCTGGTTCAGATATGTTCTACATTCCTGGTCATAATTACCTACCAGTAGACCAGATTCATTGCTTTTGTAATTGTTAATACTCCCGTTGCAGCAGACCTGCATACTCAGCGAATTTCAAATGCAAAACAACATATTTCGATCCAACGTAGCGAGTTTTGACATGTTTTTGTAAGCTCCATAAGAATAACATGGGGAATGAGAATGCAGGTTTGCTGCTACGGGTACATTAAAACTGGGTGGTTTTAATTCAATATATAGTAGATCTGACCTAGAAGAACCCATTTACCAAGTTTTACCAAGATATGTTGAGAAATAAGCGAGATATAGAATTTTTCTTATTTTCCCATAAGGTTAACATTGGGACAACGTACAGTGTTTACCACTTTCAATATCTCGGTAACCAATGGACATAGAGCAGTGATTCAAAATACTAAATTGTTTATTTTTTTGAGCTGAATTCAATGGTGCTAACAAAAATTTGATAATTTTTATTTTTATATGTAAATAACTCAAAAAACCCATTTTTGGGGGGGTTACCCCCCTTTACCCCCCCTTCCGGTCGTCCGATCGGGCTGGTTTACGAACTTGTCCGAATAATTACTACTTTACACGTCCATGCCAAATTTCATTAAGATCGGACCATTTTTACGCAAGTTATCGTGCTTAAAGACACATATATATATATATTTTTATGAAAATGGACGAATAGTGTTTTTGGCATCTGGGGACCTTAAAAAGAAAAGTTATGATGGTCTCGGGCTTAGGTCTTACCATGAGACCTACGGTAACAGCTTCTTCCCTATAGGGGAAATTCCCTAACACTTAACTTATTGCTTTGTTGAATCAATAAAGTGTTGATAGTCAATTTATATTAAATTTAAATACTGGTGCACAAAAGTTATAGTGTTTAGTTGGGTAACATAAGGGAAAAATCAATAGTTTCCGTCTTCAGTGCTTAGACTAATCGCCCTCGTGAAAGGACCATTGAAGGATTTCCCGGATTAGCTTTTCATCAGGGCATAGCTTATTCAGGGTAACTCATATTCAGGGTGATGTCCTCCATGAGGTACCTGTCTCAAAAAGAATGATTAAGGATGATTAAGGGCCATAAATGTTATATTTTTCATGTATCCAGTAGCCAGGCAGATGCAAACATATTTAGTACCATCTCGAATTTACTTAATTTTAAAATCAAATTAATATAGGTATAATTCATGCCAAAATAATGAAGGAATCATTTCAATTATTTATTTATTCTTCTTGATGTTGACTTAGTTCTAAAATCACAGTAATATAATTAACGCTGAAATATTTAACATATTATTTCTACTGTTGACGGTATGAATTTGTCGTGATGGCCTAATTATTATTTGATTTTTGGCTACTCATCACAATATTAATAAAAAATTGGTTTTTAATAACAAGAGAGAATTAACAATCTCTCGTTATTAAAAGCAATTTTTTATTATTATTATAGTTATGAGTAGCCAAAAATAAAATATAAATATAAATAATTTCAATTAATTTATGCTCTAATTATTCATTTTTAAGTCTTTTACGCGGTCTTGTTTTTTACAATCTTAATTTAGTTCTTGGAATCTTTTTTTGTAAAATGGCTGGTATTTTGTTCATAATGACACAGTAAACTTCTGTTATAGTGGACCACTGATCAAGACATTACAGTTATATTTTTCATGTATCCAGTAGCCAGGCAGATGCAAACATATTTAGTACCATCTCGAATTTACTTAATTTTAAAATCAAATTAATATAGGTATAATTCATGCCAAAATAATGAAGGAATCATTTCAATTATTTATTTATTCTTCTTGATGTTGACTTAGTTCTAAAATCACAGTAATATAATTAACGCTGAAATATTTAACATATTATTTCTACTGTTGACGGTATGAATTTGTCGTGATGGCCTAATTATTATTTGATTTTTGGCTACTCATCACAATATTAATAAAAAATTGGTTTTTAATAACAAGAGAGAATTAACAATCTCTCGTTATTAAAAGCAATTTTTTATTATTATTATAGTTATGAGTAGCCAAAAATAAAATATAAATATAAATAATTTCAATTATTTTATGCTCTAATTATTCATTTTTAAGTCTTTTACGCGGTCTTGTTTTTTACAATCTTAATTTAGTTCTTGGAATCTTTTTTTGTAAAATGGCTGGTATTTTGTTCATAATGACACAGTAAACTTCTGTTACAGTGGACCACTGATCAAGACATTACAGATGCAGTTATGGCAGTAGGCATCAATGACTTCATTGAAGTTAAGTTTTTTGAAAATCGAGCCAATGGCCAGTCCAAGGGATTTTGTGTGATCACCCTGGGCTCGGAACAGAGCATGCGCATGTGTCTCGACAGATTGCCCAAGAAAGAACTACATGGACAATGTCCTGTCGTCACATATCCCAGCAAACAAGCTCTCAACCAGGTACAGTATATATAATTATAATTTATTAATTTTTTCTTTGGAAGCCCACTAACTTAGCCTATTACAGTTTTTTATATATAGGTATCCTCTATCCTCTTATCAGTATGGCATCATTTATGTATAATGTCCGTGCTTTAAATGGAAGTGAAATTTTCAGTCTAAAGACAAAGCAGAGGCAGCCGTGCATTGTCCCAAATTAGTGTTCCAAATGGCATTGGTCTGAATTTTCACTAGGTCTGAGCGTTCCCACTTGAGACGTGTTGGTACCTTAAGTCAGTTCTCGGAACCACCGGAAAGAACCAGTGCCGAGAACCGATGTCTTAATGTTGGTACTGGTACTTCGTACCCTTGGTAATCTACTGGCCTTGAAGACCGTCAATCGCATGGCACTGCGCCACCAATAGCAATGTATGTTTATTATTTACTTAAGTTTACTTATATTGTTCTTAGCTCCCTTCGAAACCTAAATATCTATAAATAGGCCTTCTTTCCAATGTTGTTACGAATACTGTCTTGCATCTATTCTATCCATCACAATAACGTCCCTAAAGATAATAGTACCGGTAGCTATCTTCTTATTAATATTTTTTTTAAAGATTCTGTTTTAATTGTTGCAATTCTAAGCTATAGATATTCCTAACAGGTTTCTATTATAATACCCTTTATGAATTCATTTCAGTTTGAATCCCAGTCCAAGACGAGGCCCGTGCCTCCGCAGCAGCAGCAGAATCAGCGAGGACAGCAGGGGCCCCACCCGAACCACGGGCCCCCGCCTCCACGGATGATGATGGGTCCTCCTCAGATGCGGGGCATGAGGCCTCCGCCTGGCATGGGGCCTGGTGGTCCCCCTGGTGGGCCCCGCATGCCCGGACCCCACATGGGGCCCCATGGCCCCCCGGGCCCTCCACCTAACCAGGGCCCTCCCGGATTCCAGCATAACAACTGGAACGGCCCTCCGCGACAGAATGGTGAGTGAATGTCAATTGTTTACACACTTCCTGATATGTGACTGGGATACACATCCGGGTGTATGGTTTTTTGTTTTTTTTTTTTACCAAAGCCTCTACATATGAAACCTTAATCCTTTGCTTCGACCGCCTTCCACTGAGTGTTTGTTCACTGGTTATTATTTTGGGAGTTTGGTGTGGTGTAAAAAACTACTTAAGTTCATGTTGGTTTATTATTCCTTAAAGTGATCACTTCTTGTTATCTGAAATTTATCTAATACAGAATTTAGGCGTTGCATTTATAGGGTGGGCTTTGAGCCTTTGGTTGGATATATAAGAGAAAGGAAAGGAAAGCTCAGCTAAATGTTAAAGCTAAAAATAAAGCACATTACAGAACGAAAATGTAATAAAATAAATCAAATAGCAGGGTAACTGATGTATCATATTTCAAACTCACAGTAATGCTTGTTGGTTTCCTTTCCTTTTTTACTTAAGTCAGAAGCCACATTTTCCTAATCTTTAAATTCTAGTGCAAAATAATCTAGTTATGATTCTAGTAAAAGTGAGTTACGTTAAGCCACATTTACTAAGGACTTTATCACACTATGCGACCAGACATGGTGACCAGATGCCAAGTCTTGTTGTTTTCATTGTTGACACCTCAGATGTTAACAGTCACAATTGAAACAATCTTATTCCAAAAGCAGCAACAGGACTCCGCGTTTGAGTCACCGCAACCTGCCAATTAATGTGAAAGGGGCCTAAAATTGTGTTACATCAAAATT
The DNA here is from genome assembly GCA_035578135.1 of Flexamia atlantica. Lineage (NCBI taxonomy): Eukaryota > Metazoa > Arthropoda > Insecta > Hemiptera > Cicadellidae > Flexamia > Flexamia atlantica. Next base: position 12,020,394 of record JAQJVK010000019.1, read on the forward strand.
TGTCATGAACCTCAATTAAAAATTATACACTACAACTTACATGAGTAAAAAACAACACAGATTATTTAACTCAGTAATTTGTAGAGCTAGTATTGAGTAATTGGCCTTTTAATACAGCTTAATTATTTAAATGAATTATGTTCTATGAGAGAAATCTTAGATATGGTCGAAAAGCATAAAATGAATGAATTCAGCAGTTGGATACTTAGAACTTGCTTCTTATTAGGCTCTACCTCTCTAAGATTAGAAACAATAGTTTTTTTTGTTCAAAGTATTTTGACTTACTTTTGAATAAAATTAGAAAAAAGTTCTCCTTATCTATAATTGTATTAGGTTTTCTAATAGTCTCATATTTTCATAGGTTTTCTATGTATATATTTTCCTTTGCCAAGGATAATTCAGATAAATACTCAAATTATAAGACACTGGCACTAGATTCTTCAAGTATTCTTATTTAACTAGTCTGACACTTATTCAACTCCATCTCTAAGTTCTATTTATATGTGATTGAAGCTTAAAAAATTGAAAATATTATTTGATGTTTGTTAAACACTAATTTTATAAAATTTTGTTACAACTACCCTACGTTGACTCAATTTCTCCATGCTTCTGTGTGACTTTTGGTTAGTTATGAAGTTCTCCATGCTTCTGTGTGACTTTTGGTTAGTTATGAAGTGGTTTATGAATCTTGCAACATCTCCTTTGTTGAAATATTATTATCTCATTTTAACTTTTTTTTAGTTTTTTAGTCCTATTCTATAAAATTTTATTATGTAGAGTATGTTTCTAGCTTTTCTAAAAAAAATATGTTTCTTATCAAAGAATAGTTTTTTTGAGAATGCTCTTGTCCTGTAGAAAGTTTGAAATTAAAATGAGTTTCAATATATTTAAAGTCAAGATTAATCTTCAGTATTTGTATTGAATATATTTTATTGGAGTTGTTAAGTTTTATTCATATTATTGAGCCAACTTCAGTTACAGGCCTTGTGCTTGGATTATTTATAATAAAAGAAAATCATGACAATATTACCTTTTTAAGTTTAAAATATCATTCTGGCTGTCAAAGTTATAAATTGCAATTAGACTGTCAAGCTCCTAACATTGGATGCGTGAAGAACTTAAGGTGCTCCAAAACATTGACATGAAATTATATGAAAAATTCGTGTTTAAACATGATTGCCACACCCAAAGTGATACTTTACTTGTGCATTTATTTTTTATCATGATTGATACGATCATTGCTTTGTTTATTTTCATTCCATTGCCTAATTGATTGTCGCTGTGCATGTGTAGATTTTAACATAACTAGTTTTTCTAAGATGTGGTAGAGAGCTGGTTAAAAGGCAACATTATGTTATTTATGAAGAAGATTATAATTTTGGCAGATATATATAAGACAGTTGGTTCAGTTTGAAGACCCTCATTTACCTAATGATCGACCTCAAGACTAGGGCCAGAAGGATGCAATGAACAACTGCCAGGCTTGTCACACAGTTATTAGGCCCTACTTTTGACGGCCTAAAAGTCCAAAATGAATACTCGCTGTCTAGGGCCAACTTTGCAGTCAGTGGTTTTAAGAGAAGTCTTAAGTTATTAAGATTTAAGGCAATTTAATTATCTTATGGAATTGTTGTCTATTAATATGAATAAGATACAAGTAATTAAAGATATTGGGATTAAAAATTATTATTTAATTTTTTGGACTTTTCCTTTCGCTTCTAGTGTTTCAACTACACTATTTGTTCTGAGAGGTATTGAAACTCCTCTCATTTTCAGGTGACCTTACTTTGTAACCTACTTATTTCTACTTAAACTTCATTTTTTTGCTTTTTGACACATTGACACACAATTAACATTCATCAACACATTTAACAAAACTTAAATCTCATTTAAACAAAATAAAAAATAGAAATAAGTAGCTTAATGTGACTCTTGAAAACCAGAGGTGTTACAATATCTCTTAAAACAAAATAAAATTTAAACACTACCAAAAGAAAATGTAAAAAAAATTAAATAATACAAACCCTTTGCCATTGTGAATTTTAAAAGTATAGAGTTTATTAAGCGATTGAGGTCATTGTAAAACCTCAATCTTAAAAATGTCGATCTTTTTAAAAAAAACTGTCTTTGTCTTAATTTACATGATAACCTCATCACTGATACTTATTAGGAGTTGGTTCATTTTGATGTTTGTGTGTGGTTGTCATTACGGTAATTAATTAAATTCATTCCTATATATATCTAATCTATGATAACATTTTTTATTTATTTGGATGAGGCTCTAAATAAAAACAATTTTAACCAGTTCTCACCATGAAAATATATTTTGCATAGGTCTAGTTATAAGTTTTCAAGGTCAATTTAAAATCAAACTGTTCACATACTTGGTTTGGTGAGAAAATTAAATGTAAGACTATAACTGCTTTCGTGAAAACAGTTCCAAATAATTTTTCTTGCGAAATCAAGACATATATTTCGGGGAAACATGGATTCTAAGAAAATTAAAGGTTAATCAATAATTATTAAAACATAAATTAAGAAACAAAAAAGGGAATCATGAATATCAGGTACCAAAGTCTATCTTCTCCATATGAACCTGAGGAATCCAATAAAAGACTAGATAAATATGTGGGATTCTAATAAAAGACTGAATAAATATTTTAGTATATCAGTTAAATTATACCTCTCAAAAAATGTCTTTTGCTTTTGTTATAATAGTTTTCTCATTGACTGTCCCTTACTTTTGTGATGTAACTGTCAATGATCTTTTAACTCTAATGTTAAAGTGTGACATATTCTTGTCATTCTTGTCAGTTATAAATTTAATGATATGCTATCATTTTTGAATCGCTTTAATTTGGCATTTTAGTAACTCTTTAGCAATACTTGCCAGTATAACCCAATTATATAAATATATATCTTAGGGATGTGTCAGTACCTTAAGTCGGTTCTCATTACCATCAATTCTTTGGAAATAAGCGGTACTGAGAACTGATGTCCAAATGTCGGTGCCGGTTCTTCGGTACCGGTGGTAATAGGCTGGAGTAAGTACCAATGACATGGTGCATCGCCACGGGGCTATGCCGATTGCAGATCTGCCATATATTATTTACGGAGGTCGATAATGTTTATAAAATACCTCTTGACTCTAAATTTATTTAAAATTTGTTGTCTCTTGATATACTTTTTGGCTCTAATTTTCAAAACCAATTGTAGGCCTACTAAGGTTTTTTGCTATGGAAATTATTAAATTATTAATTGAAATAAATTTTTATTTTTTTCATAGTATATTATTTAATTTTAACAGGTTCATTTTAATTATTTAACAGAAGGTTAAATAATTAAAATAAAGTAGATAGTATTTTGGTGAAACTTCTACATGAAAATTCAAACATTAATAAATTATAAAACAATAATATACAATAAGATAGCCTGTAGGTATTTAGGTACATTTCAATATACAGTACAACACATTGTAACAAACACTAGGTACTTATGGTACCAGTAACGAGAACCAAGAACCGATCTTGTAAAGAATCGGTACTGGTATGGACTTAAGAATCGGTACTGGTATGGACTTAGATAAAAGTGGTACAGACACATCCCCAACATTTATGAATCTTTTTTAAAATATTGGAGTCTTTATCAATTTTTTTATTAATTTCAATAAAATAAAGCAAAAGGTATTACAAACCTTAACTCTTAAAATAAATACCCTTATAAAAGTAAGTATGGAATAAATAATGGATGGAAATTAATGGGTGGAATAAATTGATTTTATTCCTAAAGTACCCCACCTTACATTCGGGCTATCCTTATTATACATGTATTCTAGGGGTAGAAGCCCATATTATAATAATTTAGGCTGAATAATACATTTTTTAATATTTAATTTTATTTATGGACATGGTTTTGACAGTAGTTGTTCAAAGCGAGTTTGATTTTTAGAACGAGTCGTTTTATTAGGAAATAAGATTTTATCAATGGAATTTAAATTAAAATAAAATATTTATAAGCTTTTAGAATATACTGATTTTTGAGAAAAGGCAGGTTTTTTAAAATAATCCATTAATAAGAAGTAAAAATTTGTTACTTTTACAATGGCACAGAAGTTACAATTTAAGTATGTATATATTTCACTTACCTAATAATCATTTTCATCTAAGTGGGCTTATCCATTTTTTCCTGACAGCTTTTATGTGTTATCTTTGTTGGTCAAAGTAATCTTTCAATTAGGCCTATCATTATCAAATTTCCAAATTCAATATTTTTCTGACCAATAAATTAAATTTCAAATGTTGTAATGTGAATGAGCTTATCACATTTTAACAAAGTTGTCATTACAGTCTCGGCAGATACATTTTTAACTAAATTAGAGATTTTTAAAACGTTAAGTCTGTGTCGCATCTATTTAGTTTATAAAACATTTAAAAATAGGTTCTTTGGTGGTCTTTGGGAATTTATGACAAAATCAAGGCATGGGAATAAATAAACATGGCAGCAACCATGTCTGATTATAAAACTTATCACTGACTTTGATCAGTACTGTAGTGAATCACTCCTTGCTTTGCTTTATATGTCCTATGCTTTTGCCATGAGGAAGGGCAAAGTATATCCTATTAAATAGGCTACCAGATTGTCGAATAAATTGACTTACATTAAATTACTTACAGTTGCACATGAGTCCTTCTGTAAGCCCAAGTTAACATTCTTACAGACTGGCTCACAACTTGTGTATCAGACTGTACTTCCAAGGCCAATATAAATTTTTGTTATATATAATTTTATCATTAGCTGACCCACAGTTGCACATTGCAAATGTAGCTTGCACTGCATCGAGATTTACACTACTCAAGTAATCCTAACACTTTAAGGCATAAATTGAGTGTGACATTAATTTCAATTATAAATGCAGGTGGTAGTATTAAACTGGTTGTTTCTCTCAGTTATTAAGTTTTTTCCCTCTTCATTATGTAAGAAAGACTGTTGTGTATATGTACTTAAATATTTTTTATCAATTTCCAATTTAAACTCAATTATAAATTATAAATTAAACTCAATTTATATTATTAAGAACATTAAATACAAAAACCTTTATATTTATGGTTCTATTTAATTTAATAGCGCTGCTATTGTACAAGGGTTAATTTTAAGGTGGAATTTTTAATACAAAAAAATACACTCAAAGTTTTGGGATGCAATTGTTGTTTTCATATCCGACACACGTTCTTCTACTTTTCCATTTAATAACGTGCTTGTTTAAGCATTTTCATTCACTAAAATCATGTTTTAATTATTGAAAAGGATTTAATTACTAAAAAATCTGCCGTTTACTTTTGTCAACTGTTTGAAAAATGTTTATATTTATTTAAGAATAGTAATTATATTTTGAGATTGAACTTCATCGACATCGTCATGCCTTCTGACAAGTTATTTCCATTGATTAACCGCTAACAGTAAATACCTACGATTGTTTTTCACATCCTATTGCGAGTTTCTCAATGTTACATTTGCCATTTTTCAGCGATTGGCAAATACACGCTGTCGTTTTTCACGGGTGATCGTGAGTTTTGCAAAGCTGTGTCGGGTCCATCCGCGATCAGAAGATAGGCGCCATTGTATTTTGTGACTTCCGCACAGCTATTTTTGCTGCTCATCCGCGACTGGCAAATACGCGATATCATTTTCAAATCAATCGCAAGTTTTGTAAACCTGTATTTACCATTTATTCATGTTCGGCAAATATGTGCAGTAGTTTTTTGCTGCCGTTTGTGAGTTTTCCAAAACTGTACTTGCCATTTATTTGCAATCGGCAAATATACAATATTGTTTTTTGCGGCTGATCACAAGTTTCGCAAAACTTGATTTGCCATTAATTTGTGATCGGTGAATGTTTTTTGCGGCTGATCGCGAGTTTCGCAAAGCTACACTCGTTGTTTAGTTGCGATTGTTGAAACGATCCCGAACTGAAAATTTTCCAAAGTAAAAACAAATCCTGATTGAAAATCAATATTTCAATTTTCCCGAAAATTTCAGGACTTGACTATCCCTAGGAACTAGTGTCCAACACCACTCCTAATGTAGTTCATCACTCAATGAACATTATCTTTAAAGGCCAAACAATCACTGTCAGAGTGCAAGTTCATAGCGACAGTGTTTTAGGACAGGCGTGGTGTTTTGCGTGTCAAATTCCATGTCATGATCTAAAAAAATTAACTATTCCACTCATTATGTATTAACTCAAAAATCTCTGTAGAACGATAAACAGCAGTCTGGAAATGGCAACAAAAGGAATCCATCTGACAATACAAAGTCACATTGCCACAAATCAGACCAAGAAACTCTTTGAATAATTTTGATTGAATGTCACCGTCCCACCGTGCAGCCAGGATCTAAAACTGAGTGATTTTTATATTTTCTGACACCTTAAAAAGCTGTATTTAAAAAATTCATGATAGAGAAGGGTTTGTAATTATTATTTGATTTGTTGGACTTTTCCTTTCGCTTCTAGTGTTTAAACTACACAACGCTTCAGTTTAGTTTAAACTCTAGGAACGAAAGGAAAAGTCAAACAAATCAAATAATAATTTTTAAAAAAGCCATCTTGGATACAAATTAGGGGTGTGCGAATAGTGATTTTTGAACTCGAGCCGAGCCGAGCCGAGCTTTTTCAAAAGTTTTCGAGCTCGAGCTTTTTCGAGCTGAGCTTTTTAACAATCACCAAATTATTAAAAGAAATTATGAAGCTTGATTTTAATTTTTAAAGATACAATAGACTAATGTTTGCATACCTCAAGTGACCGCCAGCTCAAAAATAGAAAGCTTATCCCCAAAACAAGTGAATTATCTCATAGGTTCATCAGTACTTTGTATTTTGTTACTTAAAACTAATCAAACTGGCTCAACAAATAACTTATGAAGAAAAATACCAAATTTAAAATCTACATTTATCTACATTATATTTAATTAATAACCAATCCCAAAATACTTTACTTTAACATAAATAGTTAAAATTACATAATTAGACTAGTTACATATAGGTACTACAAAATTTAATTTCAAGAATAGAAAGAAGTAGTTGAAAGGTTTTAAAATAGTTATATCTAGTAAAAAAATCACACATATACACTTAGTCAAACACAAGATTGATTTTTTTATGTACACTAAGTAAAGATGATAAAAAATTAAATAGCAGTCCCAATTAATTGTGGCATAATATTCAAGGCTAAACTTATTATTTCAGAATATAATATATGAATGAAATAATATTTAATAACAACAATAATTCATTGTAATCCTAAAATTAGTTGCACATCTAAACTTTTGTGAAGAAAATAATGTAAAATTAAGAAGAAGAAAGATCATAAATAAATAAGGACGGAATAGAGAGAAAGAAAGAAACAGCTAACCCTCTCTCTTTCCTTATCAGTGGCCAGGGAGAGGGGGGGGGGGTGGAGGTTGTTTACTTCAAGCCCCTTCCCTGTTTTTTGCTCTTGTCTGATTCAGTGCGTGAGTTAATTAGGAGATAAGGAATCCTTACTACAAAATGCAAAAATACAAACTACTTGTCATACAACAATAAATGACGGCTCATATTTTTTGTCTTATTTTTATAAATCAAATGAGACCAAAATGAAACTTGTACGATATACCGTTTAAGAGATAAGCCTTGATAAAACAATAGACTTAAATGCTGTATTTCACGTTCCCCAAGGTCAACTAAATATAGCTCCGATTTCCGTCTAAATGAAGATAATATTTCTTGTTACCTGTCAATGTCCTTTCCTTATCACTAGGGAATGTTTTTTGCTTGTTTTCGTGGGAGGGAAATGCTCTTCCGGTTTAACGTGTCCAAAAATAGATTGCAATAATTATCTTTCCGATAAGAATTCTCTTATCAAAAGCTCGGCTCGAGTGTCGAGCTTTTTAGAAAAAAGTCGAGCCGAGCCGAATACTGAAAAGCTCGACCTAAAAGCTCGACCGGTCGAATACTCGCACACCCCTAATACAAATGCTTTACTAATAAACAAGTTAGCTTGGCGTCAGAAAAAATTAGGTAAAAGAGCTGGTGGTGAATTTCTATGAACACTTATAAAACTGATTGTAGGTAATGAAAAATGCTTAACAAGCAAGTTGTCATGTAATAACTACAGAAGAAAGTGTATAGAATCTGGAAATAATGGTTGAATTTCTAGCACATTTTTAATTAGCTTTTAACTTTCAAAAACCCTCACATTTTCATTTTATCTCTGTTGTATGCAGTTCTTATTACAATACCCATAAAACTCAATTTAATGATTTTTTTTAAGTCTTCCAAAATGAATTTAAGAATTAACGTTTACCTATGAAAATTCGCAAGTGCAGGACTGTAATGTTTAAGCACAGGGTGAATCATCATTAGATAATATAAACAAGTGTAGAGAAACAAAAATCAGATGCTTAGTAGTCTATTCTGACTTTCCTACCCATGGGCTTTCTTGATTTTAGTCTTGTGGACTTAATGTTTGGATTGCCTGAGATTTGGTATGTTCTAATATCAAAGCTTAAAAATTATCAATTAACCTTTAGTAGTATATATTTTTCATAAATTAAGGGTACATTCCAGCTTACATAAGGGTACATAATTAGCTTACATTCCAAGACTAGCAATAAGTTAAATTTAAGTTAGTCTTAATTATATTGCATGATTTTTATTGATAAAACTTTTATGTTTTATTTAGAAGTAAATATTTAATATAGGGTATTTCTAGAAATAATATTTCCTTAATTGCTCTCCAATTTTGAATTTAGACCAGAAAGTCTTGAGGTACTTTTTAGTTAACCTTTTTGATAAAATAATAATTACAAAACATATTATTGAGTTCAGTATTGATAACATTGAAATTCTTTTTATTTGCAAGTGAATAACTACTACAAACGTAATGCAATATACTTTTCATGATACTCTTTTTGGGTGACTTTAATTAAGGCTATAAATTGGAAAGTAGGGCCTTCAGATCCATTACAGCCAAGTTTGACATTGTTAATAGCACCAATGTGCATTAAATTGCCCAGGAAATGGCATCTTAATTTTATTCTGATTCCAGTCTGTTTAGTCCTTCACCTATGCCTCCAATATCACATAATAACTTATTTCATCTGACGCCGTATAATGTAAAAACAAAATGTTAAGTGTAACGTTTTATTTGGAATTTTATTCTTTTTAAAATATGTTAGTCCCGATTATGTTTCACTTATTCAATCATTTGCATTTATGGTTAACCCGTTCAATCCAAGATAAGTAGAGAAAACTGGTGGATCAGACATGACTTAACATTTCTACCCAGTACTTCTTCATTTCATGAGATTTAATATATTAACAAGAGTGTGTATCATGGCAGGTATTAAAGCTGGTAGTGGACTTTTCAAAATTTGTCTAATGAATATTGGTTCAATCAGTGCATGTGTTTTGTGTTTTGATAATTAAAAGTAATTAGTTAAAACATTTTTAATACAAATTGTTGTCAACCCTGATACAGAATAGGCATAAGGATAAATTTTCACTTAAGATTACATTGCCTAACTATCTATTTTTTGTTAAGAGAATCTTTTAGTCCAAATTATTTGCCTTAGGCAGAAATTTGCTTTTTAACCCTCGAGCGGGCGCATGCGGAGTTTTCCTCCGCACGTGTTTTTTATGTTAAAATAAACAGACATAATGGGTGTCGGCGGTCGTGTCCGGCTCCGCACTTTACGCCCCTCATTCCAGGAATCTCCTAAAGCTATTTATACCCCCACCCCCCCTTGGTATCTCGTTATTTGTAATTCAGAGATGCCGTTTCAGTTTGCGGAGTGCCCTTTCCCGTTATACATACAGTAACAGCTATTTTAAAAATTCATAATAGCGAAGGATTTGTAATTATTATCAAATTTGTTGGACTTTTCCTTTCGCTTTCGAAAAAGAGAAGCGAAATGAAAAGTCCAAAAATGTAAATAATAATACATATTTTATACTAGAAAATTACTTACTATGTTCAATTGAAATATTACACCTTTTAAGTTTAACACTTAATTGCATCGACGATGAAATGTGATTCCTAATGAAGTTTGTCAACATTTAAATACAATATTTCGTTATAAAACAAGTAAAATGGGTTAAATTTGTGCAATATAGTGTTGCGGAGTAAAACTCTGCATGCGCCCGCTCGCGTTTTGCTGATGAAGCGCCCGCTCAAGGGTTAAGTGAGGTTTTTCCTGTACCATGTAAATTTACCATTTGATTTACACAATAAGCTTTTTATACTTACGGCTACCTCTTTTTTATTACCAAGTACTTATTTCCATTTGCAAGTGGCTGGTTGGTCTTGTGTGATCACTTCTGGCCCTTACGTTTTCTCCACTTGTCTTGGTTTCTATTACCTCTTCCATCAGATTTTCAAATTTTAATCCTGTGAAAGCCACCCAATCGGTGAAGTTCCTCATATTGTTATCAAGCTTTCAGCATCACCCTCTGTAGGTTTAGTTCGTAGCCCCATTTCTTATTTATTAATATTTATGTGTGTTATATTTAAGTTTCTTGTACATTATAGACTTAAGTGTTTTATTGTTAGATTATGTCAATGTTATTGTTAGTATTGTCGTTAAAACCATTTTTATATCAAATGATTTACTTTGTAAGCTAGACTGATTGCAGCAATTGCTTTGCTAAGAACTGTGGAATTTCGACTTGTACCGTGTTAAAGGTCCTCCTCGCCCACCTGGCCCCCCGCCCGGGCCCCCGCAACAGCGCCCCGGCCCCGGTGGACCCCCGCCAGGCATGGTGAGTACCCCGCCATCCTCGGATAGTTCCTCGCTGTCTCCAGATACAATAGTCTTCTCTTTAAATAATTATACAAGAAAATCAGAACTGGGTCTTGTGAACTAGATGATAAGAGTTTGAGGGCATAGTGATAGTTTTTTCTCCCTAGCCGATTTAAATTTAGAATTAAAAACACATCATATTAATTTAAGAAGATAAGGAATTTAATGCTAACTTTGCTTATAATGAACAAGGTAAACTTATATTTATGGTTTTAAGTTTAATTGAAACGTAATAGTTGTTTTCTTTAAATAATATTAAGTTTGGTTTTAAAATATATTCTCCACCTTCATGTGGATCAAAAAGAAAATTTAATATGTTAATTAAGGGGATCTTCAATCAAATACTCTTTGTATAATACTTCCAGTTGCCTACAATTCAATTCTAGAGCACATTTTTACCTTCTAAAGTTTTTTTGTGATGTTTCGAATGACAATAGTACCATAGTGTGCATTAAATTTAAAATAATTTTATCAATTTTCCTTCCCTTAATAATTTAGAACTTAATAATTCTCTTTTTCTAAGAAAGGGTTAAGTTATATTTTAATTTTATCTGAGTTTAGTTAGGCCAGCACTGCAAAGGATTGTGAGATTGGTTGTAGTTGTTCATCTTGGAATTTTCTCTTGGATTCAGCCAAGCATTTATATTGTACAAAGTTTTAGAAACTGTGTGTTTAGATAATATCAGTTTACATGCAGTGGATTGAACTTAGGTATCTGATACAAACTTACATGTTCAATTGTCGTGCAAAATCATACATCCAGCAGAGCCCAATACATGTAGATTAAAACAGTACTCTATGTAGTGTCAATAAAAGAGCATTAATGGATATTATTTTCACTTTTTAAGTATCTGCTAAGAAAACCTTAATTTTGATTGCCTGAATAGTCAGTTATTTTTACATCGGCAGGTTAAATGTCTTTCTCCTGAAAATTTGGTTTTGAGCCACTGTCTCTGGTAAACATTTTGTTTCCTATTGGGAAGTATCATTTTGTTTTCTAGAGTATCTTTGAATCAGACAACATTTCCTGTTTAACATTCATTATCATCTCACCTTTCCTCTGTCTAGATGGACTGAAACTCAGAATAAATAAGAAACTGTAATATAATGTGCTAAGGTGTCTACCAGTCTTGACCTCTAGAAAAAGGGAGGGCTCTATAAAGTAACATGTAGTTAGAGAAAAAGTAATCAATTTCACAAAGAGGTATAGAAATTCAAGTGATAACAGCAAACAAAATAGCTTTGTCGTTCTGGCTGGCAAGTTCCTCAGTCAAATTCTGTACAACAAATCTTTCATTCACATTGTGGCCAGATTGTTTCTTGGTTATATTGTGCAGACACATATCTTGGTCTGTTCACAGCTAGCAGATCTCTCAATAATATCGCTGCCACCGAATTTCTCAGTGAATAAATCAGTTGTTAAACTGTGACGCAAATTTCTCGGTGGTGTTTTGGCTGGTAATGTTAAGTTTGGTCAATATATCCCTCGGTTGCATCACAGCCAGTTAATCAATCATAATGGGAGCGAATCCCTCGGATGTATCGTGGCTATCATGGCTGGCAGATCTCTCGTTTGGAAAGCATTGTTCATTCTGCAGATGTTAGGTCTTAGTTTTATCACAGTCAGTAAATAAATTTTTGGTTGCATCGCTGTCGACAGCCTGTTGATCGTGTCAGGGCCAGCAAATCTCTAGGTTGCATCACAGTCGTCAACTCTCTCAGTCTTATAATGACAATTAAGAAAATCTCTCTGTAAAATTGTGGCAGGCAAATTGCTTCATTGAATCGTGGCAAATAAATCGTGTAGGTTGTAGGCAAATCTAGTAGTTAATACGACAGACATGGCATACAAAACTACAATCATAACTTATGTACTAATCTAGAAACATTGAGCTCACGTAACATTTAAATTGGAGGGAAAAGGCATTTTTAATAATAGAAAGGGATTTTGATATTGGGAATGATTCAGGAATTTCATATGTGAAATCTGGTAGATACCCTGTGTAACAATAATGAAATAAATTGCACAAGTCAACAAGTTCACTATTTTAAATGGTAATATTAACCACAGGCTCTGTACACCACAGGTTTTAATAAATTTTCTCACCGTATTACTTGTCATTTTCTCAGAATTTTTCATGAAAATAATAAAATAAGTATTGGGAAGTGTCAAAATATAGTTGTTCAGTTCCAATGGATTTATGTGAATAACATCAATATTTTCTAAACAAGCAGTAAAATTTTTAAATTTCATTCAAGTTAAATGTAATTTTTATTGTTGTTTGATCGCTTATTGATGTACCTATGTGTTTCATTGTGTTATGTGTGTCATTTGTATCATTCACAACTGATGCTATATTTCGAGAGAATATTTCACAATGCCGTAAACACTTTATTTTTTGCAACAATTTTAAGGATATAAGGTTGCAATTAGGGGTCTGCGGGTCCCCGAGTTTTTCGGGTCGGGTCGGGTCAAAGGCAGGCCCGAGACATCGGGTCGGGCCAAAAAATAGTTCGGGCTAAAATCGGGTCGGGCCGCGCCGGAGCCGTTACTCCCGCCGTTTACCCGGCGATCGAATTTACGTGCGACTTACGTGTGTGCGATCGAATTTTACAGCCGATCGCGAGTTACGCTGAGCTGCATTTCGTTTATTTACGATCGGCAAATACACACGATCGTTTTTCGCGGCCGACCGCAACTTTTGCAAGGCTAGATTTGCCGATTATCGGCGATCGGCAAATACGCGCGATCGTATTTCGCGGCAGATCGTGCGTTTCGAAAAGGTACATCTGCCGTTCATCCGCGACCGATAGATACGCGCTTTCGTTTTTCGCAGCCGTCCACGAGTTTTTCATAAAAATAACCTAAAAAATATTTCAATAACTCACAGAAGAATTGATTTCAACAGTTACTTAGAAACACCACTTCTCAGAATTCGGAAATCGAAAACTTACCTGCACCTATATTTATCTCTGACCTTGCACTTTTCAACTTAAAATTTATATTCATATTTTATATTGTTTATTGGCGTTATATGGTCGTTGTGATAAAGTGTGGCTTTGTAATAATAATAATAATCATTGATTGTTATGGCTCTCATAATTTTTTGGCTGAATTTGTTCACATATTCGTTTTTTATCTTAATTTCTTGTCGTAGGTTAAGATTGAATTATGATATAATTTTAACCTACTAAAAATGATTAGGCCTCGATAGATAGTGGTAATTTTTGTCTATTCATTTTGCATTTAATTTCTTGATTTAGCTTCTAGTTAATTCATACAAAAGTAATTATTTAAATATTTTCGGCCCGACCCGATTTTGGCCCGAGACCCGAAAGCCAAAATTAAAGGCCCGACCCGACCCGACCCGAACTTAAAAAGTCTGGCCCGCAGACCCCTAGTTGCAATCTTCAGCAGGTATGTCACGTTTGAAGTTTTAGATAACAATTGGCTAATTCTATAACCATTGTAATTTTTCTTCAGTGGACAAATGAAATATGTTTTTTTTTTTTAATTATTGTGTTTATTTTTTATAAAGGAGTTTTTTTATCTCGCCTCATAATAAGTTATTGACATAGTAATTCATAACAAAAGACCAATTTGCATATTAATTGAGATAGTAGTTTTTAGAGCTCTTTTTTAAAATCTAAGTTATTTTTCAAATAATGTAAACTCAATATCCATTTGCACAATATTAAAATAAATGAGATATTACAATAAACATCTTTTGTAGTGATGTGTTATCAAGTAAGTAAAAATTATATATCTGTTGACAGTTTTCTTTAATATGTTCGGTTTAAGCAAGCTGTTCATTCTTTTTAATCATATTATTGTGTTTTTTAGTTAAAATTTATATATCATATTTTATATGAACTAGTCAAGGTGAAAATTTCCACTTTTGAGGTACTTTTAATTGTGATTTGTGAATGGTGTTTTAGTAATAGGGTCTTTTCAACTTCTCTTATTGAGAATTTGTAGTTCAAAGTTTATTCTTATAAACTGATATTCTATTTTGTTAGTCTTAAGATTGAGCATAAGAGGGTAAAAATGAGTTTTTGTTGATTTTGAAGTGTTTATAAAAACACCTTCAATTCCAAGTTGGATGGTTTTAAAAATGACTCATTTCAAAATCAAAAATTCTCTGAGATTTTGATCTTTTGCAACCATTTCTCGGGGTCAAAGAGAATAAATAATAATAACAATAATAGTGTAGTTTAAATATCTGGCAGCAAACATTTTCAATACCAGCACAATTTTCAAAAGAAATGCTGTGATCCCTTTTCTGAATTTCATAATCTAAACTCTACTTTTTCCATCAGGCTGATAAAAGATTCATTTCATTGTGCATATTACCTTAAAGTCTATAATATTATAACTTGTTTACTACTTCAATAAACAGTGTATTAGTTAAATCTGATAATGATTATTGGATCTCATATTGGATTATGAGAAGCAAGAATAATCATTGTCAATATGGGTTAAACTGTAATCAAGATATAAATTTCATAATATATCATGTCAAAAAATTTCTTCCATTGTAGTTGTAAATTTTTTTTCAAGTTGTAAATGGTATTTTAAAATAAATAAGAAACAGTATTCGCCAGAATTTACAACCTGCTGCAACACATGTTTTTTAAGAGAAATATTCAATGCACTTTCTGTATTTTATTTCATATCTTGCAGCTGATATTTTAAAACTTTTTATATGAACTTTAAAATAAAATATGCATAAAATGATGATGTTTTGATTTGCTCCAAATTTGCGAGAAAATGTTTGATTTCCACCTGGGTTTGAACCTTTCGAAAATGAGAATACTGTATTATTTTACCTCAATATTAATCTGTCAATCCATAATTAAAGGTACATTAATTAAATTATTTATTCTGACTCATCCCAGTGAAGTCGTCTCAAATATATATTTTTATCAATACCATTTTAAAAATAATTTAGTTAACTATAATGTATTTTACAAGCAAATTTATAATAGTATACATAAAAACTGTTATCAGGAAATACAAGCCAGATCATACATGTTTTATTATTATATACTTTTATTACATTATCTTGTGCATACATTAATACTAGGATAATTCCACATTGCCTAATTTATAAGCTGGTATGTAATTTCCCTTTTTTTCGCTGTGTGGCTTAATAATTTTTATTATGGTGATTTTATGCAATTATTAGTTAAAACTAAATAATAAAATGCTAACTGTACGCCGTGTCTCAAGAAATTGAACAACATCACATCCTTATATAGCCTGTTTGGGCAAACATAGCTAATTTTAGAGGTGACCACATGATAATTGAACTCATAAAGTTTCTTCCAATACCACTAATAAGTATCCACTGATTCAATCTTACTGCTCTGGGTGTTAAACTTAGTAACTTAACCTACAATAAAGAATTAGAAATGATAGGATCAACACGCTGGCCCCAACAGTCCCCGGATATGTCACAATATTTTTTCATGTTGGTTTGTTATGGATCAAGTGTAATAATATTACAAATCAAAATTTTCCGATGTTCAATAATTAACAAATAGTAAACGCAGCCTTGACTAACATGGAGAGTGGTCAGAGTTAGATACCAGTATTGACTTTATTTTTTTATGCTTGATAAGTATTTCTTGCCCGTTATGAGGACTATATGGAATTTCATTAACAAACCTTATACACAACAAAATTTAAGTTTTAAATTTCTGAGGAACGACGTAGCTAAGCTGAGCAGATGTTGACATATAACTTTGTGAGCTCAGTTATTACTTAGTCACCTTCATAACTGGCTGGCTACATTTGCCTAGAACGGTTTTACTAGGTTTTGAAGTTGTTAAATTTTTTTTGGACACAGTGTATTATAAAATATTACATTATATATTTATTTATTTTATATTTTTGTGGCATATGATATAGTCAATTTTTATAAAAACTATATGGGAGATCTTATGTTCATAAAGTAAAAACTTAATAGTCATTTGGTGGTAGTAGCATTTTTTAAAATAAATATTGAAAAATTACTATATTGGCCTAATCTTTAAAACTATAATTTTTTCAATAATTTAACACTTTTTGTGAAGGATGTAATTGATTTAGTCATCTTAACATATTTAAACGAAATTAACATAAACCTTCTTAAATTAGACTAAATCTTTGTTTCTTTTCTTTGTAAGGTGGTGGTTTGGAAACAGATTCAAAGCTTTTTCATCTAAAGTAATCATGCTAGTTACACAAGTGTCAATATTTTCATTATTTTGAAATATATATATATTTCTTGAAAAAGATTTTTATACTCTTTGCTAAGTTAAGCTACCATTTTAATGTTTTCAGGTTGCTTTTGGGTCATTTTAATTTTTATTTAGTATTTAAAATTTAAAAATCTGTATTTTATTTTTTTCTGTTTAATAATTGGATACAATGATAACCAATTCCTTCTAAGGCTTCGGCTACACTTGGAGACCTGGTCACCGCGACTGAGAATAAAGTGTAATGCATTGAATTAAGTGGCCACATTCATTTAATTCAATACACTACTTGTTTTTCTTAGTTGTGCCGCTAGGATCGTGGCAACCAGGTTGCCAAGTTTGGCCAGGGCCTAAATAGCAGAGCATTGGTTATCTTGATGTTGATAAGATAACTCTTAATTTGTAATTTTATTGATTGTGTACTTTTAATAATTGCAAGTTGTGCTGACTTCATCAACCTAAATTTGGAATAAATATTAATCCAACTTTTTTTCATTATAAATATATATGTAAATTACTGTCTTTTGATTCTGGGTAATTTTAACTTCAAAGACCTTTTTTCTTATTTTTAGTTATATTACTTCGGTATCAGTATATTAAGCCCTATAAGATCTCTTAGTTAATGCACCATCAGATCTCTCAGGTAGATATGTGCTATTATAATCTGGAAGTTTTTAAGTGTAAGCTAGACATTAGAATTCCCCATGATCTAGTTTATACATTTACTACAAAATATTAAAGTTTGTTAGTTATCAATTTCTTTTATTTTTTTAGTTCTAAACTGTGAAAACAAAATGTAATTAGAAAATATTAAGAGAATACACATTTATCACATTATTGTAAAAAATTAAAGTATTCTAAAAGAAAACAGCTCAGCCGATTTGTCGCACTGTCTGGTTGGTGACACCAGTGTTTGTTGCAGCAGTTCCAAGGTCCGCCCCCGGGCCAGGGCCCCCCAAGAGGCCCCCCACCCGGCGGCCCTGGTGTAGGGGGCCCCCCGCCCGACCAGCGGGGCCCCCCTCCTCGCCCGGACTGGAACCGTCCACCAGGTCTGTTGTGCACTTTAACTGTGAACCTGTTTTTCAATTCTTATACTAAATTATTTTTTATTACATTACATAGCTTTTTTTATTTATGAGTATGGATTCTCATCACATATATTTACCTGTTTTTAGTAAACCTATAGCAATATTCAGGATTGTTTACCTGAAGAGGCTGAGTTTAGTAAGCTCAGCCTAAAAAAATGCAATTTAGTTGATATTTTATTGTTGATTAGATCCCCTCAGTTTCCTTTAGTGAGTGAAGATTGAATTAACGCTGTATTATTTGATATGTTTAGGGATGCAGCATGTGCCTCCACCCGGAGCACCCGGTTTCAACCCTCACCAGGCCATGCAGGGCCCCCCGCCCGGCCAGCCCCCCCGCGGGCCCCCGCCCCCGACACAGATGGGTGGTAAGTAGCGGACACTCGGCGGCCGGCCCTTGCACGATACCCACCCGTGTACAGTCTAACCCACCCGTCCCAAGTCACATTCAGGAGAATTCCTTCTACATTTAGTTTAGTAGTCTTGTATGTTACGTAGTCATCCTAGCACAAAATTGTTATTTGATTTCTATTTATTCTGGGGTCTCTGCAAGAAATCCAACTGTTTGATGCTTCATTGAAGGTGAAGTGATCTGGTATTTTCACATCACTTTTGAACAAATGGAGTCTCCATTACTCATCAGTTTCAATAAATTTATATAAAATAAAATCTCTATTACTTATTGGAATTTTTTGTCATTTTTTACTATTGTTAAATTTGTTTTTACATTCTTATCATATTGAGGAGTAAACGTCATCTAGAACAAAGCATTTAATTTAAGTCGCTATTTAGAAAATAAAGGGTATTTCTAGCACAAAACAACATTGGAATGGGTGCTAGAATTAAATGCCTCGGTAGAAAAGGAACTGCTATGATAAAGAAGTAAATCTTTTATCAATTCACGGTGAAGTGTTGTGTCGTAGGATTGCCACCTCCAGGCCACGGACCCCCACCCCCTGGGCCCCAGGGCCCGCCGGCCCCTCACGTGAACCCTGCCTTCTTCCAGCAGCAGGGGGGCCCCCCGCCGCACCAGCCCCACCCCCAGGCGGGGCCCCCGCCTCCGGGACCCCCACACGGGCCGCCGGGTCATGGGCCTCCGCACGGCTATGGACCTCCACCAACATCCAGGGTAAGTGTAACGAGTAATATTTCATTCCTTTTAGCTCACTCTATATAATGTACTCAGTTTTTTTAATTGGAATTTTTTGTTAATGCTTTCAAGTTTTTTACTGGACATCCACTAAAATTTTTTAATGTAAGGTTACCTTGATGTCCAGTTAAGTCAATGTCAGTTAGGGTTGCAGCACCATAAAGGTAACAGTGTGCTTTCCACTTTATCAGTTTGTCGAAAACAAGGTCGCCAACAAAGTTGACAACTTTGTTGGCGATAAAGTTTTGTCAGCGACCACTTCACGGTGTAACAGTGTTGCTGGCTGTGTTGCCAACATTAGTTTTTTGAAGTAGAAACAGTAATTTGTCGGTGATAGTTGACAATACGTCCTCAAGCATGCACACTGATAGCATATCAGGGACCCTATTTTAAGGTTGGTGAGAATAGTGTGAGTTGGAGGAGAGCAAGTCATGCCTCACGATTTTTCTACTAATTGTAAAATAAAGAGACAGGCAAAACTAATCATAATCCTAAATAATTTAATCACTATTTGTGGAAAGGAATCCGAAAAATATTTTTGGATTACCTGAAGCAGGGAATTTAAACCCAAATCCAAATAGTGATTTAACAGTAATCCGGAGGTAAAGAACCTAAACATAATTTAGTCCATTGTACCACACGGTTTTTTTATCACATTTAGGTATTAGGAATAAGATGGTGTAACCTTTTTAATAAATTTTATTTTATATTTTATATAATTGAAATAATGCTCTCTATTTTGAAAACTTCACTAACAAAATCGCTATTAAATTGAGCAGGTTTTCAAACTCTGTGAAGTTCATCCTCACAAAAGTGATATACCCAATTTGGAGTCGCAAATCAGGGCTTGAAATCACAGATTTTATTTTTCCCGCTTCACCAGAAAACTCCGTGCCAACCATTTTGGCCAATTAAAAATTTTTCAACCAATTAGCCCACAGCAAAACAATAATCACAAAACAGATTTCTTTTGCATTCATCCTAAATGGCCAGAACACTATACAAATATCAGGGGTGTTAAGATTGTTGCTTTAAATTTTGCGGAGTAAATACAGCCAAGATACTTGAAACAGTGTTGCCGACAGTGTCGCCAACACACTGTGGCCTTTGTGGTCAAGGAACACTGTCGGCAACAGTGTTTACGACAATATCGGCAATTGATACAGAATTGAAAACAAGCTTAAATACTCAGCCTGTTGAAAAAATGACAGGCTATCATATAACTCAAGGTAATCAAACTTGTGAGAGTCTCAGGTGTTGAGAGAGTGTCGTGTTCCAGCCGACGTACGGAGGGCCGCCGCCAGTAGAGCACCGGCCTGAGGTGCCGGCCATCAGTGAGGTGGAGTTCGAGGAGGTGATGGGTCGCAACCGGACCGTCTCCAGCTCGGCCATTGCCCGAGCCGTCTCCGACGCCGCCGCAGGCAAGTGACTCTTGCATGTAGCCTACTTGTATGTGATGGCAGCTAAGAAATAATTTTGTAGATAGTTATTTCAGAATTTAAAAATGCCACCTATTTTGAAATGGCACAAAAACTTTGTACTGCTTACAAAAATAAGTGTGTATTTTTACCAATGAATCAAGTTTTAAGTTGATACTTCTAAAGTATAAGTTGGAATAGAAGGATAGACAGATAGCTTACCTTTGAAAGAGTTCAGGCAGGCGATAGAACACATGAGGTAAATCACAACAAATCATAATATTTCTTCCCAATTGGGGACTTCTTCACGTAAAGGAAAAGGAAAGAAAGAAATTCCTTAATTGCGACATAATATGGGATTTGTTGTGATTTACTTCATGTGATCTATGGCCTGCCTGAACTAATTCAAAGGTAAGCTAGCTGTCTATCCTACTACTCCTAAAATTAAAATTCCTGGCCTAGAAAATTCCGGGCCTTTCCTAAAAACCCTAAAGTATAAGTTGATTTTTAAAATTATGAAATATGTAAATAACACATCAGACAAACAGAAAACAAACCATTTTAGGGTTTTTTATGTACCTTTTCGCAAGTTTTTAATCAAATCTTTTAAGTAATGTCCTGTCTGTATGTAAACAATAAGTATGGAGGTTAGATTTATGTTGAAACAAACTGTGAAATTTCATTCAGGCCAGTCACTTAGAAAGCAGGATGGTTCAGAATCAGAGCTTGTAGACAGTCATCCTGTTTTCTAAGTGATTGGCCTGATTCAAATCCCATAGTATGTTTTAACAGAACTTGAACCTCCTTACACGATCTAATTAGCATTTTCATATAAACATACCACTAAGCAAGTTTAAGGTGAATTCAATTTTCTCTTATCAGCACATGAAATAATAATTGTTTTGATGCGTGTGATGCAGGCGAGTACGCCAGTGCGATAGAGACACTGGTGACAGCGATATCTCTTATCAAGCAGTCCAAGGTGGCCAACGACGACCGCTGCAAGATCCTAATCAGCTCTCTGCAAGACACGCTGCATGGCGTCGAGACCAAGAGCTATGGCTCCTCGCGCAGAGGTCAGTCAACCCTCCCTCCCCCCCCCCCCCCCACACCCTCGCAAGAACTGTCAAACACAGCCCTGCAGATCCTGAACCTATGATGGCGATCCTTGTGTTCCTATAAAGTTAATCAGGGCCTGTACATTGAACAGGCATGTTTTAAATGTGAGAACATTATAGACCCTTAAATTAAAATTCACAGAAAAACACACTAATCATCTCGATTGCCTGTTTTTTTCTCCCTTGATAGTAAAAATAAAATTGTTGCCTGAATAGTTAAAACATTAAGTGATTGTACTTTCACACTAATTAACTCTCTGTTAAACTTAACAGTTAACTTATATATTACTGCTAAAGATAAAACTACTTATATTTTATGTTGACCCTGACTCTACTCGATGTTCACCCTGACTCTACTCTGATGCAATCCCACATTTTTATCTGTGGGGATAAAATTTGTATGTGTCAGTGAAACCAAAAACTTGTGTGATTTTGTTCAGATCTGCTTTTCTGCATTTGACATTTCTTGGTTTTTTGAAATTGATTTTTGTGTCGTTTTGGGTTGATGCACGCTGCTGCTGGGGCGCACTGTATGGTGATGGCTTGTAAATAATATTATAAGAATTATTGAATCCCAAGAAGTCATTATAATGGTTCTTGTAATGCAGTCATTATAGTTAGAAACTTTTCATTAAATGTTAAATTTTAATTTCTCAAAGGCGATACAAATTTATCTCAAGTCGACCTTTGATTAGTGAGATGAACAAATGAGCTACAAATACGTCTTTTGAAGTAAAACTTCAAATGTGATAAGGTGGTTGTTGAAGTTTGCAAACTGAAGGTTGTGTTGCAGAGAGGTCCAGGTCCCGAGACCGCGACCGCAGCCATCGCAGATCGCGGCGGGACAGGTCCCGGTCCCGGGAACACGACTACCGTGAACGCAGTCGCGACCGGGACAGGGACCGTGACAGGGACAGGGATCGCGAGCGTGAGAAAGACAGGTATGCTGCGTATAGGGAGCGAGACCGTGACAGGTAAAGTGTAACTGATGTAAATGTAGTATGTATGATGTAAATGTAGTAGTGTTAGGATTGGTCTGTAGGTTAATAAATGTTAAATTAAAATAATATTCTAGAGCAGTGGTTCTCTACCTTCTAGAATTCAGGTATCAGCTGTCTTGGCAAACCACTGTAGCACTATCATCAGAGATCATTGATTGGTAATGCTGAAAAGGTATGGTCAAATTTTCTGTAACTAAGGTATTTTACAGAATTTCAAACATAGACTTAAATGTGCGGGAAAATGATATGCCCTTGAGTTTGAAAGCCAATATTTCAGGAACAGACATCTCATTGAGCTAAACCAAAAATTAACTTGTCACTTATTTCACTAGAGGTAATGTGATACCATTAAAAATAAATAAGTTATAAAATAACTTATAACTCAGGGGCAAATATATTTATTTCCCGTAAAGAATCTGAAAATGTTACACACAACTCTTTGCAAAAAAAGGCTCTTGTATGGTTGGGAACCACTGGTCTTAAAGGTTTAGAACTCTTAGCATAATATTATACAGGCTGAAAGGTGCTGAATTAAATGAAGAATGATGAATCGAATGAAAACTGTTAGTTATTTTTATTAAAAAGACCTCTGAGGTCTCCAGAAGGCCTTTTTTCGCTCCGAAGGTCCTCCCACTTTCCCAATTTAATAAAATATTATGATTTTAAATAGATTTTTTTAACGGCACTAAAAGTGTCCAGCTGCAATTACACTTTGGTATGAATTTGTGTCGCTGTTACATGTTAGTTTTTGAGAATCATGAGAGCCATATACTACCCAGTCTATAAAAATATTCAGTTTATTGATGTTTTTTGTGTATTTTCAGTAATACTTTTCATAATCAACACCACACTAAGAAATTTTGCTGGTCCTCCTTTTTCTGCCTTTTGACTTGGTAGACACCCTGAACATGTTCATAAACTGGTTATTCTTTGAGGGATTTGAATGAATATATTTACTGATTTGTACTGAACCTCTAGGAATATTGAGCTTTTTCCTAAAAACTTAATTCTCCTACTTAATTGGCCAAACTTATTCACTAAACTATTTCTTTAGGAAGATAAAACTGTTTGTTTTACTTTCTCAACACAGTTTTATAGATGAGCATGACAGTGTTGTGGTGGTGTTGCAGATACTACGCGGAGGCTTACGGCAGAGAGAGGTCTCGCAGCCGAGACAGAGAGCGGGAGTACCGGGGCCACAGCCGCGAAGACAGGTATAATCATGCAAGGTTGTAGTCCCCTCACGCATCTTTCCTAGACTGTAGTTAGCTCCTAGCATGTTAGCATGTTTTAACCCTTCTCAACTAATGCATGCACCTGGAAAAATCACTTTTATATTGGTTTTAATCATGAGAAACAGAGACCTTTTTAAATGCTTATTACCAGCAAAAAGCATGTGCAAGATTAACTTAACCCCATTTTTTAGAGAGGAATTAATTGTAAAAGTGAAAATCAGGCTTACCTGACAAAGTTGTTATGCCTTATAGAACACATCATTCAAAAACTGAAAAACTCATTTTTGACCTTAGGGTAACTGCACAAGAAAACAAATCAGTTAAGCTTTTAGGGGTTTATATTGACCAAAGGCTAGATTGGAATGAACATACCCAATTTCTTTGCAACAAATTGGCACAATCATTATTCCTTTTGAAAAAATTAAAAAACAATGTTAGCAATAAATTAATTCTTTTTTCATATTTTGCTTTTTTTCATTCTCATCTGCAGTACGGTATTCTATTATGGGGCAACTCAGTGGGATCAAAAACAGTCTTTAAATGGCAAAAAAAGGCTATCAGATGTATTCTGGGTTTAGAGCCTTGGATCTCTTGTAAAGATCATTTTAAAACTCTTAAAATTTTAACTCTCCCAAGTATGTATATTTTCAGTTGTTTAATGCATGTAAAAGAAAACATCAATCAATTCATTCATAGATCAGAAATTCATAGCCATAATACAAGAAATAATTATTCCCTTAATTTGCCCCTGACAAGACTTACACTTACACACAATAGTTATAAATACCTCAGTGTGCAATTTTTTAACAAATTACCTCCATCTGCATCAACTTCGCCCATGAATAAATTTAAAGCAGTTATTGACACTTGGTTAAAATGCAAAGCATTTTATTCTATAGAAGAATTTTTAAATAGTGATTCTAGTGACTTGATTTTCTAATTATTTTAGAAAGTTGCATATTTAGTTTTAAGATTTATTGTACTTTTTGACAATGTCGATTGCTTTGTGCTGAAAGACAATAAAGAGATTATTATTATTACATGATGCACAATATCAGTCGTATATTTCAGGGCCATAGGCCTCTTTCTCATCAGGAAGAATGAAATCACTCCCTTCTTAGTTGGAAGTCTTAGTCCTCCTTCTTCTTCTTTTGAAAAAGGCTAGTTTCCCTTAACTGCTCAAGTATTATTGTGTATGTGTAATGATGTGTTTTACATGGAATACCTAAGGTGTCTATTTTTTTACCCACAATTAATTGCTCTCTAATTAGGCAAAAAGCCCTTTCCAAAGAAAAATTAACTTCATGCATTAATGAGGAAGGAAGCTGAAGTAGAATTTTGGTATTTTGGTAACATAAAACAGATATCCAATAATAAATCAAATTATAAGGATAAATAAATGTTAAAATAAGTGCCAAGTGGTCCAAAAAATGGATGTGTTTCATTGGGTCCAATTGTCGTTAGGTCAATAATAGGCCTATAATATTTTGTCATGTTCAGCCTCCAAAATAGCAACAAGAGAGCTGCACTGGGTCAAAAAATAGCGTTGTGTCATTGGGTTTAAAGGCAAAACTTAAAACAGAGGGCTGTTAAATATTTCTTGGACTCGACGACATTGGACCTTGTGAACAGACACAGAAAAGGATAGTTAAATATAGAAGAAATCTGTTCATTGGGTCCAAAACATTTCATCCGTTAATATGGTCCAAAGTATTCAAACTCTCTTGCATCGTTGTGTCGGGCTATGTTATGGGGTGCAAATGTGTAATAATTTTGCCTTACAATAGACCTCCAAATTAAGGGCGATTGCAATTGGAAACCTAAACCAACCTAACCTAACCACACCACTGACCGACATTTGTAATGCATTTGTCTTCTTATGTCACAGCTGACTCTGGCGACCAGGAGGTTATTGTGATGCAGTGTTAGTATACTTTTGGACCCAACGACACAGCCCGGCTCTTTGGACGCAACGATACTAATACTAGAGTGTTAAAATACTTATAATCCTTTCAACGATTGTTTTGGAAGCGGATTGTTTTGGAGCCAATGAACAGATTCATTCTGTCATCTTTAAATACTTGGTCTGTTTGCAAGGTCTTAGTATTTTCGCGCCCAAGAAAATTTCAACTACTCTTCTTTGTCTTTTTTGCTTTTGGACCCAGTGACACTTAGACACAATGAAACACCCCCCTAAGGATAAATAATTGAATGCTTGACCATCCCAGAAAAAACTCTTCAATGTTTCGGAAAATAAAAAATTTAAGTTTTAACATTTTTGTTTCAGCATTTGCAGTCATTTCTGATTTTTTTAATTACTCTGTAATTTTTTCTTGATGCCTCTGCCTCTAAGTTTGGCCTGAGGATTATATTCTTAAAACGTAGTACTGCGAAAGTGTCCTTTCTTACAATTAATGTAAGCTGATTAGCTAACAAGTTAAATAGTCATAAACATTTTATATGCTTTTGCCTAACCTGCAGTGTCAAGAAAGGGTCGAAGAAAATAATACTGTTGTTACTTATTATTGAAAATGTTTGCATGTTTTTTTTTATATTACAGTTATTAATGCTGTGGTGTAATTGGCTTGTATAAATTGTTAAAGTAAATAAAATGAAACTTTAAAAAGTTTTTTTTCTTTTAACTACTTCCACTTTCAAAACTTTACTAAGAACTGAAGTTTTCAATTAGAAAGTAATCAGCGTGTTTTGGTAGAGGTTGTTGCCAGTCAGTATTGAAACGTATTAGTGACGGATCTACACATTATGGACCTGGGGCAAAATCGGCATTGTATTCATGATACACAAGAAATCTTATAGTGTTTACTTTGATGTGATAGATAGAAATTATCTCGATGGTAAATCTCTCGAGTCGCATTGGGCTGGAAAACTGCTTGATTTTTTAGTAGGCGTTACATCTTTCGGTCGCATTGCGGCTGACAAATGGCGGTTATTAAAACTGACGTCAGCAAATCTTATTTATGGACGTATCGCGTTGTTAATTTCTCGGTCGCATTGCAGCCATCAAATCATATATTTAAAAGATTATGCCCCCAAGTTTTGGTTTTAGGCCATCTAAAACATGTCTGATTTCATTGGTTGGTTTTTTTTAATAGAAGGTAAATATTAGAAAAAATCAGAAATATCATAATGTGAAATCTGGTATACACCTTGCTTTGGTTTTAGAGCGGCTGGCAAATTGTTTAGTCATATTATGATAATTTCAAATCTTATTAAGGCTAAGTTGTGGCCTACGAACATCGGAAATATTGAGGCAAACAAAACTCTTGTTTGTATAGCGACTTGTCGGTGAAATCTATCAGTCGCATAGCGGCCGTCAAACCTGTCGGTTTTATTTTACTGGGAAAATCTCGATTGTACTTTGAGGCAAGTACCTTGATTCTTTGCAGCCGATAAATCTTGGTTTATCTCAAAGCAAAACAAATCTTTGAGATTTGCAGCAGTCGGCGAATTCTATGTGAACATTTTGCGGTAATAAAATTTCATAGTTATATTGTGGGTGGTAATCTTGGTTGTATCATGGCAGACGTACTCCGCGCATATAAAATTTGGTCAGTGGTATCACAACCGCTTTACATCTCTGCTGTTCCGCTGTCGGTAAATCTCGGACATTCGTGGCCGTCATTTAGCGAAGCTTTTTCGGCAAAACTTAGCATCTACCACATTTTTAGGGGGGCGGGGGTAACATTCAGTTATAGCGTAGAGTTCTGAAAATCTAGCCTCACCAATTATAATGCCGAAATTGCGTCCATGTGGAATACCTTAGTATGATTTCTATTAAAGTTTTTGACTTTGTTTTTTTATCGGCTGGCGCCCGGGGCAGGTGCTGCCCCCCCCCCCTCTAGATCCGTCACTGAGATGTAGAATTGTCATGTAGATGTTTCCAATCGCTATATTCCAATGCGGTGTTCTGTTGTAGCACCACCAGAAGAGTGAGGGTGAAGTCCCCAGACCCAGTTGATGCAGCTTCTGTCGTCAGTTCTAAATCCAGGTGTGATATACGATAGGTTAGGCCGGTGGCCACCAATGAATACAGTCCTTCCAAATAAGAAGCACATTGCCTATTACGACATGGTCAGCCTGTTGTTTTTTCATTAAACATAATAATTGTTTGACCACTTTTTGCGGTATTCTTCCCGTCTGTCTTGAGATAGAGAGTGAGGAAACATGTGCCTCGGCCGGTGTGAGAGGGGCACAGATTGTGGACTAGTGCGGTGGTGTGGGAGGGTACAGGTTAAACAATGCTGCTGCTAAGAAACTATTAAGCTGTGTGTTTCTCAGAAGGTCTGTATTCATTGTAGCTTTATCTACGGCCATGGCAATAGTCATCAATATACAACCAATTTCAACCAATGTAATTATGTTACAACTAATGTCATAATGAGGTCCATTATTAAACCAAATACAAACCCACCCTTTGCATAAAGTTAACTTTTATACTAACATTTTCTAAAAACTGTCAATTTTTAAGTTTCAAATTTTTGAAATTAAGTTAGGTCAAGGAAAGTTGGATTGCCTCACATATCATAGATATGAAATTAAATGTCGTGGAATACTATATTCATTGTTAGGTTTCGCCCATGAAGTGTTCATCTTCTGTATCCATTACCATTATATCCAAAGCATAACAAATTGAATCCTATAAATTTGGGTTTATTATCAATGTAGTTAGAATTAGGTAATGAGCACTACATAATTAAACAATTTCTACTTTCCTTAACTTATTCCCTGAGTTGGAGTAAAATATGAAATTCCTTTTTTTGTTTGAAATTCTGTTATAACCATTTTTGTTTACAGGAGTTACTACGAGGACAGGTACAGAGAAAGGGATCGTGACCGCGACAGGGAACGAGACAGAGAACGTGAACGAGAGAGGGAGACTTCCCGCAGAGACCCAGAGAGGGAGCGGGAGCGGGACAGGGAGAGGGAGCGAAGGGAAGAGAGGGCAGAGTCCTCCCACCGGACATCCCGTCACTGAGGTAATGTACTCATTGTTACTTTAAAAACTCCTTATAACATGGCATATTTTCTTCTACACGAAAAATGTATGTCTTTAGTCCTAGAGTAATAGATGAGTTGTGTAATCTTGACTTCATTATATAAAGGAACTGATTATGCCTGTGGAGTTGGTCGGGAATTTGGGTAAAAAAAGTTACATTACATTACCACTAAGACACCGACCACCATTAACGGGTATTTTATTAAAGCGAATTTAAGTGAAGGATGAGTGTAGAATGATGGTGGCGCAATCTTGTTAAACGTAACTTGGGTATAAGAGGGGGTATTGAAAAGAAAATGTTCAGATTGAAAGGATCATAAAGAGGTTGAAGGACCTTTTACACTTAAGGTTTTTTTTCGCATGGTGAAGACCGGATGAATGTTAACACTCATAAAGGCTACGAAAATCTAATCATGAGCTTAATTTAAATTTTAATTAATTTTAGTAATATGTTTTACTGCAAATAATAACAGTTTTAAAAGCAGAATTCCTTTTCTGGGTTACAGAATTCATATCTGAGATTTTGTTTTTTAAGTATTTCTTCAATTTCTATATAACCTGCAAAATTGTCTTGGGTAGTATTCTGTTGATATCTTGCATGAAGGGAGTAGTGTGGCTACCAAGGTATCGAATCACATGACAAATCTATCCTTGGCTCAAAAAGGGTAATAGCGAGAGGTCTTCATAGGCAAGCTCGTGGATATTCCACATAAAACGTTGTGCAACTCATCAAGGGATCGGTCTGTTTTTATGAATTACCCGAGTCATTTTTAGAGCTAAGATTAAGTATAAATGTTCATTTTGAAACCACCTTCACAGATAAATTAATAGATGTTTTGATTTTTCCAGATGCTGACTTGTCTGACCACCTCTGAGGATGTTTGTTTTATTATATTATAATTTTATTTTTACTCTACTACATTTTGTTAATGTAACAAGTACTGTACCTACATGTGAAGAGCACTTGATTTGTAATTGTGACTTAGTGTAGACATTCCCTTCAACTGCTTGTGGTTCGCTGAACCATCGAAGGGCATCCGTACATTGTAATTAGACTCTACTTGACTTCAATTTTGTGTATTATGTTTAATATAAGAATTGGAAGTAAATTATATTTTTCTTTTAAACACCCTAATTCCCTTTATCTACGACCATTGCAATAAGCACCAATTATGGTATTACAATAAACATTATAATGATATACATTAAAACACCAAAAACCAAGCAGTACTCTAATGACGACTTTAGAGTACTGGAGTCACTTTAGAGTACTGGTTCTAGACCAATGAGAGCTCGGCATTTGACGGAAGTAGTGTCATAATAACAATTACGCAATTCGCACATCAGCTGATCGTTGCATTACGATTCATGTTTGAGTTTACTTATCCCATCAGCTGATTGTTCCACAACGATTCATGGTTCAGTCTGCTTATTTGCCTAACCTCAAATTTTAGTTGACTTATTCCATCATTATTAAAAGTCATGAGTTTTGTTTAACTTTGGGGGAAATGTTGTCGTATATTGTTGGTCGTAGATAAAATAGTGTATGCAACGATTGTATTATGACTTTAAGCCACTCGTGAGTTATTTAGAACACTCGCTTCGCTCGTGTTCTAACTTACATCTCACTCGTGGCTTAAAGGCATTCATTATACAATCGTTGCATAAACTACTATTAGATATTCATTACTTTACTTGATCCTTGCTCTTAATGGAGTCTGTAGTCTATAAAGTAACTTTTTAATTTTTGCATCAATTAACTTTTCTTTTTCCTCTCTAGGAATTGCAGTATCTTATACCTAATCATATTTTGATACGAGTTTTAACTACAACATCTGATTAGGGTTAACAGTTACAAAATTTAAAGGTGTCACTGTGGGACATAGCCCTAAAGGTATTCAAGGGGAAAGGTTTATGGGTTGACCAGGTAACGAGTTGCTTTTGTTCAGTTATAGCTCAATTAGAAATTAATTTGTTTATGTTCATACGGCGTCTTTTGACACACTAAAGTAGCGGTGACGGATAACAGAAAGTGATGGTTAATAGGGTGACAATTTAGCTCTTGCGCTGATCAACCTATACCAATCAATCAATAGCAATGAAATAGTTCAGACAGCACAAGAACTTATTGAACGTGCTGGTAGACACTTTTTTCGCAACTTCCTTCAAACATCAATTTTAATAAGTTAAAGAATACTTTGTGGATTGTAGACAATGCTACTATGAACCTAAGAATGCTACTATGACCTGCCACACCATCCTTTATCATTTACAATTTACATCAATATTCATTACCTTCTTCTTCAATTTTTCTTTTCTCAGTACCATCACAGATTGTAGTTGTTCTACTCTTTACCTGATTAACGTCTCTGAATACTGACTATAGATGGATTAATTCATGTGTAAAAACAAATCAAGATGTATAAGATGACGGGCCTCATTCCATGTTTTGGTCTACGAGGCGGACACAGTAGTTAACAAATAACAGGTAATAGGTGTTGAACACTAAGAAGAAGCAGTAAGTAAATGTTGTGTTATTCATAAGGTACGTGTAATAATTTTAAAGTGATCATTTAATGCGCTGTTAGTTATTTAATACATTTAGGCGATGGTAGCAAAGCTACTTAATATTGTTTGCAACCTCTTTCACCGTTCTTCTTATTAAATATGCTTTGGGGTCTTAGCTTAAGAGGGGGCTCCAGTCCCGCGCGACTACCTGCTTCTCCCATAAGACCAATGTTAACTTTCAAATTCGGTACAGCCTCAACCGATCAACCAAAATCGTTAATTTTTAGCTCATTTGAAAGAACAAAAAATTATCTAGCGACTTCAGTGAGCAGAATTTCGATAAAGATTTTTGGTTAGTAGTAAAAAAATCGCAAAAAAATAGATTTTCGAAATCTTTTATTAATTATTCTAAATGGGATATAACAATTCTGCTCACTGAAATCGCTAGATAATTTTTTGTTCTTTCAAATGAGCTAAAAATTAACGATTTTGGTTGAGCGGTTGAGGCTGTACCGAATTTGAAAGTTAACATTGGCCTTATGGGGGGAGCAGGTAGAAACGCGATATTTTTCGTGACTGGAGCCCCCTCTTAAAGTAGTTTGGTTACTACTCAAGAATGCCATATATCACTGACAACCTATTCGTAGCAGATATAATAGTAGTTTTCATTACTAGGAGCGAAAGTGGCTCTTTTTGGTAAGAGATCATAATTTGGAAATGCGATCGAGTGTCAAGGAGACACTTTAGCTCTGTGTGATGAACAACTATTTTCATCATTATGTATAAATAATTATTTTATTGTCAAAAAATTTGACTACATAATTTTGAGGTTATCCAAAATAGTCATCTTCATTTACACATCTGTTAGTTGTTTACAAACACAAGTTAAGAAATCGTCCAACCTTTCAAACGTAACATAAACAAATTTTAAAATTAGAGTACGGCAAAATTTACCATATGTTTTTTCAGTACTCCTATTCAAAGTGGTCCAAAAACGGTCATTATGCTTACGGTTTAGAGAACTAAAAACGTCTGTTTTCGGGACAGTATGATGAAAAACATTTTTTTTTAATTCAATTTTTAACCAAAAAAATTGTTTTACTAACCTTCTTTAGATATTCCATAATTAGGAAGAAAACTCTTTGGCCCTCTATAGTACATATTTCTTTTTGTTGCTAGAATGTACTATGACAATAAATTTACATTTATGAGATGTTTTGTCACAGTTTTCAGCCGACAAAATTAAGCTTGTGATTAATAAATAGTTCTTATAGACTTATGTCCAGCAAAAATAAAAACTACAAGATATCTCTGTACTGTACTCTCATATCTCTGTACACAAATACTATAAGTGAGGTAATGTTCCTATATCAGGCACCATAAAATCGCGACCCTCAAATCTTAATCAGCTGGTAATTTTTCCATGTGATTGGGAAAAGCAGCTGTTCTGAATGTCCCAATTTTGTGTTGCCTATTATAACCATTATTACGAGGTACGGTCAAAAAGTTCCCGGAATGAATATTTGTAGACATACAGCGCGATCGCCAGCGGGAAATTTGTCTTGCAGTAGTTGGTGCGACTCCTGAGGAGGGAATATCGGCAGTGGTGGTATAGCTGACTTCCAATAGTGCAGCATTGGAAAGCGCTTTTCGTGTACCCGTAAGTCGACTTTGTCGGATTATTGAATAATG
The DNA here is from genome assembly GCA_035578135.1 of Flexamia atlantica. NCBI lineage: Eukaryota > Metazoa > Arthropoda > Insecta > Hemiptera > Cicadellidae > Flexamia > Flexamia atlantica. Next base: position 12,053,700 of record JAQJVK010000019.1, read on the forward strand.
GCATTTCATGATCAGCGCACTGGATGATGCTGATGAAGAAAATATTGGGGGATGTCTTCATTGCCTCTTCTCCATAAGCTTGAATTAACAAATAAAGAGTCTCACTGGGTGATTTTTAAAGTAAAACAAGAACAATGTTTGTGTGCTGTTCATGAAATGCCATTTTTGAAAAATCCGACAACGTAGACTTTCAGGTACACGAAAAACGCTTTCCAATGATGCAATACGGCAAGTCAGCTATGCCACCACTACCGATATGCCCTCCCAAGGAGTCGTAACAACTACTGCAAGACAAATTTACCGCTGGCAATCACGCTGTATGTCTATAAAAATTCATTCCGGGAACTTTTTGACTGTACCTCGTATATACCACCTCATACGTACACAATCTCAGAATATATTGACTAAACTTTTGACGTGAAAACTGAACTTTTAATGTGCTTAAACATGTATCCTGAGATGGTTGCAGTAAGTGAAGAGAACGTTCAAAATATATTCAGGTTATGTTCAAAGAATTGTAAAAATGCATGTACTTTATGATTGCTTATGGCTCTTATCTAGGAATATCCTTAGGATATACTGTGCTGTTTGGGAGCAAGCTGTTTATCAGCCACGATTTGAGTCGCAACTTTTTCTTCGCCACTTTGGATGCAAACATTTTCCCTCTTAAGACAATATTGTTTTTTACTCATTCCCTCAACACTCAAATAACTATCGCTGTAAATTACTTGTGAATGGACTTTAGTGTGACCCCCATGATAGCATACTTAACATTAACACTGTGCAAAAAAAATAGATCTGGGCAGAACTGCAACGATGTCACGCACATAGACAGGTCCTGTCACTCCTGTTCAAGGTGCAGGCGGACTCCATCACAGACAAGATCTGCTGGGAGGTCTGAGTTGTGCGTGTGGAGGTAGAGCTCATCACTGATGCACAAGACAGAAGTCAACTTGCAGTAAAGAATTCCCTCCCCCCGCTAAAATATCCACCAAAACTGTTTGCATGGCAAAATTTAATGTTTTGTAAATAGAACTCAATTCAATATACGTATTACAATAGAAAGAGTCGTTCCAAGAAGTTGGAAAAGGATTTCTAATGTTTATTTATGTCTGTTGTGTACAGGACAGATAGCCACAAAATCCTGGCTTGATACAAAGAGTTACTTTCTGAATGCAAGAAATGAAACACTGTCCAAGTTCACCCCTCTGTCCAAAATAAAGTTTAAAATTAAGTAAAATAGCGGTGTCAAAACTAAATTAATCTCAACTATTTATAGATGTATAAAAGGTGTTTTAATTATATTATTAAATATTTTAAGTTAAAATCCTTCATTTTTTAGGTGCCGTGTTAATTTAATAGTGTGATGTGATTTTGTATACAATTGCCATAACAAAATATTGTCAATTTCCTTGTTTAAAGACGTCTTATTTTTACATACTCATACCTCACCACCAAGTTTGAATAACTTCTGATATATAGATAAAAAAACATAATGATAGCTGCACAAGCTCAGTCAGATAGATACATCATGCCTAACCCAACCAACACATGATTGTTACATCATGTGGTTAGTGCGTCTCGAGCTGCCATATGAAATTCCTGGCTACTTGCAGGATTTTTATAATTGAGTCAACAGTGATGATACAGGAGTTCTGTGGCAGTTAACTCCAACGGAGAACCCTTTCTTCTGTCGGTGACACTTCTCAAGCTTCATGGAGATCCACAAAGTTAAACGAAGCTTTGAGTAGTTGAAGCGTGTAGCATTTAAGCGTGTGTAATTTACATTTTGAATGTCAATTTATAAAAGCCAATTTCGTTCTGTGGGCCAAATTGAACATAAAATTGGGCTGAATGTTGTTTTGGTAAAAACTGTAAGCGTATGAATTACCAATTGTAAAAAAGTAAATTACCATTTAAAATGGTAACAAAAAATTAAAACTTTGGTTTTGAAACACAATATTTATTTCATATCAATATTATACAGTCCAACTCATATCTCATTGCCTCGATCGACCTTAACTATCATGTAAAACCGACTGAACTTTACAAATCAAATTGTTTCCTAAAAATTAAAAAACTTATAAAAATATCCATGCCATCTGTAAAGATAGCTCGTGAGGTAAAAATAACAAGTTTGTAGTTTTAATGAAATTTATTTCTTTGTCAACGCAGCCAAATTCAAGCAACGAAACAATATTAAACACTCGATAAGACAAACATCAGCGACATATGATGACCGGTTCAGATGGCATCCAACGAGAATAGAAAAACTAACTATAAACCAAGTTAGATATGCATACAAACATTATAATAGGATTCTATTAATAACCTTTAGCATTCACAAGATTAACAACTTTATAAAAAATAAATTCAAAACTCGCTTATAACTGTACTTAAATATTAACAAAACCATTTTGTACCTTTGATTGAGTGAACGGAAACGACCGTGTTTTTAGATTCTCGGGAGCTTGGTAACAAAATCCCCATCCACTGGGAAGGCCCCCACCCTCCTCCTCGGTGTTTCCTTCGGACTCTAAGTCCTTCTTCCCACCTGAGATCAATTTAGACACATTCATGGGTAAGGGAAATTTAAAATAATTTTGGTCCCAGAGAGGTTAGGCCCGGACTCCGCTTTCACCTCTCCACTCCAGGCGAGCCTCAGGGGCTGGTCTGAGGTGGTGGAGTGAAAATCACTTTAGCTATCCAATGAAAAATCTAAGTTTCTTTTCAGTGATCAATTTTTTCCTGGGGATGAAAGTTCAGTTTTTATGGGTATCGTAATTTCAAATACTAAACGGTATTAAAATTGGTCCCCAAATAGCATATTGTCATGAACAGAAAACTGAGAGGAGAGTCGCGGCCAGCCAGGGTGCGGTTGTTGCCCTTACCAGTTATTGCGTTATCCTACTTTAGAACAATGAAGTACACATAGTTTAGACCTATATTCGTTCAAAAATAAATCTCCTAGATGGATAACACTAAGAAATATGATTGTCTTCAAGCAAAAACTAGCAAAGACAACTGAAGCACTAAATTATATGGTAAAACCCAATTTTAGCAGTTTGAGACAATTTTTTGTTTTTCCCACTTTGTTGTTACACCGACTACATAGTTAAAGGTTAGAAAATGATCAGCACTATATAATTCGTAGAACATCATTCATCAATTTGTCTCCAATATAGGTACACTACTACATTTTTTTAACTAGGAAGAATATATTTTAGCTTTAGTCTTCAGTAATGTACAAAAATGTATTAAAGTGATCCTGTTACCAAGAAACTCCCATGATTTGATGACTCAACTATTTCCTTTTTTGTCAGAAAGATTGCCACAACTAGTCAACACATTAAAATCTCCACATGGAAATACCTCACAAACAAAACATTAATATCATAACATGGGCAGAATGTCGCAAAAATAGTAATTTCAGTAGAAACATCAGTCTTAAAATTAGTTTTACTGAAAGCATAGGCCTAAAACAATACAATTGTGCTCTTCCACTACTCAACATATTAAAAACCAACTAATTTTTTTCTGTGTGTAAATAATTTTATCCAAAACTTCATAAAATAATTTATCAACAATGATTATGGCCTGAACAGGAGCCGAACGTCCAACAATACTACAGCAAACAAACAGAGAAGATCCGACACAACGACGATGTTAGGCCATCCAATACAACCGGACGTTGGACCTTAACTAACAATGCAAGCGAGGCCCAGCAACGACATCACAAGTGCAGCAAAACCACTTCTCTGTAGAACATTTTTTAGCTTTCTAACAAAATTTTTTCACCTTTCGAGACGGATTACAGTTTTCAGAATATCTATATAATGTATTGAGCTTTCAAGATTTAATTTATTAAAAATTTGGTTGTAAAATTAACCGCAAAAAAGTTATAATAATTTTAACAATAACAAATAAATAAAAAATAAACAGGGTTATTACGTTTATTTGTGATAGGAGAATTTTTACAAAGATCCCAGCCAAATTATTTACAGAGTAGAGAAGAATCAGTAATTGAATTTCAAATTTGCTGTTATTAGGAGTCCTATTAATTTCTTTAAATTCCTCTAGTCTAAAAAAGTAATAATTGAGCCAATAAAATTTAGAATGTCCACAATTGAATGTATGTAACTTTAATATTTACAATATTTATCGTTGCTGGGCTATTAAATCTAGGCGATACAATAAACAAACATGTCACTCCCATCTTAGACAAATATTCTATATTAGATATGTCGCCGACAACGTACTAATCTACTCGTAACAATTCTTAAATATAAGTCACACAAGATAACTTGACAAAATCTTTTAGCAGGACAATTATTATAACTTGCAGTACAAAATATTGGCTTTCACCTTAATGTTCAACATTTTGTTAAAAAGCTTTGATAAGTATCGCTACCGAAGTAACGGCCTTACAGGACCACACACACACATGCACACAGACACAGATCTACGCCCACCATCTAAAGGAAAGATGGTCCCCGTTAGTTCCTTAAAAAACCTACTTGGAAGAAAATTGGAGATCCAAAGGAGGGGACATGTACTCGCAAAGATCTGACCGCGTTAGAAAAATAATCTACCACACATCAACTCGACTAGGCCTACAGAGGACTACGACACTACACGAAACAAGGAATGCAAGAGTGACGAAACCCGTCGACAGTGACACTAACTACAAACACACACGAGCAAAACAAACTGTACATAAAATAAAATATAAATAGCGTTAACACGAACTAACCTAACAAGCAGATAACGGACGCGAACGTCTGGACTGACTAGCATCTTCTCCCAACCCTCAGCTGTGAGCGATCTTGACTTTGAGCACCTCATCCCACAACCACTCAGAAATTGACATGCGACGGTTCATTAAAAAGCCGAGCCAAAAATTTAAACCCTCGGCACAGCACCCCGCAAAGGAACCAAGTGTCACAAACCTAATGTTAGAAAACATAGAAAGCCAAAATTTACATCGCACGGAGATTCGAAAAGCATCATTCACTCGGGGGCCATCGACAAAAAGAGAATATGAAATACGAGTGTGTGCGAGCCCCACGCGAACAAGACAACAAGGGCTCAAACATCTCAAAATTGGCGTTGTCAATTATAACGGTTGATATAACAAATGCGATAACATATGTGAGACTAACATTTAAACGAGTACACCCATAGAGGGGCAACAGTTAGAAGAATACGAGAGGTAGATTGTACGAACTAGGGAGGCACATACCGGGTCCTGCGCGTACAATCTCTCACACAGAAATGAGATTAGGATAGGCCCGACACACTAGTCGGAAGAATTGAAAATTTGCCTTATGGATGGAATGGGAGGATTAAAATTACTGAGCAAAATGTTTTGACCGAGAGATTTTCTAACTATAAATTATTAATTTAAATATTAAAAATTTAAGGATGGGTAAATCGTTAGGGTATAATGAACAATCAACAATCGGTGATGATGTGCGGAGGTGAGCAACAAGGTTATGCTACAGAACTGCTGACTCTAACAGTGATAACAATGAATGAGTGAGAGGGAAAGGCAATTTCATTAATCACAGATTTGTTATCGAGATGTATGGAAAAACTAGAGGCTTGGTAAAAAATTTGAGGATAGTATAGAGAAAAATGAAAGCCTATCGATTTTGTCTGCAAATAACAAGTGAGAGAGTAAAATTCTAGGTAACAACAACTATTTAAGGAATACCGGGACAAAGGTTGGTGTTTCCATTCTATACATGCACTATCGATAAAGATGTTGAGATAAAAAATTAAAACATCTCATCGTTCAAACTTCACAATCTCAGACTTTGATTTCGACATAAATTTCTAAGGTAACCTCCGAATGGAGGAAACAAAACTACCAACAAACATTATGTATACAGAGCCCCCGACAGATCGGAGAGAAACATGCAACAACGTATTTGTTTGACTTGCGCAACACGACACTACTAATTAAATCTAACAACTCGAAACTGTCAATTTTTGTTCATTAACCTCAACAAATAGGACTCCTTTTACCTTAAAAATATTTGTTACGGTCAAAAACACTCTTAACCTAGAATCGTAACATTCTACACATCGAGTACAAACAAAGTCTCTAGTGACAGCTTATGTTAGTATTAAAATTGGACCTTACGACATACGACTATGCTACAAGCACAAAAGCCAACATTAGGAGAACTAGAGTACATTGTGTTCCCTAGTGTAATTGACATGGAATCTGGCTGGCGTTAGTTAGAACTACAGAGTCTTGATATGACGGGAGTGTCTCACCATTTGTTGTAATTCTTTAGATATCGCGTGATTTCTCAATTTTTCCAAACATATTACTTTCATTGTCTGACTTCGACTTTTTTAAAGTAACTGGAATGATTTCAAGTAAATGGTGAGAGTCTCGCACAGAAGGGGCAAAAGAACCAATGACAGCGGAGGGAGGGAGCTACAGGGCACTGGTGTTCCAAACCCGAAGCAGTACAATATTGTGCGTGATACAACAATATGCAACAAAATACGCTACAACAAATATGTCAACTCTTATTATTTGCTCGATTGATAAACAATTATCGAAAAAGCAGCATCACATTACGAATACACACTGGAGTCGAGAATTGAGAAATATTTGTGTTAAAAAGAACGGATTGTTCTGAAATATTTACAAAAGTCTATTCAGTTGGATGACGGATAGAGATTTTCAGCTGACTTTCGCTGAGACTCCAGGTGGAAACGCATGTAGACTACACAGTGAACATAAACTAAACTAACATCAACACATTCTCTAAGCAATCACTATCCAAAGTATTAAAATGTGAAAAAATAAACTCTTTCAATGAGAGGGATACAAACATGTTAAATCTCGATTGCAATGAATATACATAACACCAGTCATCAAAACACTACAAGGTAGTTCAAAAAACGACGATGCTAACCTCAATACTTCCAAAGTCTAATACTAAAAGCATTGAGTTATGTATATGTTGTGCCCAAAAGAGTAATAAAATAGTTTATATGTATAAAAGTTTGCCCTGTATTTTAGAGTTTTATTTAGCTAGAGTTAAAATGTGAAAATTATTTGGAATTGGTGAAATTTGTGATAAAAGTGTTACTCTTATTGTCTAAGGGGATAACTAATCAGATGAGGTAAAACAAGATTGCAGTTTTATATTTGAAAGCGTAAGGCAAATACTTGCGTTACCATCACAGCGAACCGACTGTCCAAAGGGGATTCAAAACAAATTTTGCAAACTTAAACAAACTCTTAACAAACAAAAATGACTAGATTTGCTTAAGATTTAAGGAAGGTAATGTTAGTGAGGAGTCAGATAGACTAGCCTATGTTAGTTGAATGGGGAGAAAAAAATCAAAATAAGTAGGAAAAAGTAATCATATATTAAAAACTGAAACATCTTACAACAAAATAATAACTGGAAAACAAAATCTCAAGTTACATAATAATAATAATTTATGTTTGCTAACACAAAACATGAAACAAGAACTATGCAATATAAAAACACTTTAAATGCAGTAACGCCAAATGGTATTTTTGGCCTCTATCTTTAAATCAAAATATAAATAACATTCACGATATTAATGCATCAATCCTATTAATGAACTGAAAACAATATTCATACTGTAAAATTCTATCATTAGACTATGAGACCAACAATATACGTGTTAATCAATAACAGAATAGGTCTTTTGAGTAACAAAGAAAGAAATAACCGAGATGGCACAAGGCATACCCAAGGCTAGAATTTGGCGTCAAAGTCGTACAAAAATAAAACAAACAGCTTCAAGAAACTCAAGTTTCACTTAAAATTGCAATAACTCGAATACTGATCCGTATATCTTAACTAAACTAAAAGTAAAAAAAGTGTAGTTACAGCGATAAGGGTGAGTACACAATTTAAAACAACAATAATAAACAAACACAAATTCTTTCTGCAATAACTACATATAGTGCCTATCTGACATCCTCTTTGCAAAACCCTTAACTAGTATCGATAAATAGAAATAACAACAAAGGAAATAATGAACTAAAAATAAAATACTTATTACAGCAAAACATAGTATAAAATTTGTTCCGTGAAAAAACGGTTCGGGAAAGCCTCCCTGCAGACATCGCAACTAACTTGTGACTAGGGTGCGTAAGTTCCGCTCAACAATTGTTGGTGTCGCCGGGCATTTAACAAAGGGACAGTTTAACAAAGAATAGGAAAACATACAAACACACACGTTCGTGATGTATTAAAACTATCATTGCTTATCTTTTGTAATAAAACTAAGCGAATTAAGAAAACGAGACATTTTGCAATTTCAACCTCGCACGTTAAAACTATACTTACATATTAAACTATAAAGATTAAAATGCAGTCCTTCGGTTTCCCTCACAGTCTGGTAGTAGCACGAGTTAGCACACGTGTAAAAATATTTTAAAATCATTTTGGAAAAAGAGAATCACTCTACCTCTACCGGGTAAGCAGCGGGATGGAGCAGCATCACACCGCTTACGGCCTTATCTCTATTAAAAACAAATCTGTCTCATTAGAAACGGTTAAAACAATTAGTCGAATATATTACGAAGTGCCTTAAAGTTATTTGGTCACAGGAAACAACAGTTGTTCGGTATTTACAACAACAATCGTCGGATAACCGACAAGAAACAACCGTGTCACCAACACGGAATGTCTTACAACCCAACAAGTACAAAACTAGTTACAATAAATTATTATCATGGGAAGAGAAGTTTCGGTTAGAAAGATGAAACGATTTTGACTCGTAATAACATAACCAACACGGGAACATTAACAGTGAGTACCATTCCCGATTCAATAAATGCATAAACAACGTGGTAGGAATGGTTTCGATGAAAGATATGTAACTGTTCACAGGCCGATGGGGGGCACCTGGACGTAGCGATATATGTATAGTCGATAGTCCTTGCTGGCGAGCACGACCGAGCCATCGTCCATGAGGGCGACGTCGAAGCACTGAGCGTGTTTTACTTTGGACTCTAAGGCGGACACCAGCTGACCGTCTTGCGTGAAGATGGTCAAGTTGAAGTTGTTGTGGTTGTCTGCGATCAGAATTTCCCCTGCCGAATTAATTCCTACTCCGATTGGATAGTTTGTGACACCTTCACTTCCGATTTGACGAAGGAAAACACCTTCATAGTTGAACACTTTTACACAGTGGGCTCTATTGTCACTGATGAAGATTTCTTGCTTATCGTTGACTACGACTCCGTTGGGGAACTCGAGGTGTTTGGAGCAACCGAATTTCTGGAGTACGTTCCCAGCTTGATCGAAGATGATCACTCGCATCACCTTGCACTCTACTACAACGATGCGTCCTTTGTTATCCACTGTGACACCTCTGGGGTGTTGAAGAATGTTAGCTCCGAACTTGCGTACGAATTGACCGTACTGGTTGTAGATCTGAATCTGATGAGTGGGAGATCTTTCTGTGACAATGATATCACCGGAGGTCTTCACGACGGCTACACGGTTCGGGTACAGAAGTTGTCCATCACGTTTGCCACATTCTCCGAATTGAAACTTGAATCGTCCCTCCTTGTCGAATATCTGAATACGATGATTGTTTGTGTCTGCCACAATAATATCATTTTGAGCATTGACAGCAACACCACTCGGTTCTGTAAACTGGCCTTCGAGAACACCAAATTCACCAAACTTGCAATGATAAATCATTTTCTGTCGTTTGATTTGAGATTTTGGTGGGAATATTGATGTGGATGACAGGAACTTTGAACTGAGATCGAGCATCGGATCACCTTGACTGCTGAGTGAAAGGCTGCTCATGTATTCACTACCACCGTTCTGGAAAATGTCACTTCCACCGCTTGACCACTTCTCATAGTGATTGATTCCATTCAAACCCAGGTCACTGATCGATGTGGAGAAGGGCCCAAGACTGTTGGCACTGCTGAATCGTTTTGATATTATGTTGGATTCATACTGAGAGGTAGAAGTGGATGTAGAAAGACCGTTCGAGTATGGTCGCTCTAAGACTCCATTCAACGCTCCATTCAAAGTAACCCCATTGACAGCAGAGTGCAATGATCCTCCATTTAAACATCCATTGACAGGTGAAGAGCCATTCATTGTAATGGATCCGTTGGTGCCGGTCGGTCTTGCTATCGGAGGCTGCTTACTGGTACCGATGACTTCGGCGCTAGACCTGACATAGCCGAAGGTATTTCTTACACCCACTTGTATAGCCTGATAGTTGGACACGAATTCCAGGTCACAAGCCTGCTGCACAGAAGCATCTGGAGTGTAACAGGTCAGAGCTTGTAGTCTAGAGTCCATGAACTTCTTGAACAGAAGACATTCACTCACACTGGAACACTTGACAAGGCGTTCGATGAATTCACATACTTGATAGATCTTTTCAACAGTGTCTTGAGCTTTTTGTCCCATTACACTAATACCCATTTGCTTCGCATTGAAGACTCCATCCAGTTCTTTTAACAAGTCTTGTTTACGCTCTTCAAGCATGGATCGGTAAAACTGGAAAGTATCATTGATCTCATTTTGAGCTTTGTGATATTGAACCTGAAGGCGTTGTGCAGTATGCTCCAAAGTCTTGACCATATTGCGAAGATCTGTCGCTTTGTTCTTTCCCTCTTGAACAGCTTGAGTCATAAGTTCAATCTGTTTAGGCCCCGCTTCCGAAATGTGTTCACAGTCATGTGACGGGCTCTGATGATCGAATAAGGTGCATTCTTTACATACCGGGACATTGCAAGTTCTGCAGAAGTACTTCAAAACCGATGTCTTGTGTCTAGGGCACCCTTGCTCCTTCTCACCGTTGGTTAACCCCAAACCAGTCTTGATATCTTCCTTCTCTCCGTTCTCTTGTGACAGTGTATGGACTCTGTGCCCTTCGAAGCAGTGCATAAATTGGTGAGCCATCGTACAGTTGTCGCACAAGTAGCTCTTGCAATCCACGCAGCGAGAGACGGCAAAGGACGTCCTACTCTTGCAGCTGGTGCAGAAGCTGGGGTTCTGGCTTTGTTGTTCGATGATGTTGCTCACGGAAAAGTCCGGAACAAGGTCAGCTACGCCCCTGGAGCCCAAGACGGTTTCCACTTGGCAGCGAGGGCACACTATTTTGTTGGGGTATTCTTGTTTACACTCGAGACAATCTTTGCAAAACGTGTGAAAACAATGCAGAACTTTAGGGTTGGTGTAAATGTCATCGCATATGAAACACTTGGTGAGGTACTGCGCTCCGTTGCCACTGAAGGTGCTGCTGACAGAGGCTGTGGGAGAGGCGGTGGCCGGCGAGTTGCTCAGCGAGTGGTAGTCGTTCTGGTCGATCAGGGATCCGAGCGAGTTTACTCCAGTAAGTGAGTCCAGAGATGGAGTGGGAGAGGCCATCTTCAGTCCAACGTCATCCCTGCAACAAAGACACACTTTTGTTAGATATCAAGTACAACACCTTTTTTTGACAAGGCAAAATGTTGTAACTTTCACTTTTGATTTTCATTTTATCTTTAAGATGAAAAAACGACCTAGAAGACAACCTTCAATTGAATAAAAATTGAATAAATAATCCCATTAAATTTCAACATTCTTGATGACGAGATAGTTATACAAGAACTCAATTAGTTATGCTGATGTTAAAATGAGATAAACTTAAGTCTGGGTTTTTGCAATAGTACAACTCAGACTTTGTACAAGTGAGTAATTATATAAAAACCCTCAAAAACAAACTGAAGACAGTCTACAGTGTAAGTAACATTTTTCATTTATTAAAATCAAATCGGGTGGCAAAAACATGAATAATGTTCAACACATGCTACGCAACAGTTACTGGTCAGCAACACACCGGTAAGAATATGATGTACAGTTTGGACTACTTTAGCCCTAATGTGTTGCTAAGTTTAAATAAATACGCAAGAGTTTATTTAAACTTAGCAACACATTGGGCAAAGCAAACTTAATATTATTATTGAACTAAATCTCTAAACAAAGCCCTCTGCAAGTAAGGCAAGTTTAAACTCAGCCTCTGTCTTCACATCACTACTCTTAAATTACTATTTAAATATTTAAGAAAACCCTGATCACTAAAACATTTTCAATTTTCATGAAAGATTCAAATTTTTGTAAAAGAACGGATACATTTTTGAAGAAGTAAAACTTTTTAAGTAACTAATCAATCAAATAATTATAGGCTTATTTGATTAGGAAGCAATCATGTCATTACCCAATAATTTAGTTGCAGACGTTTTTGAAAAATAATAGGTATAACCTATATATTAAAAGATAAATGCCATAACTGAAAAAAACTTGTTTCACATTAAAAAAAATAAGATAAGTTTTAACAAAAATACAAGGGGCAGAGTAAGATAACCATCGGTGTCGCTGAGAAATGGATGATGGAAGGCGGTGAATCCAACGCAAACTTTAATATTAATGACCGCCTGGTTCACCGTTCCCTCGCGGCTTACTGCTGTATAGACTTGTGTACCGAGCCCAGCAAACCTACAGGAAATATGCATCCGTTTGACCATGATGGATCAGTCTGCACCACTGGGTATTGTGCAAGTGACGCTTATGAATAATTTTGTTTATCACAATCAGAATTACTTGACATGCTTTTTACAATGTTTTTAAACTAGGGGGACTTGAAACTTGCCTCTACAAAATCTTTAGCGAAGATTAGGAAAAAAATCTTAAGTCAACCACTCAAAATAAAAAAAACCAATGTCATCCTCATCTCAATAAATTGAAAGAAAACTCATCGTTACCCTTCTTAGTCAAATCATATTGTTTGAGAAACATAGCAAAAAATGTATATCGCCGGAGAACAAATTTTCAAACAGATTTTAAAATTTTCTTGTAATTTAAAATGATAGCTTAATAAAATGTGCATGTTGGGAGGCAAAATTGCATGCTCTCATGATTTCTTGGCCTATCAACACCGCAAATCAACCGACCCGGTAAATACAAAATCAAAATGAACAGGAAAGGAGGATGTTTGCTAGGCAGTGATGGATTCAATTAACAAAGTTGGCCGAGTAGTTGCGAGTTGAAGTGGAGAGTGGTGTTGACTGGAGGGGGAAGCAGTGTATTTAAATACAAAGTGATCCTCCCTTCACCTCCTCCTGCCCTGCCTCGACTCTTCAGCTTACACGGCCCGACTGGCTCGCCTCTCGCTGCATTACACCCCGTGTTTCATCTTCCATACACTTCCTTCATCACAGATAATATTTGAATATCAAACTTTATGCTGTATAGATTTTGAGAATAAATATCTTTTAACGTTTGTCTGTTTAAAAACATTATATCAGCCATCGTGCAGTATAGATTCTGAAAATAAACAAATACAATAGACTCCCAATTATCCGGACACCTTTTGACCGGACTTTGGTTTAACCAAGCTGCACTCCACAGAAGTGACATCTTTTTAGCCGGGCAATTTTTATCAATACATCGGTTTAACCGGAAGTGATTAGCAGGAAATGTACGTGAATATGTACCGTATCAACGATTCTCTTGTGAAAGATTTAAGACCAGTAATCACAAGTCTAATTAAGAGTATTGGGTCATACAGGTATACATCAGAGTTATAAACGTATATAAATGAAAATCCGTTATAAATGAAAACCAACTTAACACACTTAAGTTGGTGTAAATTAGTCAAATTTAAGTTTGTTACTAAAAAGAAAATACGATTATAATAGGAATGTTAAGTTATCTCTTTGTAAACACTAACACACAGTGTTCCTCCAAATACATATTGGTGATGGGATCTTGGGGAAGCTCCCCTGTGAGGTTGACTGAGCCAGTTATTTATTCAAGCCTTGCGTGCAACAGAATCTAAATATAGAGCCTCTTTAACTCGAATAGAACACATTACCAGTGTCCTTGACTTTTTTATAATTTGTTCTATAAAACTACTAAAATTGTCTAAAACTATAATTTTTAAATTTCAGTGTTAAAATTGATGTCCAGCTTTAACAGGAGTTTATATTTTAAAAGGAAAATAAATAACCGACACAAGCAAAAAAACAGAGTACTTTTAAATTATCAAACAGACCTGTTTCTACAACAGATCAGCAGCTAATCGGAATCATAGTTGGGTTTTTTAGCGAATTTCCCCTATAGGGAAGTATTAGCGAATTTCCCCTATAGGGAAGTAGCTATTACCGTAGGTGGCACGGTGAGATTTAAGCCCGGGACCATGTTATTTTTTTTCATTTTGAGGTCCCTAGACCCCAAAAACACCGTTCGTTCATTTTCATATATATGTATGTATATATATATATATATATATATATACATACCTGTCCGTAGGCGCGATAAATTTTGCAAAAAAGGTCCAATCTTGATGAAATTTGGAACAAACGTGTAAAGCGTCATTCATAACTTCGAGTTCGCCAACCAGCAAGATTGATTTACTCTAAGAAGGTTTTTTTCACAAAATAAAATTTATTTTCAAGATTTAACACCTTTTTACTAATTATTTTTAAACTTAATTGTCAAAATTGAATTCAGCTTAAAAAACAAACAATTTAGCATTTTGAATTATTATTCTACGTCAATCCGTTGCTTAGATATTGAATAATATTGGATGTGCTAAACACAGTACGTTGTCCAATATTTTGTTTTTAATTTTTCCCTCCAAAAAGTATAGTCACCCTGATTTGAGATGTTTTTTAAAAATACAACTCTGAACATATGATTAAATTTGCAGGTGTTGAATATTTTATTTGTGTTTATTTTGAATAGTTACAGTTCATTCATTGATCAAGATTTTGCAGAAAATATATACTATATCAAAAAATATAAATTATTTTTAAATTTAATAAAGAAAGTAAGAGCATTTGGAGGGGGGGGATGTCTCGGTCTAAACTGCCTGAAAATGTAGCATAATATATGATATGTTTAATTATGAGGATTGATAATATGTTCTATTGAAATTGGCGGGAGATGTAGGTCTGTTGCAACAGGGATGATTTAATTACTATAAAACTGACCATATGATTGAATTTAATTTTTTCGTGAGATTGAATTATTTATTTGTTTTGGGTGTTTTGAGTTCATCTATATTATTAATTCTGTAAGCGATTTTTTTCAATCAAAATTGTGAGAGTTTGACAGCTCGCAGGATGATGGGAGAGGGCTCAAATAAAAGGTCTTGGTCCCAGGGGGTCGGGAAAAATATCAGATTATGTCCAAATCTACCAGAAAATGAGAAATAACGAAAAATATCTTCCATTTAAAATGCATTGGGACTGAAAATTTCAGCTTTGTTTACATTAAACATGTGGTGCTAATGCTTGATTCAAAGCCATATGGTAGACGTTGACATGTGGGATTTTTTTTCAAAATGCAGCTAACTATGCACGTTCAATGTACTATAACAAAAAATATTTTAAATTTAAGATTTCCTGATTTTATAATGATTAAGGGTTTGAGTTTTTTCATAATTTAAAAGTTAAGAAAGTTTGTTTAGTTTATGTTATAACGAGGCAGATATAATACCAAATGATCTATACATATATATATAATTACGTAAGGGAAATCTTTGCGCCGAAATTGTGGGCGTTTGGAAGGTCGCAGGATGATGGGAAGGGGCTGAAATTAAAGGTCTCCATCCCATGGACTCGGGGAAAGTATTGAAATTGCTTTAAGCTAACTATAAAATGAGAAATAGCTGTCATTTAAAAACCATTGGAATGTAAGGTATGCTTTGTTTACTTAAAACCAAATGCTAGATATAATCATAATTTTGTGGATCCAAAAGCCTATTTTCTAAGAAGGTTTTTTTTACTATGGTAAAGAAGGATTATGCTTAGGGGCTATTAGCCCCTTCAAGCCTCTAGTTGGTTATATGTTTGTTGACATTTATAATCTATAACAAGATTACAGTTATTAAAAATTAAAAGACTAAGAATTATATAAAATACAAAAGTGTATGTATTACTAATGAAAACCAATATGGTCTCTTTGTTAATTTTCCTCATGTTTAAAGCTCATGAATGATTAATTATGCGTTTTTAGTATATTATTTACTTAACGTATTCAAATGATAACTTTCCTTCAAACAAGTTGAATGCTCACATATACAAAATAAATCCTATGGAAATTCGCTGAGTACGCAGGTCTGCTGCGATGGGGGTATATTTTTGTTGTATTGGTTTGTCGTTAAGTGTTTTTTGTATTAATGTATCTTGATCTTTGTTAGACTTTAGGCCAAAAAATAAAAAAAAACCTATGGAATATCACAAATTAGTTTGCTTATACAGCTTATACATTTAAAAAATATAACATTAAAGCCTTTAATAGTTTCACAATTTGGCATAGACAAATTTAAGAAATAATTTAATTCTGTCTTTGCATTTACAACTTTTTGTAGAACAATTTGTATTAAGAGGAAAGCTTAGCTTGGAAAAAATGTAGCATTGATCAGATATTTTAACCCACATAGGCCTAAACCATTTTGTGCCAAACAGTAGGATGCATGAGGCCAACTCGGAAGTTGCACAGGACCAATCCACTGTTTTTAACTCCTCCAGGCACAATCGAGTAGTCTTTGAAATTTCACTCACATTCATTTTGCGGAAGGTATATAAATTATCTTACAAAGAAAGTGCACAGTTTTTATGCAAAAATTTACAAAAAAAGAATTGGTAGGATTATTAAGAGAAAAAATATCCACCTCGGGCGTTTGCGAACCAAGCATAGTTGGTACTTTATGTCTTTCATTGTTATTTCAATTTCATTCCCGTGATCCTTAGCTTATCATCAGTTTGGATTGGGTATTTGCCCTACAAATTGTTTTATAAGACTATAAAATAAATAGCCTATGGGGTGGAAGTAGGGTTCGCTATGACTGTAAACCTTATAGCTGCATACCAC
The DNA here is from genome assembly GCA_035578135.1 of Flexamia atlantica. Taxonomy (NCBI): domain Eukaryota; kingdom Metazoa; phylum Arthropoda; class Insecta; order Hemiptera; family Cicadellidae; genus Flexamia; species Flexamia atlantica. The sequence continues at coordinate 12,070,604 of JAQJVK010000019.1, forward strand.
GCCACAAGCAGCTACACAGTTGTATACCACGCCACAAGCAGCCTCACAGCTGTATACCACGCCACAAAGCTGTATACCACGCCACAAGTAGCCACACAGTAACTACGGGGCGACCACGGCGTGGAAGTCATGTTCACTGCGGCCGTGAGCCTCACAGCTGTATACCACGCCACAAGTAGCCACACAGTAACTATGGGGCGACCACGGCGTGGAAGTCATGTTCACTGCGGCCGTGAGCCTCACAGCTGTATACCACGCCACAAGTAGCCACACAGTAACTATGGGGCGACCACGGCGTGGAAGTCATGTTCACTGCGGCCGTGAGCCTCACAGCTGTATACCACGCCACAAGTAGCCACACAGTAACTATGAGTGGAAGTCATGTTCACTGCGGCCGTGAGCCTCACAGCTGTATACCACCCCACAAGTAGCCACACAGTAACTATGGGGCGACCACGGCGTGGAAGTCATGTTCACTGCGGCCGTGAGCCTCACAGCTGTATACCACGCCACAAGTAGCCACACAGTAACTATGGGGCGACCACGGCGTGGAAGTCATGTTCACAGCGGCCGTGAGCCTCACAGCTGTATACCATGCCACAAGTAGCCACACAGTAACTATGAGTGGAAGTCATGTTCACTGCGGCCGTGAGCCTCACAGCTGTATACCACGCCACAAGTAGCCACACAGTAACTATGGGGCGACCACGGCGTGGAAGTCATGTTCACTGCGCCGTGAGCCTCACAGCTGTATACCACACCACAAGTAGCCACACAGTAACTATGGGGCGACCACGGCGTGGAAGTCATGTTCACTGCGGCCGTGAGCCTCACAGCTGTATACCTAGCCACAAGTAGCCACACAGTAACTATGGGGCGACCACAGCGTGGAAGTCATGTTCACTGCGCCGTGAGCCTCACAGCTGTATACCACGCCACACAGTAACTATGGGGCGACCACGGCGTGGAAGTCATGTTCACTGCGGCCGTGATCCTCACAGCTGTATACCACGCCACAAGTAGCCACACAGTAACTATGGGGCGACCACGGCGTGGAAGTCATGTTCACTGCGGCCGTGAGCCTCACAGCTGTATACCACGCCACAAGTAGCCACACAGTAACTATGGGGCGACCACGGCGTGGAAGTCATGTTCACTGCGGCGTGAGCCTCACAGCTGTATACCACGCCACAAGTAGCCACACAGTAACTATGGGGCGACCACGGCGTGGAAGTCATGTTCACTGCGGCCGTGAGCCTCACAGCTGTATACCACGCCACAAGTAGCCACACAGTAACTATGGGGCGACCACGGCGTGGAAGTCATGTTCACAGCGGCCGTGAGCCTCACAGCTGTATACCACGCCACAAGTAGCCACACAGTAACTATGGGGCGACCACGGCGTGGAAGTCATGTTCACAGCGGCCGTGAGCCTCACAGCTGTATACCACGCCACAAGTAGCCACACAGTAACTATGGGGCGACCACGGCGTGGAAGTCATGTTCACTGCGGCCGTGAGCCTCACAGCTGTATACCACGCCACAAGTAGCCACACAGTAACTATGGGGCGACCACGGCGTGGAAGTCATGTTCACTGCGGCCGTGAGCCTCACAGCTGTATACCACGCCACAAGTAGCCACACAGTAACTATGGGGCGACCACGGCGTGGAAGTCATGTTCACTGCGGCCGTGAGCCTCACAGCTGTATACCACGCCACAAGTAGCTACACAGTAACTATGAGTGGAAGTCATGTTCACTGCGCCGTGAGCCTCACAGCTGTATACCACGCCACAAGTAGCTACACAGTAACTATGGGGCGACCACGGCGTGGAAGTCATGTTCACTGCGGCCGTGAGCCTCACAGCTGTATACCACGCCACAAGTAGCTACACAGTAACTATGAGTGGAAGTCATGTTCACTGCGCCGTGAGCCTCACAGCTGTATACCACGCCACAAGTAGCTACACAGTAACTATGAGTGGAAGTCATGTTCACTGCGCCGTGAGCCTCACAGCTGTATACCACGCCACAAGTAGCTACACAGTAACTATGAGTGGAAGTCATGTTCACTGCGCCGTGAGCCTCACAGCTGTATACCACGCCACAAGTAGCTACACAGTAACTATGAGTGGAAGTCATGTTCACTGCGCCGTGAGCCTCACAGCTGTATACCACGCCACAAGTAGCCACACAGTAACTATGAGTGGAAGTCATGTTCACCGCGCCGTGAGCCTCACAGCTGTGGGGCGACTCGGGAGCCGGTCGCGACAAAGCCGCCAGCCGCCCCATTCACCGACCCCTGTCCCGTAAAACGGGTGTACTGCTGCATTCGGTATCGATCCGTCTGGGGGAGCAATTTTTGATTAGATTGTCGAAGGGTGGCTTGCCGCCATGCTGCTCGCTCCCCTCGTCCCCATGGCAACCCCACACTAGATATTCCTTTGTTTTCCTACCTCCTTTGTTTTAATCTTTCTTTGTTATCCTCTTTTAATCACTCACTGTCTCTGAGCCGTTTATCCACTCTTGTAACCTACTTCGCGCCGAGCCCGCTCGTTACACTCGTTTCGATTCGATTTCCCTTTGTTCGATGTTTGAATGCGACGCGTAAAACGGCAGATGTTTGTAAAATTCAGAGTAAATCTATTGTCGGGGGTAGCCCGTCGATGCGATACGATAAATATATAATTAACTTAAACCACTAATAAATTATCGACTATAAAGAATCTAAGGACATAAACGTAATTCCGATTTTCCAAACTGCAAAGAATACATTTAAAATCATAGAACCGACTTGAAAACTGACCAAGATAAATCGATTCCACCCTCGAGCGAGGAGCGCAGGGCCAGACGGGCGAGGGGAGAAAGCACGGACAAAGGCGAGGACGGCAAAAATGTTGATCCGGGGATATTTCCAGTCGCAGGGAATTCGAGGAAATTCTTTTAACAATACAATGTCCGAGGTCAACAATCAGGTAAGTGGGCTATGACGATGTCTTCCTATTGTATGTTGTGCAACAGTTTTAAACGAATGGAAGTGAGAGGCAATGACGTAATTTAAGGTGCGAGACATGTTATCGAAAAAAAATTATATGGTGAAATATTAAAACCGCATTAATGAAAATGGTACATTAACTCTTAAAAATATATATAATTTCAGTAAAATAAAGGAACAGCGAAAAGAGGAAAACGGGCCTCGCCACAGCGCATCAGTGAGGTTTTATTGAGAGCGACTGACATCTCGCAGGAACTGATATTGTTCCCCGGGAAATGATAAAAAGACCATGTCTCCTATCTCTCCAAAGCCACATATGAATGGCCTGAATTTACTTCAGTCCGAATGGCCTTTGCTTGTAATAAACACAAGTTTAAATACAGTACAGTACTAGATAATAGTAATAATCTTATTAGTTTTTCCCTTATTAAGAATGATGAGATTCAAATTTATTGTCTACGAAAAAATTAACATCGTCGAGGTGTAAGCAGTTTGTTTTTTTTTCTAAAAACACAGCATTCGATATGAATGATAAGTGCAAATAGCGCTTCAAATTGGTTTAAATAATCAAAAATATTGATTACCCCACATACCATCATTACTGGATATTACAAAAAAATCATAAAAGGCCAACGAGCCTACTGCTCGAAACCAATCAAAAGAATACGTCGGGAAACTTCCGAGGGCTTGCAGAAAAACATAACTGAATTGTTATAGGCCTAGGCTAAACTGAATATGCATTTTTATACAGTAGAGCTTTTATACAGCAGCTCTGGTGATTTGAAGTTAGAATTACCATTTGAGTTACTCAACGTTTCCTGAGCGTTTCGTTATCATCAGGTGCAATAGTTTCTTCAACAACATTTCTTATCACTGCCAACAATAAATTTCAAATAATTTTCCTCGTTAATTTACTATGCACCAAGGTTTATTTAAGGTTCTTTCATGATTGTGCAATTCATTCCCGATTAATACGTTTAGTTTATTTCAAATTGCACAAAGACCCAAATCAATTTAAAATCCCGGCCAGGACTACGAACACCCTTTTGAGAACCCTGTATTAGTAAAATTCAAAATGTTATCTCTCTAAGATAAATACACCAAAATTAACCTAGAACAGAAACATATTACGTGATTAACAAAACTTTTATTATTCTATATTCATAACCAACAAAAATGTTCTCATTCACAATTCAATTCGATCGCAATTAAATTGATTCATGGCTAATAAAAAATTTAGAAACCGTTTGTGTTGGCAAATCAACGTTCTATTTTTTCCCATTGTTTCATTATACACTCATTTATTCCACATATTTGGTGATGATTATGTTTAACTTAAGATAAAGGCTATACCACGTAGAGATTAACTTTCCACTTGTCTTTCCTGATCCCTCGATTAAGTTTCACAGAACCCACTCAATATTGGAAATATTTAGAACCTACACGGTTGCCTAAAATGTGTATCTTACTAAACTTAACATGGAATGCGAACCTGAACTATTTCTAGATATTGAGAACAATAAGGTAGGCTCCCTAAAAAACTTTTTAGCCTTACAGTACTAAAGTACTACAGAAATAAATGTCAGAAAAGGGGGTTTGTTACGATAAAAACATAAACATCATTTTCTCAGATTTACGAGCCTCTGATTTCCTAGAGTATTTCTATTGGTTTGATGAGCAGAAGCACAACCAGCAAGTGCACTACTTAAATATAATCCAAATATGTAAAACTAAATACGAGACAAAGCAGAATCTCCACTTTTGAGTTATTAATTTAATTGAGACAACGCTCCAAACAGACAGAGCAATCTGTTGATTTTGATTAGGATTTTTGCGGACATTTGCCATCACTGATTAGTAAAAAACAAGTTTCACCCAGTTTTTCAACAGTTTGACTAATCAGTGATGGCAAATGTCCGCAAAAATCCTAATCAAAATGTAAAATCACCATCACCAACAATGAATTTCAAACAAAGAATCTGTTGATGTTTATTTTTATCACCTTGAAAACCTGGCACTATGATTCCTATGATGTACACAAAGAACCACCAATTAATTGTGATGCAAGTTTTCCTAGACTATGTTTTCATGCAAAATGCTGAAATAAACGAAACCGTAAAGTATATATAAAACTTACAAGTGAAATAAACCGAATAAATAAATGTACACCCCTCCCCCATGGAAGGCTAACCTTCTTTTTAAGATTTTTAATCATTTAGAAATATTATTTGCACTAATTTTAAAATCCGCGGTTATCACTTTTTATGTTCACAAAGGACCACTAATTGTGGTTCAATTTTCTTAACAATTTTTCTCATGACAATGGCTGGAATGAATATATAGTATTTTAATTTAAATATATATATATATTTTTTTTAATTTTATTATTTAAAAATATTATTTGCAATAATTTTAAAACAAAATATTACCACTTCGTAGCCTAAAAATATAAGAACGATATTTCACCTAAATTGTAATCAAATAAATTGTTAATTAAAAAATCGTACATTTACAACGTCGTGTAACAATTTATTGAACTTATTTTTTGTAAAAATATTCATAATAATAAAAATTCTTAGCTATTTCTAAGTTATTTAGCCACACATAATGTGAAATAGGCACATTCATTAAACAACGGAGGTAAAAGGCCAAAAATAAAAAACCTGCAAAATAAAAAAAGGGCAAACAATTCAAACCTACCAATGTTTTTCATGGTGGGTTTTTCACTGTATAGCCACACCGTAAAAAATATAAATGCAGTGTTCCAACGCGGCCGGTGAAAACATCAATCCAATCAATAATAACCTTCAAGCCGGCACCGAACAAAGAAACGACGGTTTAAAACCCACAAAAACAAGCGTATTTGAAGTAATTCACAAAATAGGTTATCAATCACTCGACCACCGTACATAAACCGGCACAGAAACGTATCCTAAAACAAAATAAATACCTCATATTGAGGAGTAGAAGTCTGTGGAAGCTGCAGGGACGTAGGGGGTTGAAACGCAGACGGGAGCACAGCAACAAACCGACTGGTGCACGTGCGCGGGGCCGGGGGCCGCGGGTGCGAGAGAGGGGCGGCCGGGGGGCGGGGAGGGGTGGGAGAGACGCCGCTAGCGCCGCCGACGGCAGCCGGCGCAACCTCTCAGTACAACACTGTTGCTCCCGCCTCCGCGCCTCCGCGCCCGGGAGCCGGCGATGCGGCCAGACTAATGGCAAATCGATAGACAAATATTCGGTCCCCTCATACATACAGCAAACATGAACTTTCCTGTTGCTTTCGTCTGGGGAATTTTATTTGATTGTTGTTTCCGATCGAGTCTGCAAACGGTTTGAACCGAGAGACCGATGCCCGATGTGTGAACCGTCCAGATTAAAGTTCGTTTGCGTGTCTGCATAAACTGACAAATATACAGAGCTGAATTATATATTTTATGAAAATGAAAATATCAATGAGGTATTTTTTAATTTGTCAGATACTATTGAACACACGCTGTAAGGTAAACTAATAATAAAAACAAATGAATCAACTGATTAGCCATTTTCTAGATATTGTGCCCTTCGGAAACTTTTGTCAAAAATATTATGTAACTTCAAATACTCTAACCGAGATTTTTCATTAAGTATGGGGCTTGTGGATGTCAAGACAATAACCTTGGGTAATATGGGCTTTATACATGTAGATGACCATTATTTTTCAATTTAAGGCTTCGTGTTTATTATATGTATTTTTAAAAAAAGAATTAATATGATCGCCTTTATTTTTACAGAGCTATGCAAAACATTCGTTAGGCACAATACTTATAACACATGATATACGATATCACGACCGAAAGCAGAAAAGCAAAACCCCCAAAACCTCTAAATCTAATTTGATTTGAATTCTTTACATGAAAAAAATGGTGGAACAGCAAAACGTAATAATGAAGGATGTTGTTAAATAAAATACACTACCCATATAAGACATGAAATTGCCGACACGAAACATTGCAGTTATTCACGGTTTTACGTGCACTTGAAAACCGATAAAACGTAAGCTACTGTGTTGGTGAGATATACGAAGGAGCAATTCAGCTTATACGTTTTATCATCGGATCGGACGTCAATAAATGTTCGACGTTAGCATTACGTAGCTCTATGTGCATAAACTCGGGTGATAAAAAAACACATAACCTTAGACCTTATAGACGAGGACGAGCGAGCGATTGATTGAACACGCCTCGCCAGGCAATAAACCCGCAGCGACTCCGGCACAGACGGCACAGACGTGGCGGCCGGCTCGCTTGGAACCAACCACTCATGTATGCCTTTCGCAGGAATATATTTTATAACTGTGTAGGCAAATAAACTTCAAAAATTAAATACAATTTCAAATTGCATTAATAAATTAACTCTATACGCATATAATGCCCTCAACAACAAGGCAATGTAGGCGGCCAATGCGTCGTTTTCAATACAGTAATAGAAAACGCCTTCAATCTGCGACGACGTTGCTGGTGATACACTCCAGCAGTGCGGGTATTGCGGCCAGCGCCTGCATTACTTTCAACGCGATAAAGTACCGGGTGTTTTGTTTTTTTTTAACTCGACCTAAAACTTATTTTATCAGTGAAGGATTATTTTCCCCCAAGATCCCCGGATTTGACCCCGCTTTATTATTTTCATCGGGGATATATATAAAAAGTAAGGCCTACGAAAACAATTCACAGGATATTCAGCACCTCAAAACAAACAACAAATTTAATGCAAGAAATTCAAAGAGGCACCTTGCAACACGTGTTCGGGAATTTGAAGGATAGAGCACAACTTTATACAAATGCCAATGGTGGATTGTTTGAATACATTGTAAACTAAATGTGATCAAACTTAAATAATAGGTTGTATAAAATTAAAGATCAACAAAACAATGCTTATTTATTATTTATATGTGCATTATTCAATCTCAAACATGGGTTGCGTTAAAAAAAAAACACCCTGAACTATGAAAAACTATAAACGTTTATTGTAAATATAGTTTTATTATAAGCAACGATGGAAATTTTCTTTAAAATGAAACTGCTTTTTCCCACGGACAAATGTGATATTAAAAATCCAATATTCCCTAATCTTATTGAGATCATAATCACTATTTAAAAAGAAGAAAAAATCAGTTTCGTTTTTAGTACACGTAACACAGTTTCAATACTAAAACCAAGAATAATTCTAAGTTAACAAATGTACTAGTTTTATTGATAAAACATTTGGATTGTTTGGTGCTTGATGCTAGTATGGCACTATAGAATGAAATTTATCAAACATTTATCAATAGAAACTTTTTGAAACTTAATATAAGTTTCTTTAATATAATTTATAAACAATCCTCTAATTTTTTCAATACTAATCAAACTAAATAAAATACGTAAACATAACATTAAATAATCATTGACTATTCATTCTGAAAGTTAATGCGTATTTATGGCGTAGATTTCCTTATTTAATGTAATGTTGTTTTGAGTTAAGATGCTGATATATCGTTGTATTGATTCTGTTACGACAAATTTAAACATACATTGTGACACACTTACGGGTAAAACTACATCAAGAACAACGTACATGGCATGCGAAACACAGTTACGCAACAAGCAATAAAGTCATATGGGAGAAACAATGACAGTAAGTAAAGTGACGGAGTGGCAGTGACGTCACAGGGTCGCTTAGCAACACACAGCCACTGCCACTGCCACAGCATCTAATACATGTGTCCGTGCCACTGCAGCCACTGACAGCGACAGTGACAGCAGGTGAGGTGGCAGTGACGTCACAGGGTCGCTAAGCAGCACACAGCCACTGCCACTGCCACGGCATCTAATGCATGTATCCGTGCCACTGTAGCCACTGACAGCGACAGTGACAGCAGGTGAGGTGGCAGTGACGTCACAGGGTCGCTAAGCAGCACACAGCCACTGCCACTGCCACGGCATCTAATGCATGTATCCGTGCCACTGTAGCCACTGACAGCGACAGTGACAGCAGGTGAGGTGGCAGTGACGTCACAGGGTCGCTAAGCAGCACACAGCCACTGCCACTGCCAAAGCATCTAATGCATGTATCCGTGCCACTGCAGCCACTGACAGGTACAGTGACAGCAGGTGAGGTGGAAGTGACGTCACAGGGTCGCTAAGCAGCACACAGCCACTGCCACTGCCACAGCATCTAATACATGTGTCCGTGCCACTGCAGCCACTAGCTACAGTGACAGCAGGTGAGGTGGCAGTAACGTCACAGAGTCGCTAAGCAGCACACAGCCACTGCCACTGCCACGGCATCTAATGCATGTATCCGTGCCACCGCAGCCACTGACAGCGACAGTGACAGCAGGTGAGGTGGCAGTGATGTCACAGGGTCGCTAAGCAGCACACAGCCACTGCCAAAGCATCTAATGCATGTATCCGTGCCACCGCAGCCACTGACAGCGACAGTGACAGCAGGTGAGGTGGCAGTGACGTCACAGAGTCGCTAAGCAGCACACAGCCACTGCCAAAGCATCTAATGCATGTATCCGTGCCACCGCAGCCACTGACAGCGACAGTGACAGCAGGTGAGGTGGCAGTGATGTCACAGGGTCGCTAAGCAGCACACAGCCACTGCCAAAGCATCTAATGCATGTATCCGTGCCATCGCAGCCACTGACAGCGACAGTGACAGCAGGTGAGGTGGTAGTGACGTCACAGGGTCGCTAAGCAGCACACAGCCACTGCCAAAGCATCTAATGCATGTATCCGTGCCACTGCAGCCACTGACAGCGACAGTGACAGCAGGTGAGGTGGCAGTGACGTCACAGGGTCGCTAAGCAGCACACAGCCACTGCCAAAGCATCTAATGCATGTATCCGTGCCACCGCAGCCACTGACAGCGACAGTGACAGCAGGTGAGGTGGCAGTGACGTCACAGGGTCGCTAAGCAGCACACAGCCACTGCCAAAGCATCTAATGCATGTATCCGTGCCACCGCAGCCACTGACAGCGACAGTGACAGCAGGTGAGGTGGCAGTGATGTCACAGGGTCGCTAAGCAGCACACAGCCACTGCCAAAGCATCTAATGCATGTATCCGTGCCATCGCAGCCACTGACAGCGACAGTGACAGCAGGTGAGGTGGTAGTGACGTCACAGGGTCGCTAAGCAGCACACAGCCACTGCCAAAGCATCTAATGCATGTATCCGTGCCACTGCAGCCACTGACAGCGACAGTGACAGCAGGTGAGGTGGCAGTGACGTCACAGGGTCGCTAAGCAGCACACAGCCACTGCCAAAGCATCTAATGCATGTATCCGTGCCACCGCAGCCACTGACAGCGACAGTGACAGCAGGTGAGGTGGCAGTGACGTCACAGGGTCGCTAAGCAGCACACAGCCACTGCCAAAGCATCTAATGCATGTATCCGTGCCACTGCAGCCACTGACAGCGACAGTGACAGCAGGTGAGGTGGCAGTGACGTCACAGGGTCGCTAAGCAGCACACAGCCACTGCCACAGCATCTAATACATGTGTCCGTGCCACTGCAGCCACGGTCAGCGACAGTGGCAGCAGGTGAGGTGGCAGTGACGTCACAGGGTCGCTAAGCAGCACACAGCCACTGCCACAGCATCTAATGCATGTATCCGTGCCACTGCAGCCACTGACAGCGACAGTGACAGCAGGTGAGGTGGCAGTGACGTCACAGGGTCGCTAAGCAGCACACAGCCACTGTCACTGCCACAGCATCTAATACATGTGTCCGTGCCACTGTAGCCACTGACAGCGACAGTGACAGCAGGTAAGGTGGCAGTGACGTCACAGGGTCGCTAAGCAGCACACAGCCACTGTCACTGCCACAGCATCTAATACATGTGTCCGTGCCACTGTAGCCACTGACAGCGACAGTGACAGCAGGTGAGGTGGCAGTGACGTCACAGGGTCGCTAAGCAGCACACAGCCACTGTCACTGCCACAGCATCTAATACATGTGTCCGTGCCACTGTAGCCACTGACAGCGACAGTGACAGCAGGTGAAGTGGCAGTGACGTTACAGGGTCGCTAAGCAGCACACAGCCACTGTCAAAGCATCTAATACATGTGTCCGTGCCACTGTAGCCACTGACAGCGACAGTGACAGCAGGTGAGGTGGCAGTGACGTCACAGGGTCGCTAAGCAGCACACAGCCACTGCCACAGCATCTAATGCATGTATCCGTGCCGCTATTGCTTGATTGCTGCGGTTCACTGAATCTCTTGCCCTCTTTCCAATCCGCTGCCGCCGCGCTGTTATCCGAGTGCAGGACCCAAGGAACGGGGGTTTACCTGAGTCGTTATCACTCGGGGTTGTAAAACTGTCAAAGTCTGAGGGTTGGACTGTAGGAACGGGGGGGCGTTCAGAGAGAATGAGGGAGTGGTGAAGGGGCGGTAGGTGGAGGGAAGGACAAGAGAGTGTGAGAGACTGTATTTGTACATTTCTTAGAAAGAACCATTTGCCAAAACTCGGCCACATAGGATCTGCTCGAAACCTAAAAGGATTTGTACGCTGTCATTGGTACACTGCAAATCTTGGCACGAAAACCATTTTTTTTCTATGTCACTTATTTTCCAAAGGGAAAGAAGGGGCAATCTTAATGTATAGTGTTACGTACGGATACTAAGGCCTATACACTAAAATAAATTATGGACTTCTAGGCCTATACAAAATAAACCTAATGCAGAAGAATAATTGTAAATGATTTGATTAAGGGTCAGTTCTAGATGTACAATACCAAAATTATTATTTTCATAAATATGAAGACGAATACAAAATTACTAAATGGCAGCAATGGCGCCGGAATACTCAGTGTTCTTAATCACATATACAAAATTACTAAATGGCAGCAATGGCGTAGGAATACTCAGTGTTCTTTATCACGTATACAATTAATTTATAAGTAAAAAAGTCGTTTTCTACATTCCTTGGTTTGTATAGCAATCTTTATTAGGCTGTCAGGGAAGATGTATTTTTAAAGAAAATTAATGATTATCAAACTTTACATAACAGTCGTTTATTGGAAAGTAGACTTTAAAAGTTTTTTACGTTTTTTTATAATGTGTTTTTTTTTAGTATACTTTAGGCTCACCCCCAGAGAAGGTAGAGACCTCTACCTTCTCTGTGCTCAAACACAAACTTTGCAAGTTCTGAATTACTCATAAACAACATTTAATTGGCAAAAGAATATCGACTCAAACACTGATATCTTAAAAACTGGATTTGTATTTGCAATGTTAAGAAGAGATATTAAACACTGATAACTTAAATACATAAAATTGTTTATTTATGACTAAAAAAAATACCTCAGCACCTTAATTTACTTCAGCGGTAAAGTTAACAAGAGCTTCTGGTAAGATTTCCTGTTTTAGGGCGACCACAAATAAATGTTACCTGTTCCAAATTAAGAATTAGTTAGGCTTATGAACTTGGAAAACATGTTTGTTATTGAGAAATTACGGACGAAAGAAAGCAATAGTCTGAAGAATATATTTTATTTTCTATATACACTTTACAAAAAATGTTTAGATCATAAGATTTTATTTACTAAACAATATAATATAGGAATAAAAATTCAAAATTGTCAAAAATACAAAAAATACAGATACACATTTAAATGTAACTATATAATTGAAATTTTATAAAAGAATATAATAAACAAACTCTAAAATAAATATAAAGTAAAGGCTCGAAAAACACCTTTTACAAGCCCTAACAAACTAAAAAAAAACATATAAACATTGAAATATACGTAATTGCAATTATATAAGAAAATAACAAAAAATAAACTCTGAAATAAGTAAAAATAAAGACTCGAAAAAAATAAACCCATTACAACCCCTGGCAAAAATACAGATAAACATAAACTCAGAAATAAACAGAACGGAAGACTCGAAAAATAAAAAAATAAACCCATTACAAGCCCTGACTTAAAACAAATACAGATAAACATTAAAATATACATTGAAAAAATAAAACTTCATTTTAGCGAATTTCCCCTATAGGGAAGAAACTATTACCGTAGGTCTCATGGTAAGACCTAAGCCCGAGACCGTGATAACTATTCGTTTTAAGGCCCCCAGAAGCAAAAAACGCCATTTGTTTGGATTTTTAGATATATATATATATATATATCTATATATGTGTCTGTTAGCACGATAGCGGCCGTAAAAATGGTCCGATCTTTATGAAATTTGGTACAGACGTGTAAAGTGGCAATCAATTGGACGAGTTCGTAAACCAGCCGGATCGGACCACCGGAAGGGGGGGTAAAGGGGGATAAACCCCCCAAAAATGGGTTTTTTGCGTTTTTCTTATGGAAAAATTAAAGTGATCCGATTTTGGATTTCACCATTGAATTCAGCTTGAAAACACAAACAATTTAGTATATTTAATCATAGCTCTATGTCCATTGGTTACCGAGATATTGAAAGTGGTAAACACAGTACGTTGTCCCAATGTTAACCTTATGGGAAATAAGTAAAATTCTATATCTCGCTTAATTCTCAACATATCTTGACAAAACTTGGTAAATGGCTTCTTCTAGTTCAGATCTACTAAATATTGAATTAAAAACACCCAGTTTAAACATACCTGTAGCAGCAAACCTGCATACTCATTCCCCATGTTATTCTTATGGAGCTTACAAAAACATGTCAAATCTCGCTATGTTGGATTGAAATATGTTGTTTTGCATTTGAAATTCGCTGAGTATGCAGGTCTGCTGCAACGGGGGTTATTATATATTTATACACACAAATAAAAGTGAAAATAAAATAATATAAATTATTCGTTCGTTGATCAAACTACTATTAAAAGTACCAATGAATCCAAATGACTTCGACAAAGAAAAAATAACCATAATGAATACTGCAACAGCAAATTGATACAAATAAAAAATTATTGATCAAAAAGGCTCGAAAAAAACCTATTGCTAGCCCTGACAAACTAAAAAAGACATATAAACATTGAAATATAACTAATTGCAATTATATAAGAAAATAACAAAAAATAAACTGTGAAATAAGTAAAAGTAAAGACTCGAAAAAAATAAACCCATTACAACCCCTTGCAAAAATACAGATAAACATAAACTCAGAAATAAACAGAACGGAAGACTCGAAAAATAAAAAAATAAACCCATTACAAGCCCTGACTTAAAACAAATACAGATAAACATTAAAATATACATTTAAAAAAATAAAACTTCATTTTTTATATATTTATATACACAAATAAAAATGAAAATAAATTAATAGAAATTATTCCTTCGTTGATCAAACTACTATTAAAAGTACCAATGAATCCAAATGACTTGAACAAAGAAAAAAGAACCATAATGAATATTGCAACAGCAAATGGATATTATATAAATATATAAATATGTATATTATCACAAATATGGAAGGTATAGAATTTTTTTCTCAATAAGGATAACATGGGGAAAATCAAAACGCCATCAACGCTCCACAAGCGCAGGTGCTATTTAATTGTAGTATGGATGTTTGCTGCCAAAAAAATTTAAATATTGGGGATTTTAGAGCCATATACTTTAAGTTCCATCAATATGAAGCCACAAACCAAGTTTTAGCGAATTTCCCCTATTGGGAAGAAGCTATTACCGTAGGTCTCATGGCAAGACCTAAGCCCGAGACCATATGATAACTTTTCGTTTTGGGGCCACCAGAATCAAAAAACACCATTCGTTCGAATATATATATATATATATGTCTGTGAGCACGATAGCGGCCGTAAATATGGTCCAATCTTAATGAAATTTGGTACAGACATGTAAAGTGGCAATCCCCTCGGACGAGTTCGTAAGCCAGCCCGGTTGGACCATCGGAAGAAGGGGGGCGGGGGGTAAAGGAGGTTAAACCCCCCAAAAATGCGTTTTTTTTTAGTTTTTTACATAGACAAATCAAATTAATCATTGCTCTATGTCCATTGTTTACCGAGATATTCAAAGTGGTAAACACAGTACGTTGTCCCAATGTTAACCTTATGGGGAATAAGTAAAATTCTACATGTCGCTTATTTCTCAACATATCTTAATACAACTTGGTTAGTGGTTTCATCTACATGAGATCTAATGTATTTTAGTCTAAAATCCCCGAAATTTAAATTTTTGTGGCAGCAAACCTGCATAATCATTCCCCATGTTGTCCTTTATGGGAAATAAAAAAATTCTGTTTTTTCCTTGTTTTTTTAACATTCCTTGATGGAACTTTGTTTATGGCTTCTTCTAGTTAAGATCTACTAAATAATAAATAAAAAACCAACCATTCTAACATACCTGTAGCAGCAAACTTGTATACTCATTCCCTATGTTATTCTTATGGAAATTACAAAAAATGTCAAACTTCGCTATGTTGGATTGAATTATGTTCTTTTGCATTTGAAATTCGCTGAGTATGCAGGTCTTCTGCAACGGGGGTATTATCAAGATATGCTGAAGAACAACAAGCAAGATCTAGAATTTTACTTATTTCCCATAAGATTAACATTGGGACAGTGTACTGTCTTTACCACTTTCAATATCTCGGAATCCTATGGAAAAATAATAATTCAAAATACTAATTGTTTGCTTTTCCGAGCAGAATTCAAAGATGCAAACAAATATCGGGTTGTTTTTATTTTTCTATGTTAAAAAACTGAAAACCGCCATTTTGAGGGGTTTATCACCCTTTACCTCCCCCCCCCCCTCCCGTGGTTCGATGGGGCTGGTTTACAAATTCGTCAGAGTAATTACCACTTTAAACGTCCGTACCAAATTTAACTAGGCCTAAGTCTGGGCCATTTTGCGGCCGCTATCGTGTTAACACACACACTCACATATTCAGAACGAATGGTGTTTTGCTTCTCGGGGCCCCAAAACGAAAATTTATCAAAGTCTCGGGCTTGGGACTTACCATGAGTACGACACTAACAGCTTCTTTCCCCTAGGTGAAATACGCTAAACTAGTAATCGTAATCAAGTTTTAATTTAATATTCAGAC
Source organism: Flexamia atlantica (assembly GCA_035578135.1). NCBI lineage: Eukaryota > Metazoa > Arthropoda > Insecta > Hemiptera > Cicadellidae > Flexamia > Flexamia atlantica. The sequence continues at coordinate 12,086,622 of JAQJVK010000019.1, forward strand.
TTTGTATACTTATTGTATTAGTTAAAATACTACTAGGCATGATGCAGTACATTACGCGTTTAAGGTAGGCCTATTGGTATTTTTTAACACTGGTTATATTTACACGGGAGCATCTACAGTAACACATAAAAAATCATGAAAAATAAAAAAATGTTCTGACGAACCAGATAGTAACAAATAATTATGTTTATAGATGAAAAAAGGTTTGTTATCCTGTAAACAATTCTTATATTTTGAGGTACTAATATAACATAGCTAATTATTTGACAAGTTAGTAAGATTTCCTTTGAACGTAGAAATAAGTGATGTCCGGATCGTTTCACTAGAATTTTAACAGGAAATTGTTGCTCATAATATCTCCTTTTAAAACTATGGCCCTTCCTGCTTACAGTTTCATATCTACTATTCATACCACTTGACACTTTCTGTACCATTCTTATCCGCTCAAACAAGGGCGATTTGGGGTGGTTCAATGGAACTCAGCTAGCTAATCCGGTCAGCATTCCAGCGTCTTCTCACGTACCCCAGCGCCCCTCTCCCTTCCTCTCTCGGTGAGTCACCTCTCTCTGGGTTGTTCCAGCCCTCGTGCCCACCGTCCAGACCAGAGGTTCTGTAAGATTTATAACCCTCTGGCACAAAAAATAAGGGTACCTCTCGTTCCTTGAGTCCGTCTCCCCTGTTATCCGTGTTTAATTCGATTATTCTGTGTGATATGTCGACGCTTATGGAGTCTGAACGGAAGCGATTGCCGGTATTGGATCAATTCTAAAGACCGATATGTTTAGCTCAGATTGTGCCTTGCTCGTTTAGGGATTTTCAGAATTTTCGGTGATAGATTTTACACTTCTAATTGCTTTTGGCGGAGAGGGATTACTTCATTACTTTCTACTGTTCAGGTTGTTACCATACCAGGCAAGTTCACACCTTTTCTAAAAATACACGTATTTAAAAAGGTTATGACGACTCTAATTTAGGATACATTGCTTGATATGTAATCCGGATATGTAATTTGCCACGAGCTGCGAGGACCATTGGGAGGAAATGTAAAAACCCATTATTTTATAAATGTTTCGTTCTTGCACAATTTCTTATGGGACAAACTAAATCGTCGGCACCAATTGACAGCACCAAGGCAGAAATAAAATTAAGCCCGTAATAAAACCGAATACCGCACGCATTAATGACCGATGTGATCATAAAAAAGGTTATCTCATAAGAAGCGAGCGTTCGACCGAAGAGGTCGTGGGAGATCGGTCTCGCTCGAGGGCGGAGGAAACGGCCGAGCGTCGACGGAAACGTACGAACACGGCCGAAAACGGTCGACCCACGAATTTCAAAGACGATCACGCCTCGGTTGTTCGACAACAAAGAGGATCCTCGCGAGACAATAAAAAAGACACCGTGCTTGTGTTGTTTAATTTATTGGGGGAAGGCGGTGAATTATTTATGGGCGGCGAGCGCCTCCAGATGGAAACGTGACGACCGCTGAAAACGCCTACAATAAACGTACTTCCAGGGAAACGAGATAATATATATTCATTCAGCTCTCCGCGTGGCGGATGATTCGGAGAAAAATGAGGTGAATAATATGAAATAAGAATGATCAAATCCACGAAAAACAACGTTTACCTATATGCCGCCATCCTCTTTTTAAAAAAGAAACGCCTACGATATTTAGGTTGAAAATATTCTGAAATTAACGTCTTAAACAAATTTTTCCTGTGCTCTAGCATTTTATTAACAAATACTTATGAAACAATAAATATAAATCTATAAATAGACCCAGAGAGAACATTTTTAACATTCAACATTTTCGTGAGTACAATATAGTAATAGCCCAAAGGTGAACTTCATTAAATCTGGATCCATCCGAGACAATACCTCCCGATCGCGTAACGGAAGCAGCCAGCATCGCCCCCATGATCCACGCTGAATACGCCCATATGTAAACGCGACGTCGGCGCAGCGAGGTGTAGAGTTCCTACCTGCATGCTGGGGGCTCCGAGGCCCGCCCTCACAAAAACCTCGGCTCGGGTGCGGGCAGCCCCGCATTCCGAGGTTTTTGTCGGGGTCGGCGATGATGGTTTTGGTCCTTCGGGCCGATTATTACTTTCTTTTCTTCCTTTCATCCCCCGACCCTCCCTCGGTCGCCCTACTTGTACTAATGACTCGTACGTGGTCTGGGGTCTGGGGTCTGGGTCCGCACACAGACCGGGGTTGGACGAGTCAACAGACAACGCCGCCGGCGAGTGAAAACAAAAGAAGCGTGTAGAGAACCTGTCTTTGTAGTTGAATCGAGCCTACTTCCATTTCACCCGTTTACAAAAGCACGTTCACAAATAATTCAAGTGAATTATACCGAAGAGCATTTAAAATAGGTAAGGCGAAAAAATCAAAACGTTGTAACGCATTATAATAGAACATATTATTACATCCATAGAAAAATTCAGTTGTACATATGTATATATCACCCAATCATTTGGAGTGAAATCGTGTCCTCGAAACTATCTGACCAATCTGAAATATCAACGGAAACCAACGCCATTGCGGAGATCGCTATTTAGACCGAAGCAAATCACTAAGCATAGTCCTATAATTAGTGGATTCCGGCGGTCTCCTTGAGTTATCTGCTGGGGGGAGGGGTAAGAGACAGAAGTGACGCCACCGGCGGGGGGGGAGGGTTAGAGACAGAAGTGACGCCACCGGCGGGGGGGGGGTCACAGACAGAAGTGACGCCACCGGCGGGGGGGGGTCAGAGACAGAAGTGACGCCACCGGCGGGGGGGAGTCAGAGACAGAAGTGACACCACCGGCGGGGGGGGGTCAGAGACAGAAGTGACGCCACCGGCGGGGGGGAGGGTTAGAGACAGAAGTGACGCCACCGGCGGGGGGGGTCAGAGCCACACCACCGGCGGGGGGGGGGGGGGTCAGAGACAGAAGTGACACCACCGGCGGGGGGGGGGAGTCAGAGACAGAAGTGACGCCACCGGCGGGGGGGGTCAGAGACAGAAGTGACACCACCGGCGGGGGGGGAGTCAGAGACAGAAGTGACACCACCGGCGGGGGGGGGGTCAGAGACAGAAGTAACACCACCGGCGGGGGGGGGTCAGAGACAGAAGTGACACCACCGGCGGGGGGGGGTCAGAGACAGAAGTGACACCACCGGCGGGGGGGGGTCAGAGACAGAAGTGACACCACCGGCGGGGGGGGGTCAGAGACAGAAGTGTCCCCACCGGCGGGGGGGGAGTCAGAGACAGAAGTGACACCACCGGCGGGGGGGGTCAGAGACAGAAGTGACACCACCGGCGGGGGGGGGAGTCAGAGACAGAAGTGACACCACCGGCGGGGGGGGGCAGAGACAGAAGTGACTCCACCGGCGGGGGGGGGGTCAGAAACAGAAGTGACACCACCGGCGGGGGGGGGGGAGTCAGAGACAGAAGTGACACCACCGGCGGGGGGGTCAGAGACAGAAGTGACACCATTGGCGGGGGGGGGGTCAGAGACAGAAGTGACACCACCGGCGGGGGGGGGGGAGTCAGAGACAGAAGTGACACCACCGGCGGGGGGGGGGGAGTCAGAGACAGAAGTGACACCACCGGCGGGGGGGGGGGCAGAGACAGAAGTGACACCACCGGCGGGGGGGGAGTCAGAGACAGAAGTGACACCACCGGGGGGGGGGGAGTCAGAGACAGAAGTGACACCACCGGCGGGGGGGGAGTCAGAGACAGAAGTGACACCACCGGCGGGGGGGGTCAGAGACAGAAGTGACACCACCGGGGGGGGGGAGTCAGAGACAGAAGTGACACCACCGGCGGGGGGGGGGGGTCAGAGACAGAAGTGACACCACCGGGGGGGGGGAGTCAGAGACAGAAGTGACACCACCGGCGGGGGGGGGTCAGAGACAGAAGTGACACCACGGGGGGGGGAGTCAGAGACAGAAGTGACACCACCGGGGGGGGGAGTCAGAGACAGAAGTGACACCACCGGCGGGGGGGGGGGTCAGAGACAGAAGTGACACCACCGGGGGGGCAAAGTTTTAATCAAGCGGTTGAGTTACATAATCGACTCTTTGACGAACCGCCTTCAACCTCAGTCGCTCATTTGTCTAACAATTACTAATTTGCTCCATGAAGTGAATCTTCATCAAAGCCATTAAATGCCGTGCTGACTGTCAACATTCCGAAACGGTTTGTGGTACCGAGTCATCAGTGGTAGCTAAATTTGTGTTATGTTGATTAATGGGTACTGGTGGTAGTTTAGCGTCTCCTTTCTTTACTCAGTAACTAAATTGTTCTTCGAAAGCTGCTAAAGTGTCTAATGACAGGTTTAATTAACCTTTGTACTATTATTAGTTTAAAAAGTGTTAATTCGTAATTTTTATAAGACTGAATAAAAATATATAAAAAAAATTTTTTGGCGTGAGATTCCCTACTTTATACAGGCCTAAATTTTTCGCAAAGACTTCATAAGCCGTTACTAAGAATATGCATTTACGGAATTAATTAAGCACATGAAATTTATCTTGGGGTCGAAAGAACACTGCGAGCGCGCTGCGGGAGATTATGATTCCCGTTATGTGGGCTAATAAACTATTTTCTGATTTAATACAATATAAATAAATAGTAACGGCTTGGAGAAGGAACCGTTCAATTTTTTGCTGGGAGAGCTATTAACCACGTGCACGGTCGTTTAAACGTAATAGCTGCCATAGCGACATTTACTTCTGTTTGGTTGAGTTTACGGCTTCGCCAGACAAACTGCACAAGGTACAACAAATACTTAATGAAATGTAACTGTAACGTCTAACGCAAGAATTTACGGAATCAAATTCAGGTTTTATATCCAAGGGGAATGTCTTCGTTTTTAAATTTGGCCTTCCTACGGGGACCCCTCTCAAATGTACGTAATTTAATTTTATAATTATAATAATAACACTTTTTAATTGCTATGCTTTATGTTTGTCTTGGGAGAGACCAAGAGGATTAATATTCCGGTGGTAATTGACGTAACACCGGAAATTTGACAGTCGACATGAAGTAGTAAAACAGATTAAGATGAAATCCAAACCATATAAGCGACTTCTGTGATAAAAAGTAAATGAACGCATCTTCATCAGTCTTCCACGAAACACAATGGACATTCCAGAGGACAATGCCCCGGCGTGGTGGGGGTTACTACCGAATTGCCGCCGTCAATGAACGTCTGTCCAAAACGCGCGTTGACAGAATGGAAATTTATGACCCAGAGCCGCGGTGCCCAAGGTCGACTTGTCTGGCCCAAAACTGGCGATCTGGGTCCGTCTGGGTCACCGGCGGGGGGGGGGGTCTACTTCGGGACTAATGGCGTGGATAATCCCGGCAGATTACGAGGCTGCAGGTCCATCCATGATTGCCGATGATTAAATAATGCAGAAGCGATTAGATAACGTGATAGCGAGGTACTCAACTAAATGAGCCGCTGCGATGGCGCTGTGATATCGGTGAACTCCGAAAGCGACAGTTCACAGTAACTCGTTACTGCACACTTTACTGTAAAGCCTGCTGAAGAGGAGGATCTTTGAAATGGTTAGCTATTCATAAGTTTCCTTGAATCCGACGCTGCGTGATATTTTCTTATCTTACGTGTCGCAACGAGTTTAAACTACGAGTGCAGTTCGGAACATCCAAAAACATTTTTCGTATCATGCAAGCACTAATAAAAAACAAAATTATTACGATTTATTACGAATTATTGCATTACTTGTATAGAGTTAATTTCTCGCCATTGATGATATCTTCAAATCACTTAATTTCCAAAGGTTTTTTTACATTTTTAAATAATTAGTTTTATAATTAAATATGATTTAATCTTAATATGCGCCAGCCTGAATCAAGTTGTTATTTATGATTAAAATTAATTCGAATTTGTCGACAATTAACAATTGGACATAAGTACGTCATGTAAGCTGCAACTATTGCTTGCAAAGTATAAAAAAGTCAACTGCATCAAGTAATTCACATGGTTCCAACTAAAGAACAACTATATTGAAAAAACAGAGGGATATTCTTGTAAATCGTTGATGGAGAGGGGGGGGGAGGGAAAGAACTTTGCAAATACAAGTGTGCCACGTAAAGACAACATTTCACTCCCAAGCCCAAGACGAGCTGAGGAAACGTCGCTGGAGAGGCTCAACTTTGTTTTGCAAGGCGAAACAGATTTTGCAAACACGCAAGATTGGGGATTCAGTTTGGACAAGTTCTTCACTGCTCTAAATGTAAAGGTTACGAGACCGAACTAATTTAATAACAACTTGAATGCATTTAGATTTTAGATATGCCTACATCGTATATGCTCATTACGTCATAATTGGTGATTTAAAAAGTAATTAAATTTAATCTATGAAATCAAATTCTTATGGAAAAAACACTGAAGTATGTATACGTTCTTTCAATCAAAAATTATAAAATTGTTTAGTTTTTCCTTTAAAGATCATTATGTATAAAATAAGTTGGTTTCTAAATTGCTTGGTCTATTCGACTTATAGCAAAATGAAAATAAAATGGAAAAGGAATTATGATAAATAACACTATCTTAATAAAGATTAAATCCCTAAAACATGTCCTTGTATTGTTTAAATAATACACAGGTAACATATATTGTACTATACTGAAAATCAGGTAAACTATAAATAAAAATACCAACAAATGCACGTGCACGTGACTTACTTCAGATACAAGATAACGTTTATCTTGCATTATAGACCACTCAATCCCATTAATCCGGAACGATGAAGGTTTTTAACGGGAGAAGTTTTTCATTAGAAACTCAAATACCGTGAAGACGATAAAGAGGCGTTCGGGACTGCTACCGGTTTACGAGCTCGTTAAACGTTCATTTCAGCCCGCCTAAGCTGCAGCCGGGTCGATGCACTTTTATTAAACTCTCAAGAAACGTAAAACATCTTTAATTAAATATCATAAGCTATACGCTATTACGTTTACAACTTAATAAAAATGAAAAATACGGTAGTTAAATTATTTTGCGACAACGCATAAGGGCCACGTGCTAGCAAGAGGTAAATTACCGACCTAAAATATTATAACTGGGTTTTTATTTACTTTCAAATAACCTCGTTTTACTCGACTTCAGTCGTTATCCAAATTCCCAGCACCAGCAGCTATCAAAAGAACCATTACCGGAGAAGTGAAATATCAAACGAGACTTGAGAAAGCGAACTTAATGATTCCGCTAAGGGTTCGTCTTCCCTTTGACGAACGCTCTTTCATCCGCCACAGAAGTACATAAGAGAAACTCTTCAAAAGGAGTCTTTCTCTACGTTTGACCAAGAAGCTAACCCTATATCATGACTAGCGGACATACCGCGCAGTGAGGATTGTCTTAGCCCAATCAAAGCACGATATTCACGAATGATCGTTGTTACCGGACCAATCATAATCACAGGTTTAGAATACAACTCGATTATTGTTGTCCAGCCTAGCCAATCAGGGACGAGGTAAACCAATCGTTGGATTAAAGGAATTACCATCAAATTGTTTCTTGAATCAATAGGACTTTTAAATCTGCAAGTGATTGTGAGGATCAACCATCAAACGCATTTCGACTGACGCGACAGATTATTCATTCGTGTTTTAATTAATTTTATATGACTAAAATATACATTTATAAACAAAATATGTCTTATACTAATGCGTTATGATGGCAGTTTTCAAACATCAGAAATCATTGTGGCAGTTTTCTGGGCGAGGGAGTGGGGGAGGGGGTCCCTACCCTATATAAATATAATAATTAATTAAACCCAAATAAATGTAATGCATTATTTCTACTATAGATCATTTTCCGAGTCCTCAGACAGAAAAGTTTTATAGGCACTTATACTTTAACACGTTCCCAAAAAAAATAAGCTTCAAAACACCATCTGTTCAACCATCAGTCCAAAACGCGGCGGCGGCTGCGGCGGCGGCGCGGCTCGCCAAGTGGACCAGGGAAGTGGCCCAGTTGCCCAACCCGCGGTAGAAAGCGAGTCTGCGTGTGGGGAAAGTGTGTGACCTTGACTGCAGCGATGCAACCGGTGACGTCACCGCGCATCTGCACGGCGCAGACGCAGACGAACCGCCGCACGGCGCCTGCGCACTGCGTACTGCGCCTGCGCACTGTGTACTACGCCTGCGCACTGCGTATTGCGCACTGTATACTGCGTATTGCGCACTGCGCCTGCGTACTGTGAACCGTCGGCGTCTTAAATGTGTGGGCACCACAAATTCACCTAGACTTATTATTAGAGCATTGGCGATGAACTTAAAGTATCTTACTTATCAGACCGAAAATAAATTATAGTTTCAAACCGTGCCTCAACCACAAAAGGCAAAACCTGCGAATATTTTTAGATAATTTCAAAGTACGATCGGCCAGCTCCACTGACCCGGTTGCCAAGTCGTAACGTCAACCTTTCACTGTTCAGCGCAGACTCTCGTAGACATAAGCCACTCTCTGGTTCGCCACGGCTGGGCTCGAGGAATGTACCTAAATAAACGACATCCAATTTGGGTCGATCCAATTTTCAGCCAGCCAATGTTATGAAACGAGCAGCGCGCAGATCGTCCTGTGAGGCAAGAGACCTTGTGCCGGTCCTCAGGTTTCCCGCTACGACCATCTCGTCTCGCAACGCCGGCAATCTGCGCTCGCCGCGACTTGCATTACCTCGCACGCCGCGCCGCGGACTCGAGTTCAGCGTTATATTAGTATCAATTTATTATTTAAACTTTTCAATTAAAATATATATGTTTAAACTGTGAAATTATGTTGATGTATTTTACTCGGTCGCTTACTGGAACCCTGGAAAAGCATTCCACCTGCTCCATGCAAATGCAACAAGTATTTTAAATCGTACACAATTCATCCTTGATCGTTCTTACTACTGGTTTAAAACAATAACTTTTATAATCAAACGCAAAATTATTGGTACAGTTTTTGCTTCAATAAAAAACAAATTATGTGTAATTTAAAAACCAACTTTTTGCTCATTTTGAATTTACAAAACTTAAAAGCAACCATAAATCTTGGGCAAGTATTCGACGAGCCGTTGCTGACGCTGGAGAATTTTCAGCGAAAACGAACGAGCCTGCGTTTAACAAAGCGGCGAAGAAAAAGGCCAACCCCGAGTGAATTAACGAGAACAAACGCCGCGAGATGAATCGGCGTTATTAGTTAAGAAGGGCTGCTTTGAATTGATCCCGAGAGTTTAGGGAAACTGTTTAGTCTGGCGAAAGTTGGAATGAAACCATCAATTTCGTTTTAAATTGTGTATCAGAGGGCGAAAAGTACTTAATCGGATTTCTAATCATATTATATTAATATAAAATAAAGACTGAAACGAATTTTACTTTACATACATTTACATATATTGTAATAAGATATTTGTTATTTGAAAAAACTGCAAAAAAACCAAAACTAGAATTGTTTACCCCAGTTAGTTTAATACGTATTTGAATAATTATTCTAATACGTACTAAACTAACGCATTTGACGTGCAGGAAAACTCGTAAGGCATACAGTGAAGTAATTATGATAGGAATAAAGGAGCATTGTCGGGACCAGGCGGGGAGTAATCCGTTCAGCCCGCGAGTGGCGGGGGTCGGGGGGCGGGGGGCGCGGGGAGAAAGGGGTTTTATTCCAATTCGAACTTCTCATGCGACACAAAATGTCGAGTCGGTCGGGGTAAAAAGATTTTACGTCTTTGTAAGGCAAGCTGCATTTTATTCGGTGCCCCCCCTCTCCCGCCCCCTCCCCCTCCTGCCATCCATCTCGCCGGGTTTATACTTTCCCGTCTCGTCGTCGAATACCGGAGAGGTATTTTATATTTCTGTATTTCATAAACCTCTCTACCTCTCTCTCTTAGAAATATCACTGACGTCTTGGAGGTTTTTATGAAAGACATAAATACTCTTTGATTTTCCGTTGTATAAAATGTTATAATAAAACTAGGTTATGAAAATAAAACAAGTAGTCGAAATATAAAATGCGAAGGTCTTAAGGTCGATCAAAGTTAGTACAGCAGACAAGAAGCTCGGCACTCGAGTAAGCCGGTACACCCGGTCTCTTTATAGACTTCCCTCGATATTCAAATCGCGTATCGAATTTAGTGGAGGTAGTGTTACATGCACAGCAGCTAAATCGCGGTCGTGTTCTTTCCCGACGACATCTCAAACATCTTTCACCGATACGACCCTGGGATCTTCGCATTAACCACAAATCTACAGATATTTGTTATTTGATAATAAAAATTCTTTGATGGTAAAATTGATCGGAGTTTTAAATCAATGGTTTAATTTATACGTTTACTTAAAAGCTTTGCGGTTTACTACCACTACAGTTACGGTGTACAAAATGTAACCACTGCAGTCGTAATTTTATTCGAAATTTTTTATTAAATGTTTGATTTTCATTTTATTTATGTTTATCTGCATAAAAACGTAATTTTAAAGCGTGCTTTGTTTTAATTTAAAAATCCAACTCGAATTTATTAATAGAATTAAAAACTAAATTTGAAAAAGCCTGTTAAAAACTCCAAGGGGAATGAAAATGAGGTGTTGTACAATCGAAGGTCCCGCCCGAGGAGCGTCAGAAGGCCGCTTTCTACTCAATGTTGCACAATCTCTGATCCAGCTGCGGAGGTCTGATAACGGCTCGGAGCTGCGTCTTGTGGGCGCCGCGCCGCGGGGCTGGAGTGCCAATCGTGTCGTTCTGTCCCCCATCAGAGAGCAAATCCCTTCCGAATACCACTATCAACAAACTGAAAATTAACGTTTTCATTCACAAATAGCGTTCTCACTTGGTCGATGGTTCCGACTGCGGTTCTTCTCTCATCAACCATTTAGGATCGGGCTCTTCAAGAACGCGTAACAAGTTCATAATGTGAACTTTGCTGCTGTATCTAGTACAAATCAATCAATCAATCCATAAAATGATTGCTGTAGTCGAAGTGTCTCGCAGGCAGCGAGGGGGGAGTCGCTCCGTATAAACGGGGACAATTTCCCACGGAGGCCGAGACCAATGTCCGCGGCCTTCACGGATTCCTCCGCCGGCTCAAGGTGAATGTTAGCGACGCGGCGCGGACAGATCTGGCGAGTCCGACACCTCCGCCGCGCCGTCCAGAAAATAAGGGGGAAATCGCTCGAACACTTTAATTCATACTTTAAAATCAATTTGTGCAATGGCAGTTTTGTATTTTTTGACAGAATTGTGTGCTTTCAATTTCAACGAAGAACAGAAGTTCTTTATTGTTTGATTCGGATTTTTTTGTGTGTGGACGTGTTCTCTCCTGTTTGGTAATTATTGATACTTGTAATTTATGTGTTATTTTGTGTTATTGTTTATTTTGTTTTCAGCATAGTGTTTTTGTGACTGCTTTTACAGTTCTCTGTTTTAGCTGTGTTTTTATCCAGGTTTTCCTGGCTGTGTGTTACTAATCTTGTTATGTTCTAGGTTTTGTTCCACCTGAAGACGGGATCAGATTCCAGATCCCGAAGCGACGTGAAACTTGTTTTTTACCAATCAATGATGGCAAAATGTCAGCAAAAATCCAAATCAAAATATAAAATCACCATCACCAACAATGAATTTCAAACAAAGAACAGAAGTTCGTTGTAGGACGCGTATATTTTCGAGTCCATCATTAATCCAATTCTTTAACGCAACCATTGACTATGAATGTAGACTTATACATTCAAAGTCAATGACGCAACTATGCATTGAAAAAACTAAAGTCAAATAAAACCAGGTTCCAACCTTTAAAGGATCTCGGCTTAAGAACCTTTCGACTTAAAACCCAAAATCTCCTTCAAATGGCACTGTAATCTTCTAATAAAAACAACGTAGATTTTCCTCCTCCGAGTACAGACTAAGCTACTAAGCTGCAATCCCTTCTTGAACGTATACTGCATACGACACTGCATGCAAATAGCTCTTTGGTGAGGCGCTTCCTAAACAATATTAGAGAGTCAGTTGCTGTTACGCATATAAGATAACTTTACCACTTGATGTAAATTTTAACCCTTGGTAAGATCAGCAAATACTGAATTATTGTTATTATTATTTTTTTTATTAACTGCATTGTACAGTTATTAAACTACACCAGAACTCCTTAAGAGACTGCAGTACCTGCCGCCATTATTCAGGGGGGTTGTCCCATAAGAACAATGTTAATTTCAAACAGTTGTCATACCTTTTTTTCCGCTCAAAAATTACAAAACTGGTGTTAATTTTAGGGTAATGCATATACAGGGTGTTGATAAAAACTCCTTCAGGACTTCGGGATATGGTTACTACATAAAAACTAAGAAAAAAGTTCCTATAAACATGGGTCCTAAAATGCTCGGTTATCCGTCTGTCTGTCTGTATGTGTTTTTATAATGATTTTGCATAACTTTGGAACCACAAAAGATATCAACTTCAAACTTGATACTTATATGCTAACTATTAGGACCTATTATCGTGCGGAGTATCAAGTTTCTACTTTGTACCATTTCAAAATGGTAGCCATTTTTATATTTTAAAACTTGATATCTTAAAAACCGTAAATTTTTAAAAAATTAGATAAGGTACAAAAAAGTTGCGAAATTTTATTTCCTACAAAACAATATCAAGATTATTAAGATCAAACAACAATTTACGGAGTTATTGCAATTTTTCTAACGGAATTCAAGTAAATTTGCCATAGCTACCATAAACATGCATGTATTTTGTTGGAAAAATTGCAATAACTCCGTAGTTTATTGTTCGATCTTAATAATCTTGATATGGTTTTGTAGGAAATAAAATTTCGCAACTTTTTTGTCTCTTATCCAATTTTTGAAAAATTTACGGTTTTTAAGATATTAAGTTTTAAAATATAAAAATGGCTGCCAATTTGAAATGGTACAAAGTAGAAACTTGATACTCCGCACGAAAATAGGGCCTAATAGTCAGCATATAAGTACCAAGTTTAAAGTTGATATCTTTCGTGGTTCCAAAGTTATGCAAAATCATGTTAAAAACACATACAGACCGACAGACGGATAACCGAGCATTTTAGGACCCATGTTTACAGGAACTTTTTTCTTAGTTTTGATGTAAGTAACCATATCCTGAAGTCCTGAAGGGTTTTTTTATCAACACCCTGTATATAGGGATCTATGAAATTAAAATGTTGAAATATGTTAAATTTCTTTGAATAATTATCTATATACTTGTGTAAAATTAACCATTTTAAATTTACATTTTTAGCTATTTGATGACAATATTTCAAATTGTTTTCTTCACAGTCCTCTGCTAAATAATAGTCAGATAAACATGTTCAAGAATAATATATTCATACAATTTAAGGTAAATCGAGTAATTTTTGTTTAAAGACATGCATGTTTCAAGGAAAATAGCATTGTTCTTATGGGACTAAAACCCAAGATGGCGGGAGGTACTGCTGACTCTTAACGTGCGTTTCTCACACATATGGCGGAGTACATTGCAATTCTCTATTTATCACAATTAACTAACAGATTAGTCCATTATTTAATCTCAACCGCTAATATTTACGAGTATACCACTGTATACCAGCGACCAGGCGGCCACGGCCAGACACTGGAGAAGTCGCTAATGACCTGGTATGCGGCGGGTTGGTGTCGGTGTCGGGAGGGTCGGGAAGGTCTGACACTCGCAGCAGCGCGCTGGACCACCGCCAACCCTCCCCCGAAACTCCAATCCCGTATTTATATCACAATCGCCATTATTATTAGCCCACTCTCCCTCGCGGCTGGAGACTTTTCTTTTATGAAGCGACTTCAGCTTTATTATTTACTTTAATTTTCTAATAAACTACCTCTAATGATTTCATGATGATATTACCAACACCGCTTCAAATATATTTGGTAATTTTAGTTTTGAAAAAAAAAACACAATTCTGCGTACATAAGTAAGTTAAACAGTAAAATCAGAAAAATACCGTACTCTAATTGTTCTACAAGAAATGTACGCCAGATATTGATATTTCATTCAAATGTTAAGAAAAAATTTAAGATGGGAAAAGTCAATTAAATGACGTATTAATACAAATTAAATACAGTAGGCTTGTAGTAAAGTCTTTTAAGGCAACATTAATACTCTAAAAATATATCAAACATTTCTAAAGTCCTTAACTAAATCGAACGCCAAATTTCACTCAGCAAAAATCTACTCCCACATACAATTGCATCGTTTCACTCGGCCGATTAGCAGCAGTCAGTTAACTATTTGGCGGGTCTTTGTTTCGCCGTCAGCTGTTCTGTTGGCAACACTTCGCTTGAACTTGAGCAGTGTGCCAACATCCGCAACAAATGTTAATGGGGTTGCCAATAGCACAGAGTAAACATTAGTAAAACCTTCAACGTCACGTTCAGTCTCGACAAACAGTTCGTTACTCCACTGTTTTTCTATTTGCAAAATCCAATTTATAAATGCACTGTCTTTTAGGTGGTTAAAATTTAATTATTTTGATGCGAAATAATTACACTTCTACTACACAGAAAAATAAAACTGTTAATCACAACATTTTTATTTATTTGATGATTTTTTTACTAAGCCAAATAAAAGCGTGCTATTTGCATAAGATAAAACAAATTCATGACCTTAAAACATTCCCAAAATTATTAACAATTGTTTTACTTATTTCACTACTGCTAATTAAAAGTGAGGATTTTGAAACGCCTCAGGGAAGGTTTGAGGGACAATCATACATTGCATTGGAAATAATGTTGGCGGATTGCTTATGTAATTGCATCGGATGCTTATTAGAATGATCGTTTGTAAAAGAGTTTTAGATTGTTATTTTAGTCCTTATATATCAAACACAAAATTTCAAAAAATACATATATTATGTCGTAAAATGTTGCGTTCCAATTCAGTGCTTTAAACTAAAGTATAGAATTACTTGAGTACTGTATAATTCTAAAATGCGATTCAATCCAAAACCTTTTATGCTACTAACGCGAAACCCCCTCGTCTTGAACCATAATAAAAGAAACGTTTCGAAAATAAAATAAAAATGTACACAAAATCTCCAAAGTTATTTCAAGAGATTTAACCAACAAATCCGTGCGGTGTTGCAATTGAAACAAAAGAGACTAAGCAAAGAATCGCCAATCTTCCATTCAATACAGATTACACAACCGGGCGGTCGCCGCGCAGTCTGGCGTGCCTCCCGCCTTATCTCGCCGATAACACATTGCTCACACTCGTTATCCGACCGATTCCAAGAACAAAGATAACCACTCGACTACGCCACCTACAGTTATAACGGCGCCGGTGTAAACCGCCTTTATCAATAACAATAGGAGAACAAATCACGGATTCACATCGTGATTATAAATTATACAACAAAGACGTTAAGTTTCTCGTAAATCGTTTCGCTACGATCGCGTGATGTTTATGCAATTTCGAACTATTAGCTTACCACCAACAGACTAGAATAGCGCCAGGTGTATAATCCCATAGCCAATTACGGCTCGCACTGTTCAACCGCGTTGTGTTGGGTTAATCCTAACGGAGCTTCTTTGAACGTCGATGGGATTGGACGGGATTATGGAGGATTAAAATCACTTATAAGCTCAAACTGACACGGGTTCAAAATCGGAGCGTAAAATGTTATCACGTGTTTTACTGACTTGATTCTTTTATAGAAACTGATAAGAAATCCACTGATCATTAATGAAAGTGAATAACAAATATTATCTTCACAATCTTCACTGGATGTAAATAAAAAACGTCTTATAACACTTAAAAATATATATTTACAAAAAATGTATATTTATATTGTATATTTACCATATTGTATGTAAATACAGTATAAGAGTGAATGTATTTTCAAGACGTTTTTTATTTATATCCAGAGAATACAACAACACGTATCACATGCTAAGCTAGAATTTATTGTTCACAATCTTCTCCGCATTCGATTGACATTTTTCTGGATATATTTAAGTGTCGATAGAACTATTAGATTTCGTAAGTTATAACAATTTCCAGTGATTAGGCAAGATATTTAAATGCTTTGAGAGGTCGCTTTCCGGCCTCTTCTTTAGAGCGTTGTGGCACTCTTTAGAGCGTTGTGGCACTGTGCTACCAAATAAAAAAAGTGCACAAAGAGACGTTCGACCACGAATTGAATTGCGGACCAAGCCTCCCGAGGTCCAAAGTTCTAACAAAACTGTAAGTTTTCCACGTGAAAGTTTCTTATTCTCAGTCTTGGATCGATGTCTAAGCCCACAACAAACCCCTCCAAGACGGGACAAACGTCGCAGTTTCCCGCGAATGTTCTCTGCAGTTTCCGGCGGCGGGGGAGTGAGCCGAACATAAACACGGCAGGAAGGTAAACAGGAGCTGGGGGAGCGTCGGTCGTCATGGCGACCATCGACCCACGGGGCTGGACCGCGTGCCGGCGGCCTGGCGCGGGGCCGCTGCCAGATAACACGCAGTTTCCGCCACATCCGCGTAAAAGAGCAAAGAAAATGACGGTAAAACTGTTAAGTTTTAATTATTAGCCTATTATTGTTTACATCATACTACACTGAAACATCTGTTTTCTGTGCCTTACTCTTGGCTGGAAAGTTACTATTTGCCGGTCACTGCACGGTAAATTTACCGTGCAGTGCAAGTTAATTTACCGTTCACTAGGAAACGTAAATAACGGAAGTCAACAATCAAAACAATTATCTGATTGCAGTAAACCGACGTTTAATGCATGTTTATTGGTTGCTTCAGAGGAATGTCGTGGCACCACTGGTAGCGGTAGAAAATGTTTGTTTATTTATTTATTTATTATAGGTTAGTTTTGAAGAATTAAGAAACACAGTGGTTTATGCAATGAATTCGTTATGATTACAAAATATGTTTTTTTCTAAGTAAAGTATGATGTAAAGTATCGTACTTCACACGCTCAGTACGTTTTACCGTACTCGCATGAAAATCTACCACATCTATTATGCTCGCACGGCAAAACGGTACTTACCGGTAAGTAACGCACTAGTGTTTTAACAGTTTGTTAAAGAGACACGCATGAACGTGGTTTTCACTAGTTCCAACAAAAACACAAGCTGGAGCGCACGTTAAACACAAAAAACGCACATTTAATGCACATCTTCACAGAATTGTTCTAGTGACGTAATAAATCTGGAAATAGGTATGCAGTTGTCTATTGATGATTACCTCAAGTGGCATAATAATTTGTAAATTTGAAGTGGCCGATTTAAATGCTTATTCTTTACAAAACTGGGTTTCCTATGACAGGTTAGATAATAAATTGTCTGAACGAGTAAAACTAGTATCTCGCAAATTCATGCATTCAAAATTTAGCCTAGGTTTTTTTTAATTAATGAAGGTTTATGAAGAAAACACTAAATAACTAATATACTTCGAATAGATTTACGATTACCTACACTGTAGGATTGATCATATTATTCTTCAAGGGTTTGAGTAAGAGGCGTATAAACAAAGGATTTGCGGAAGTTGAGGAAAACCACTTCTAGAAATATTGTGTTGTAATCATCGAAGTAAATAATACGACTTTGTTGTAATATTGTTTTCCTGAAGCGTTAAGTTATTTTTCTGGTACAACGTTTCTGACGTTCTGTTGAATAAATTATAAACGTAGGAACCTGTTTGAAAACGCGAAATTCAATAGAGAGTAATATTGTAAAAAGAGGAATAAGAAGAAAGAAGTGGGTACTATACCGTTATCTGGTAACAAAAAGTGACACATCTCTCTGACAAGCGCTCGCTGGAATGTAGAATGCACTGTCAAACTGCAGTGAATTATTCACCGGCAAATTCCCCGGAAAGGGAGACAAATGTGATGGAAACCTCACATACACCGCGATATATAACCACGAACGGTGATTCAAGCCTGCACTTGTGGGCGGGAAGCATCTCAAGATTGATCTCCTATCAGGATCAATAAAGAAAGGAAAAAGACTGACAGATTCGACTTTTGGGAGCCGGCGATAAAAAATACACAACAAAAGCGAGACTGATGTTTTATCCGTGACTCCGCAGTAAAATCTCATTAATAGCGAAGCCGGAGCCGGGGCCGGGGCCAGGCCGTGAATCAGCGGCGAAATATTAATAGAAAACTGCGGTCTGACTGCTGCTCTGCAGGTCCGCGCTACGCTTTAACAATTCTGGGTCGGGCTTATGGGTGTAATGAATAATTAGCCTTCAGTGCGCCTCTGGGTCCGAGTGTTAATAAACATTGCGCGTGGCCTCTGCGCAAAATCTTAATTCGTACATATGTCGTGACGTGAGGAACATGTTGAAGCTTGTGTGTTTACAACAAAAACTGTTTGAACTAGCGGTTCCACCGACAATAACTCAACTTTGGCTTTTAAAACGCGAATTTCTCTTAGGCGTTAAACTACGGTACATATTAATAATTTTACCTTCTTGGCTATTAACGATGATAAGACAATGTCGTAGGGGACTATACGATACCGAATAAATATACGCTCCTAGCACCTCAAAAGGGAGTATTTAAATCGTAATAATTAACGTGGACAATATAAGTAGGGGGTGGGGGGTAGCCGTCTCTTTCGATTCCCAAAATTGGGACGATTAAAGCAAAACAATTGAGGATAGTCTTTTAAAAAGAAATTCTATATGGTAAATATTTGATTAAAAGTTGAAATAATTCATCTGTAACACGGAGATGCATGTTAAGTCTTTCAGTGCTTAGAAATGACCACAACCAAAGGTTTTAGAATAAACATTTACTTACTTCAGTTATTTTAAATTAAGACAGTAAATTATGAATAACTTTTACGAGCAGTCAAAACAAATAACAGTAACCGTGAAAATCGATTAAGTAGGAGCATAACGTTTAACAGAGAGTCGGAGTTTCGGAGACCAGGTAACGTAGATTAAACTTTCGTTTAACTGACTGTTGAGCGCTCTTTCGCTATTAATAAGCAACAGGTGGAGGTGGCCAGCTGATCGCTCCGGAAACGGAAATAATTCCCCAGCACGACCGCCGACAATACCGCCAACCGCCGCACCAACGGACAAAACTTAATTCTGGTCAAGTTATCCATATGAACAGAACATGCTACATGGGTTTCGAAGACAGTATATTTATGTCGGTTGGATTTAAAGCATTGTTCATTGTTGGGGGGAGCAGTTCAAAATTGTAGAACAGTTAACAATAGCATACGAAAAGTAATTTAACATTGATAATATGTGGTTTCTTTGCTTATAAAACGTAAGTGGAATAGGCTTATTTGGAAGTAATATCAATCATTAACTTTCTATTGCACTGCGAGTTACTACCCACAATCTACTATATATTTGTCAAATACCACTCACCCATCATTGCACAGCCCAGACTGCTTGATCTAGAACCTTTAAACCTCGCATGAACGTTGCTATCAGGGCATAGGCACCCGATAAGAATGGATGTTCAAAAATTCCTTCAGGGATACGTTTCAATGTTAAAGTATAGGGAAGCTCATGTCGTCAGGGCAACCTTAACATTAAATCATGCATCCAAGGAAGTTTTTCTGTTTTTCTACGGGTAAACCCGTGTTTTTCAGCTAATTTACATATACAAACTGTATATATAACGTCACATTTAACAGTAAATATTGCTGTTTTTAACGGGTAAAGAAAGAAATGAAAAATTTAGCATGATAATTAACGTTAGTTGTTGAAGCCCCTACATTGTAAAATTTGATTGCGGTATTACTAGTTGCTTTAATGATTTCGATCCAAAAAACGTAATTCCTTAGAAAACGACACAAACAGATAATTTGAAGTAATTCGGCTAGACTGATTTAATTTAATGAAAGGGCAAGCTCGCCACAACAATGACTAGACAGGGCCGAGTACTACAGTTCTGTCCTATACCCAGTACCACGACCTGGGGCCAGGTTGGGTCCGGGCGGGAGTGCGGGCGGTACAAGGTACAATGACATTGGCGAGGTCGTCGTCGTGGTAGGAAAGTTCCGGCGCCGAGGGCAAGGTCGCCGGGCCGGGAGCCAGGAGCCGGGGACACCAGGACACCTGCCCCACGCTTCCACGCTTCCACGCCGCCGCGCCGTGACGAGCGATAGGTAACATGTCATTCATTAAACTGTCCAAAGATTCCGATACCGACTTCGATCCGATATTAGACATCGAATCAATAAAGAAAAGTATCGATACCCCGATATTATCGGATCCGAAGTGTAGATACCGTGATTATCGGTGTCGGATCAGAAGATGCTAGGGAAAAAACTAAATAATCAATACATTCATTTAAATAAGGTTGTTTTATTTGTTAACACAAATTAATGTTATTTAAATAACTGATACACCAAACATTTTAATTATTACATGCCATTAGAAAAATTGAACTTTTTATTTTTAATTCGCTTATTTGTTTTACATAACATTCTTTATAAAAATTCTTCCTCCAAAAATTGACATGTCCAATTACGATCTTATAAATTGTTCCCTGTTATTGAAGATTGTCTATTGTCTGTTAGTTTGTAAAGACAATAGACAATAGACAGGTAGGGTAACAAAAATTATATAAAAATCAATTATTAAACAGTTTAATTTTACATTAAAAACATAATTGTAATAAAGTACAAATAATAAAATAATAAATGAACAATAAATTATAGGGGCAAAAACATGTGAGAGATTAATTTAATTTCAAAAATTTTTGGTCAGATTATCAAATTAATTTTTTTCCCTGGCGCGTTTGATAATTTATATTTATATACCATTCGATTCTTTTGATCCGATACCCCAAACGTTCTTTCGATGCCACAATAATATCGAATGATTCAATACGATACCGATACCGTGAATATCGAAAGAAAAGTATCCCTACTAAAGATAATTATTTTGAAACTATGTTTGACAACAAAGCGTGAAAGCTAGAAAGTCACCCTTTCAAGTGTAAAGAAACATTCTAAAAAATACACGAAATCACCTAAAAGCATAAACGTTCCAAAAATCAACGCGACAACAGCATATGTTTCAACCCGGTCAAACATGAGTGAGTATTAACCATGTTTATTTTTTAAACGACAGTTTTCGCAGAGGAAAAGTTCACATTCGCGTCAGGTTTTTCGCCATCGAATCAACAAGTGCAAATTGTTGTTTACCGTCGCGTTACAACAGTTGATTGGTTATCGTACACAAACCCGATGTTGTTTTATATACATAGGCTATATTTACAAGTCATGTTTGGCAACAGTGCTGGGTGCACACTGGACCGTCTAACAATAGCTGTGATAGTTCTGATAATGAATTAATAGCGAGTCATTTTAAATTTTATCGAACGACAGAGTAAATCATGGAAAATCCCCGGATACTTCTGAGATTTGAATTAGTGGTGTGCTTGTCTTTCCATCTAACTAAGTACTAATATTTTCTGGTTAACCTACCACATATGTCTTACATACATCATGTAAATTCACGGCGAATAAACATGTTCATTTGTAACACAAGAAGAAATTCTGACGAGCAATACACAGTTTGGGGCTTTCACATAAATTTACAGTGGAATGATAAGTGGGAAGAATGAGTGAAAACAAAAATTACTCCATCTGGATATTCGGATCAATCCTACGAACCATTTATCATAGCCGAAACGACACCAGTGGATAAAAAGATAATATTTTACACAGCTTGACAATGGTGATGCCAAAACGTGGATTCTGGGCTCATGACCATTACTCAAGCCGCGAGGGGGGGGTGAACGTTTATCATTTCCACCTGATTGAATAGTAATACTTTCCCCTCCACTGTCTTACATGTCGGGCTGTTCACTTAAACAGTACTTGAGAAACTAAACAATCAATTTAATAATACATGTTAAAACTATTTTTTGTTTTCTCTAATCTTGTACTTACTTACGTATTTTGGTAACAATAAAAGTAAAGAAAATTTTTAATGAAAATGGCCTGTTTTAAGTAAAGCTGAGGTAACCTACTAAAGTCATAATGTCAGATGTTACATAATATCTTGATTTATACTTCCTATAATGTCTTCTACGCATTAAGTAAGTCGATGTAATATAAAGTGCATGACTCATTTGTGACTAAGCGAGGCCATGAGGTAACTTTCAACCTTTGACGTTGAATTACGCTCATAAAGTCTTAGTATATCATTCGAGTAACAAAATAGGGGACAACATGACAAAAGCATTAATTAAGCTTGGGTTATTGACTGCAGTTTCAAGCTTGGGTTATTGCAAATGTTTCTTGGACCAGAAGGTTTTTTTTGTTCTTATGATGCCTCAATCGAAAACTTATATTCCCCAACATTCCCAGCATTAAATTAGAATCTATTTTCCAGCTGCAGAATAAAAAAAGTTTTTAATGCTAACTGCAAGCTTTGTAGATTCAATTGGAGCCAAGAGCAAATCCATAAAATTTATCTTGATCTCTGGACTCGAGAAGCGCCTCGAGCGTACAATGGACGTTCATGAGGGAGATTAAATTAAGGCTGGTGACGAGTTTAAGAGGAGGGGAGGAGGGGGAGGGGGTAAATTGAAATTAAGAGAGGTCGGAACTTACTGAGTATGGCCGGTCACTGCCGCCTCTGAGCTAGTCTCACCTGAAAACACAAACACAATTACTAATCACGGACATTACATTGATCGCTAGGAATGTAAAAAACTCATTTAATTTACGAAATGTATTTCAATTTCCAAGAAATCACAACGTTTTAGAAACATGGGCACTGAATTCCATAAGTCTTATATCTCCATATCGTTAAAATATGTATCACTCTGATTCAAATTTCCGAACATGCTTCCTCAGCAGATACAACAAAGTGATGCTCGGCGAAGGAGGGAAGGTAAAAAATATCGAATTCCTGTCAATCGAATTCCGATTCCCGCTCGTTCCCTTCTCTTATAAAGGCGCCGCGCAACGGCGTACATATTAAAGGTGCACAATTTATATGACTTTAAAAAACTCAAAAAGTAAATGTGAAATAAATTGTTTTTTATTTTAAAATAAATCAAAAATAAAATTATATTTGGAGAAGGTAATCTAAATACATATAGCCTGTACTAAAAACAAGGAAAGGCTGCTAAGCGTATGGCTACTCAATGAACATGAAAAACTATAGCCCAAAAAATAATAAAGCTAAGAATACTTTTAAAATTCTCATAAAACAATATATACTTATCGAATTTTCAGAGTATACTACAGTAAATAAGAATAGTTATTTGAAGAGAATTGAAAATAAAAGAAATTATTGAATGCTGTCTTTGAATGCTGTCTTCTTTGCTCACTCGGTTGAATTAAATGATAAAACAAAAGTTTCTGACTGTTGTTTCTCGACACTCGACAAAAGAGAATTGCTGATATTCGTCATTAGTGGAGGATAAACCGAAACGAACGAGGAACAGAGAGAACATCATAATGTTTCCCCAACATAATTCCGACTCGTTCAAAGGGAACGCCATTATACCGGGATTGGAGAACTCAGTTGTATTGAATTCACTGATTCGTTTTATTTTATGGTCTGCATCTGAAGAAGAACTCTTTTACTGACGACAGAATTTTACCTGGATTTTATTGGTTTTGTGCAATTCAGTTTTCAATCGTTACTGAAAAATAATTAAGGGAGCTCCATTCTATTGTCACTTCATATTTTCTTTATTTTGTTTTAGTCATAGATTCGTTACCGATACACAAAGCATAAACTCGATCTTCTCACTTTTTTCTTGAATAAATGTGATTTATCTCCTTTGGGAAGCTTATTTGGATTGGGCGAACAACATATAATATTGTAGACTGTAACTGATAATTAACAAAAAAATCACAAATTTGCCAAAATCTGACATTCGACCTCATTTCTCTTTCTGACTGTTTTAGTCAGAAGAAATAACCACATCGGCATCTGTACAAAATTGCTTACAATATATTTGTTGTTACAGTACTCTACCACGTATCACTTATCATTATCCAATGAAAAATGTAGTTAATGACCAATAAATTCTTATTATGTATGGGTTTGTTTATATAATGACTTCATGTATACTCAATTCCACGTTCACCTTTCAGTACAGGCCTTATGGGAGATAGCTATTCTATTACCTTTGCCGAGTGCATTTGTTTACTAAATCTATATCATGTGATGAGAAAATCATCAGCTGATTATAATTTAATATGGGTAGTACAACATTATTTGTCATTTGAAACTCATGGCTAATGAAAATTCCATGCTGAAAGGTGAATGTGGAATTGAGTATAGAACGAAGGAAGTAATCACAAATAAATTATTGTTATATTTTGTGTTCATTCGTGTATAATGACTTTAGCTAGAAAGACAGAACTTAAACAACATAATATAAAACAAAAAAAGAAGTACTTATGTCCTCGTGAAAATGGGAAAAGTGAGCAAACGTAACGACGTAATACGAAGACAGTCACTTACTGCAATCCTCTGCCCTCACCTACTCGACCTCGGACTGTGACAGCTGTTTCGCCTCCACACGCAACGCGGCCGTGACGCAGACAAAATAATCGAGCAAGAATTTAATAAACCCATCCGGAGCACCCGAGCTGGTAGTGACACCGCCTGCCGAGCGGGGGGGGGAGGGGGGGGGGTCTCGCAATCTCGAAATAAAATTGAATCTTTCTCTCAGCCCGACCTCTTTCATTAACGGCGCTCGCAAAGGAAAAATCGTTACGTCCATTACCGGCGGGAAGTACTCGGACTGTTCGGCGATGGAAACAATGAAACGGTTGTCAACACAAAGCAAAACTGACTCCCGCGGGCGATCGCGGAGAATTAGCCTCCCGCCAGGTGCGAACCAACGGTTTTCGGGCGAGGGGCGGTGTGAGGCTACGACCAGGTGAGCGGAAGTCACTTCCAGGCTCCGTGATCACTAATGCCCTCGAGTGTGGCTTTTATCCTCTGTGAAAATATTTAGAGGGCCGAGTCGGCGGAGTCGACAAAGCCGAGCAAGCACTTCCTCGGGACGAGAGGTCCGATTGTTCTCCAGCGATTCGGTGTGTTAAATCGCTCGGAGAGTACGGGGGTTTCGTTTATAGCGCATTGAACAAAAAGGAAGTCGGTTAAATTAATGAAATGTAGCCTATCTATTGAGTACTAAAAGAGAACGAGTCCTATATGGACTCATTGCTTGAATGGACCTGAAATCGGCCTTTTTGTTAACGTACATAGTCAGAGAGAACAAAATAACACAAAATGACGTCCAGGCAGTATTACAATAATTGACTTTAAATAAATACTTAATTCGATATGGTAGTAGACCTAAAACAAACATTCGAGGGTAAATAATGAACAGCCCTCAAAATTTCTAGGAACTAGTACACAACAAGATTAATATTTAACAACAATTTTTCAGGAACTCCCCTAAGAGAAAAAATTTGAATCGTCCACATCATCGCGTATCTGAAAGTACTTATATCATAAAAGGGGATACTGTACATTGAAACACGCAACTGCCACCAGTCCGGAGGTATAAAAACAAATAAAACCCCGTCATATGAAACAGAAATGTTGGCGCGCGTCCGCGGCGCGCAGGGCATTTCAATTGGGCCGCAGTGAAAACTAATAAAAACATTCCCCGGCATTGTCTTACCCGGCGAACTTGAACCTGCGCCAGCGTCGCGACGGCACGATGCGTCGAACGTCAACAAAACAAGACAAACTGCCGCGCTGTAAATCACCGCCATAGGATCCCGTGAATTATCGGGTTGTAAACTACAGCAGTGGCCGCTGTAATTTATCTGTATTTAGGTTCCGGGTAATGAATAAGCGCCGATATGGGCATTACGTAAATTCAACATCGCACGCTCGGGTCTTCATAACGCGGTTTGTAATTACGACCGACGTTATCACCTCGCTTTTAACACACGTCAATCACGATAAGAGCATTTAATGTACAAGTCTATTGACTGAAATGATTATATTCGTTCCGCGAAACTGCCTTTATTTCCCTTTCATGGTACCTCATAAACGGGATCCTAATACTGTATTCCTAAAAGCTTTTTTAGTGTATAACTATTTCAATTGATATACGTTGATCTGTTAAAATGTAAATAAATTTTAAACCCAAAACGCACTAAAACACTTTTTAGGGAAAATAAAAAACTCATCCCCACACTACATTGTTACTAGTTTCAAATTTAGCCTCGGTTAATTCATTTAATAAGGAATAACCTTTATAGAGAAATACATGACATAATTCTGATAATATATGGTTTCCATGCAGTTTTAAATAAACAACGCTTGCATAACGTAATATTCAAGAAAAATATAATATTTGGACTACACTTACTGACCTTTGTTAATCCCCACTCCACCACCACCGCGAGGCCGACGGCTAAACAGCTTGTCAAGACAAATTGGTTTAAATAGGAAGAGGGTGGGAGAAGATGACGGCGAGGAAGACGAGGACGGCGGGACCCCGATAACGAGGGAATACGAGGGAAATACAGTAGAAAAGGAAAGGAATGCCAGACGCCATCTTTCATATCAGCGGCATGTTGACAGTTATTAATGGCCCGTGCGGGGCGGTCGCCGCTCGGCTTGCAGGCGCTACTGCCCCGCGTGGGCGAACGCTTTTGGAGTAATTACTTTTGTAATGAGTGGCGCTCACGTGTTATTTGGTGAATTGTTGTTTAATGCGTCAAAAGAGACGAAAGGTTTTTGTTTGTGGATTATATTCTTCACTTCAATTTTCCAGTTTTCAACTAATTTGACGAGAATGTAAAGAGATAATCGCCGCCGCAATGCAAACCTCCTTAATTTATTTGGAAAAAAAACATTCACCTCCACCTCCTAACTATTCTTTAGCATTAGACAAGTTTTAAACGATTGTTATGGACCAAATAAATATACTGCAGACGGCTCGAGTATCTTCCAACCCCGTACAGAATTAAGAGGACAAAACCTTTCCTGTGAACGAATTGGAAAAGGTGTGGAGTTAAGATTAGGAACATTTTTTGCAATCGTTAAGCCTTAGAATCTACACTTATTCTGGCACTCAAACGAGCGTTCGTGAACTGGCTAGTACGATAAGCAATGCAATTCCTTTATAGTGGAAACGATTCCGAGGAAACAGCAAAGTGCCGTACCGACAAACGCTTGTCCGTATCACGAACACGTCGACATGATCCCGAATAAACGGCATTGTCGTTTAAATCCGAGCAAGTGAGCGTCTGGAGGACATAAAACCGAACAATGGTCTCACTGCGATTGGCGGAGTAACAGCCGGTGACCTGGAAACGATCGGCAGATCGGCAGCGCCGCGAGCCGCTTATCAGTCGGGGCTTATCAGCTTATCGCTGGTGATAAGGCGAGGGCGAGGGCGAGAGCTGGGCGAGGCGGCGGACGCGAGCGGCAGGTGAGAGCGGTGCACCGAGAGCGGCGCCCTGCGGTACTCCACGAATACAACAATGCCTTTGGACTGCGCAGCAAAAAGGAGGAAACGGATTAAAGTTCGGTTGCCAACATCATTTTGCCCAATTACAGTAGTTGTAACGATTCGGTGATGTAATACTTTTATCTTAACGAGACACCTTTTGTGTAGCATTTGTGAATTACTGATACATTTTTGGGCCATTGCACAATTTCCGGTACGTTAAATGGGTTTTGTGTGAGTTTTTTAGAAGAGTTAGAGGTCATTAAGAAATTCTCTTGTAACCAACACATAAAAACGAAGTTAAACTGTATCTCCACTCGACATTTCGGGAGATAACTGAAAACGTTTTCCTTTTTCCGTTTACAAACGACTGGAATAAATAATACATACATTTTAGATTACTTCTTCAATCGCAATAAATCACATCAGTGTTTAATTAATAAAACTATTACAGTTGGGTACTGAAATTTCCAAAACAGAATTCATGCAATGCTACAAGAATCAAGATTGGAGGTCCATATCATTTGGACTAAGATATGATACAATAAATGTTGATGGACTGCAATGACTACTTCCGCACACAGGCTTTTTCCCATGCGGGGGTATTATATCGTATTTGTCACGCTTTAGCGTTCCGTTTGTTTTTTTTTAATCGAATATGTTTGAATTATAATCACAACTGAACAATTATAGAGGAAATACTAGAAGAAGAAAATATTAACTATATGCATTGTACGTCTATCACAGCAAACACAATTGACCAAAACCCATTTGTGAAGAAGTTTGAAAGCTAGACTGTAAAACTGTATAACACATTTATGGCCCACAACTGACGAATTCCTTTCAAGTGTAACGGGAAATACGATAAAGGAGGCGGGATAAAACAAAACCGAGAATGCCTGACCGCAGCCTTGATGAAACCACACGGCCGCGAGGCTGCGACTACAAACATCGACGACTCCCCGTCACAAGTCTTCAACAATGGCGGCATGAAAGGAGATTGATTTCCAAACGTAATCTTCATAAAAGCAAGCTTTAAATATTGTTGTAAAATAAAATATAATTCAATACCCGTAGGAAACATCTCAAATAATCATTTACTGCTATCAAAGTCATTCATATCAAAAAATACTCCGATGAATCGCCTGACGGATTAATATGTGCTCATGTGAAGATAAAATTCAAGTTGAGTAGTACAGTACCAAGAGTAGGGCATATAACCAAAAATAAGATGTAACTTTTAAGAAATCCATCAATGACTACGCCTAATTTCATTATTCGACGACGCTATTATTAGAACAGGTATCTGTCAATCAATCTGCTCTTAAAATATCTCAAAACGGAGAGCCGCATGCAGGAATCAGAGATCGTAAAAGTCAACATCCTACTGATCAACGCCGTTGCGCCGCACCGATGAATCAAGGACCAGTAAAAATATAAATAAAACCCAGAACCTTTCACATAATGAATAATCATATACAGTTCCTCATCAATAATCAGGAACATGATAGTATATGATTGGCGGGTACAGATTCATATCAGGTACAAAAAAAACCATTTGAGTTTGGACTCCATTAAGAGAAAGAGGTGTAAAAATACCAAGAAAATTATTTTACACTCTTAGGACTCAGTCAAAGGCCTGGCTGACTTTTTAAAAATATACAACACAGATCATAGTAACTATTGTGCCGGTTTATTTGCTCAAATCCAAAACGCGTAAATGCCGAGTGGACAGCAGAGCGACGCTCGCAGTGGGCACGGCGCGCAGATAAGTCCGGGGATTTACCGGCCTGATACAGCTCCACGCTCCCGAGAATGCCTGACCGCAGCCTTGATGAAACCACACGGCCGCGAGGCTGCGACTACAAACATCGACGACTCCCCGTCACAAGTCTTCAACAATGGCGGCATGAAAGGAGATTGATTTCCAAACGTAATCTTCATAAAAGCAAGCTTTAAATATTGTTGTAAAATAAAATATAATTCAATACCCGTAGGAAACATCTCAAATAATCATTTACTGCTATCAAAGTCATTCATATCAAAAAATACTCCGATGAATCGCCTGACGGATTAATATGTGCTCATGTGAAGATAAAATTCAAGTTGAGTAGTACAGTACCAAGAGTAGGGCATATAACCAAAAATAAGATGTAACTTTTAAGAAATCCATCAATGACTACGCCTAATTTCATTATTCGACGACGCTATTATTAGAACAGGTATCTGTCAATCAATCTGCTCTTAAAATATCTCAAAACGGAGAGCCGCATGCAGGAATCAGAGATCGTAAAAGTCAACATCCTACTGATCAACGCCGTTGCGCCGCACCGATGAATCAAGGACCAGTAAAAATATAAATAAAACCCAGAACCTTTCACATAATGAATAATCATATACAGTTCCTCATCAATAATCAGGAACATGATAGTATATGATTGGCGGGTACAGATTCATATCAGGTACAAAAAAAACCATTTGAGTTTGGACTCCATTAAGAGAAAGAGGTGTAAAAATACCAAGAAAATTATTTTACACTCTTAGGACTCAGTCAAAGGCCTGGCTGACTTTTTAAAAATATACAACACAGATCATAGTAACTATTGTGCCGGTTTATTTGCTCAAATCCAAAACGCGTAAATGCCGAGTGGACAGCAGAGCGACGCTCGCAGTGGGCACGGCGCGCAGATAAGTCCGGGGATTTACCGGCCTGATACAGCTCCACGCTCCACTCTCATCCGATTCAATTCCGAAATTTTTCGTCGAGGGAGAAGTAAAACGATCCTCGCAAGTGTTGTTGGGAGTGCTTTCTTTGTTATTGACGAAACGCTGTCTTATATTTACTTACCTGAAACGGTCAAATACAAATCAAGGACGGAGTCGATTTCGTTTCTTGTACTGCATGCATTAATAAATTACTAAGTTTGCACAAATTTTGATATGTATTACTTGGAATAAAATTGTAGATCTGGTGGTGAAAGATGCAGAGGAGAGTGACTTCCCGAGGATTAGGTAACACAACTTGAAGGTTTTCTTTGCGGGTTACGATGTTGGATTGCCCACTAAACACAACTAAGCAACAGCATCAATTTTAAACTTACATAAATTATTTAAAGGCGATGTTCCAATCAGTCGAACCTTCTCATTGTGGTTTGCACATTATCATAATCGAATACTAATTACTACGGATTTATCGATTTACAACTTAATCGTTACAATACACTTTAAAACTATATAACAAGTGACAGAAAGTATATTGCTATCTAATTAATTCAACTAAAAGATAAAAATCTTACTGCGTTTTAAAGGCACTCACATCACAAGAGCCTACTTTAATACCAAACTAAATTGATTCGTCATCAGAAGTGTAAGCCTCCTCTTATCGCAATGAGTAACGACTATTGATTGCAAGAATAAAACACCGAATAAGCTTACTTGCATCATCGTTATCTTAATAACCCCAATTTTTAACAATTTTACTAATATAAAGTTCTACGGTATAAATGTATTTACGGTATCGATCCCAGAATCAATCATACAGAATCATCTTTTAGTCCATCTCTTCTTTCCTCATCACTACACCAAAGCTTTCATTATTATTCGTATTTTTTGAAGTGATAATTTAATACTACCTATCTGCAAATAAATGCTTTCATTTTGCCTCCATAGAAGTGACTGTTCCAACCTTTGCAAGTAAACTTATGCTCAATACATTTATCCATCTTATCTCCCTGATGCTATTTAATGTATCTCGAGGAGTTTTTTTTTACATTAAGAAGTCGATCTTTGAATAGAAATATCGCGAATTGTGAGGTAATTGTTTCCAAATATCAGATTATCGTGAAGTTCAATTTCATGTTGGTACAGACAATAACAATCAAAGTATATTTAATAATTAGTTGTAAACCTTTGTATCAACATATTAAATCATGCAAACGTTAATTAGCAGCAAATAGAAAGAGAATAATACGGTAATATTGAATCACAATGAGAAAAATACATGAAACCCCGTACAGCCTCATTTAGCTCGGTCTATTCAAACGCACCATTAAACGAAACGGGATACTAGAAAATTAAAGAGGGTCGCATAATTAGTAGCGACCGAAATGTAATTGTGCAGCGAGCTGACTGCAGGCTCGGACGACAATCAGTCCAGCCTTCTCATTGTGGTTTGCACGTTGTCATCAAATACTAATTATCTCTGTTCATAATGCGACCACATCTTTCTTTGCCACCGATAAGTGATTATTGATTTGTGATTTGTTACACGTATACCAGTGAGTTTAATCAATCAATTACAAGTTATATGGAGTAAAAATATTTAACTACGAGCACAACATTTTGTCATTTATCCTCCATTCATCTATCGGATTGTCCGACAATTAAGTGGACCTTCTCGTTGCCGGGTGGTCGCAGTACGGAACAACATCAAATATTGACCTCCGGGTTGATTACTGTAGTTGATTTGGCGGTTGAACAATATCTGTGTTCTGACTGGACAAAATGACACGTTAATATTTCAGTGATTTGCAACATTCAGTGGGCCGAATCAAAAATGAGCATGTGTGAACAATTGGAACGCCATGTATTTGTGATGTTACATAGTTAGTTGGTTTTGTGGTGGCGATACATATCGGAGAGGTGATAAGGGAGAGGGGGTGACGGATACTTGCTCAAACGAATCGATTCAAGGATTATGTGGACAATTTTAGCGAATTTCCTTAAAGGAATAAGCTATTACCGTAGGTCTCATGGTAATACCTAAGCCCGAGACCATGTTAACTTTTCATTTTGGGGCCCCCAGAAGTAAAAAACACTATTCGTTTGAATTTATATATATATATATATATATATATATATATATATATATGTCTGTTAACACGATAGCGGCCGTAAATATGGTCCGATCTTAATGAAATTTGGTACAGACGTGTAAAAAAGTGGTAATCACTCGGACGAGTTCGTGAACCAGCCCGATCGGACCACCGGAAGGGGGGGTAAAGGGGGGTAAACCCCCCCAAAAATGGGTTTTTTGTTTTTTTTTTTTAAAAAAAAAAGAGGGTGGCGGCCTCTTTTTACCTTGAATTAGCCCCCCCACATGGGCCTCAGGCCTGTGCGTGGAAGTTATCAAGCAAACCCAAGGAGTTCTTTACATATAAAAATAAAAATTATCAAATTTTTGTTAGCACCATTGAATTCAGCTCAAACAAACAAAAACAATTTAGTATTTTCAATCACTGCTCTATGTCCATTGGTTTCCGAGATATTGAAAGTGGTAAACACAGTACGTTGTCCCAATGTTATCCTTATGGGAAATAAAGAAAATTCTATATCTCGCTTATTTCTCAACATATCTTGATAAAACTTGGTAAATGGCTTCTTCTAGTTCAGATCAACTAAATATTGAATTAAAACCACCCAGTTTTAATATACCCGTAGCAGCAAACCTGCATACTCATTCCCCATGTTATTCTTATGGAGCTTACAAAAACATATTGAATCTCGGTATGTTGGATTGAAATATGTTGTTTTGCATTTTAAATTCGCTGAGTATGCAGGTCTGCTGCAACGGGGGTATTTAGAGTTAATTATAAATTAAATTAATTAAAAACCAGGTGTATTTCCTTTATTGTTTTTTTTCTTATTTTTCTTATTTATTTTCCCTGTACCTAGTGTACAACAGGGCTCTGTCTCCTCTTCCCAAGATATTTTTCTTCTTGTTCCTCTGTTTTCTTTCCTTTTCGTGTTGTAATTTATCCTATTTGTCTAGCCAACCCCTTTCATTCATTCTTGCTTTCTTCAAGCACTCGACAGTTCCTGCGTATCCTGATACCTTCTTATGCTCATCTTCCTCATTCATTCTTCTCCACTCTCATTCTTCTTAATTCTTAGTTCTCATCAATCATTTCCAGCCAAGCTGGGAAAAGTCATTTTTGAGTGGGTAGTTAGGTGCATTATTGAAGAAGCGGCCCGGTGTAGTGGTAGAGCGCGGACTTTGGTTCCCAGGGTCCGGGTTCAAATCCCACCAATCATTAACGGCAAATTTCCTAAGTGATAAAACCGCAACCTCGTAGGTGCCACAATAAACTTGCCTTATCTGCAGTGCGTGCTCATAGAGACTACAAAGGCTGGCTTAAATTTCTTTCCATTTCTTCAAATTTTCTCTCTACTAATTGAAATATTCTCCAATTTTACAGACAAAGACTGCTTTAAAGTGGAGGATTAAATTAATTGTAAAACAGTTTTAAACTGACTCCAGACACGTTGCGGTAGGTCAGTCACGACCACGCAGCAGCGGTTGCGGCGGGCGGGAATGCTCGGCAAGGCCGGTTGCAAGATCTAGTTCACGTTACGACACCGTCTCACGACCCACCTGGGTCCTGGGGACCGCAGACGTCCGAGCGATGGTAAGGAACATGTGAGCGCAACACGAGCAAATGTTGCAGCAACTTGGTGCGAGGTGTGTGGAGATACGCGAGTACAAACCGAAGGAACTTGTGAGCGCAACACGAGCAAATGTTGCAGCCACTTGGTGCGAGGTGTTTGGAGATACGCGAGTACAAACCGAAGGAACTTGTGAGCGCAACACGAGCAAATGTTGCAGCAACTTGGTGCGAGGTGTTTGGAGATTCGCGAGTACAAACCGAAGGAACTTGTGAGCGCAACACGAGCAAATATTGCTGCAACTTGGTGCGAGGTGTGTGGAGATACGCGAGTACAAACTGAACTGGAGGGTTTCTGGAGCCCAGATGAAATTCAGAAAAGATATATGTGATTGTTGTTCATAAGCGATTTTTATGATCTTGACAAAATTTACTTCTTATAAGAGTCTGAGGATTTATGAGATTAATAATGTGTATTAATACGATAATTTAAATTGAAAACAAACAAAAATCATGGATAATCTTTTTTTATAACAAATCTATCATTCTTAAACTGGTAATAAATAACGCAGACTTTTTTGAGATCATTATTTTTACGAATAACATTTTTTCCCTGATCCTTATAAAAACCTGTTCATCCACTTTTCTTATTTCTTTACAGACTGGGAGGAAAACAACTTAAAAAACTATTTACTATGCATCCGAGTTCCAATTAGACATAATGTAAACGTCTCAGTGTAAGGGAAGGTTGGAGCAGAGTAACCAGCGGCGTAAAGTAAACGTTCACGTTGGAGTTAATTACATTACAATCCGCTTACTACAATGTTGAGTGCACGTCTCAGAATTTCCAGCAATGTATACTACTCATGATAATAGTGTAATTGTGTTGACTTTGTCCCTCTGAGGAGTTAGGAGTGTTTTGGTTCTGCCTCTGTCAATATCAAACTATGGGCCTATGGGCAGATCCGGTCGAACGTCAATAGTGCCCTCTCGTAATATACAACCTCTACTGGCTCCAAATCTTTAAAAACGCTGATATTTGTCATTAACTACAGACAGTCATTTGTAATTTCATGCTGTTTAAGTAACAGGCGAGATTAACAAAACATATCAATACAAATTGTGCTGATTTAAGTAAGAACGGTAAATACATTATTGTTAATACATAGTAGTTATTGAAAAGGATAGTAAACGTTTCCAAAGAAATATAACAAGTATTAGTATTAATATAATTTAAATCATAATTTATTCAGTAAATATTATCGATTTGTGAAGGCCTGAAATAGGCTATCTGTAATGCAGCAATATAAATATACGATATGGTTGCGTGCGGATAGCTTGGGTTTTACCCTTTCAGGAAAGATAACTAATTCCTCTTACATCTCAAGTCGATATTTCTTACTGCTAGGAAAATAATGTTTTGAAAGTACCTATCAACTATATTATAGTCATCGCTATTGTTTTCCACCAAACTAATACTGTAAACGCGAGTGCACTTTAGCTCGCTATTGTATGTTTCTATTCCCGTATCAGCAATGTTGTTCTAGTTTGGAATTGAGCCGTAGAATATCCAATCGCGGGTTCGCAGAAACAGTAACATGTGGCGGCCAAACAGGTCTATTATGTTATCGGGTCGGGGCTTAATGAACACCGCACTCGCAGTAATCTGCCGGCCGGCTGCATATTGTCGCCGTGACCGCCGAAGTTGACACCCTCAACCGGCGCGGCGCCCACTACATGCTGCTCATTGTGTTGTCAAAGATACCGTTTGTTATTCGATTTAAGTTAATCACGGTGTGTTTGGGTTTATAAATAATTTCACTGTTAGATGTTTCGCGGAATCTCCTAGCGTCTACAATATTTTAGATTGAATGTAGGGTTAAGATAATAGTACTATCACGAGTAGTAATACTGTAAAATGTTCGAAATTCTATGACACGGAATCAACATTGTTAATTCAGCAATATTATTGCTGCTTACTGGCTGATATTTCACTTATTAAAACAAAAACATTGCTGGTTCAGTGGATGGAGTCACACAACAACGAACTAAAACCCATGTTGCATTAAGTTTAGTGTAAAATGGCTAGGAATGAAATATATTTTAATATCTAAAACATTGATATGTTTTTCTAGAAGTATCACACTTGAGAGGTAAGAAGCATTTAAGACAGTATACTCCTTGAACTATAGCAATGCTGTACCCCTTTCGTGTTCTTGGAAACGTACAGAATTCACTTCAATAACTACTTTACCAACAATACTGTTTTAGTATGTAAAATGTTGTATGTTTGTATTTTGTTTGTTAACCTCATCACTACTCATACAATATGAAATCGACTTAAATTCTGTCAGCAACTCAATAACAAATGTAAAAAATTAGTTTTAGTCGTGGAGTCAGAACGACATAGTAGGAGCGACGTTGTTGACGTTCTGTACAAAGTTTGATATTTACACAGGCAGATCCAAAACGCTTCCAACTCCACAAAACAAAGGACACACAATAAACCAAAATATCAAGCACCCAATAAATATTTGACGCTTACAAGTATAAAGCATTCATAATCATTTGTAAAATGATCAAATATACTTACTTTATTGTGAAGGACAAATCACGAAATCTTTTTTTAACAGAACTTCACTATCACTCGTGTAGAGAGCCGGAGCGCGGCGCGGTGCGACCGAGGGTGGCTGCCGGTAGGGTAGCGACTAGCGACTGGCTAATTACCGGCGGGAGGGAGCGCGGGTTGGGGGTGGGGGGGGCGGGAGGGGGTGGCGGACCGGAAGCGGCACGGGGCGGGCGGCACGCGTGTCCGGCGCTTCCGGCCCGCCAGCTGTCCTCACAATTAGCGTTGATAACGGTCGGTGGTGATCGATAAAGCGAGTACCAGAACTGACCGTGTCATATGGGGCGCGGGCGCGGGGGCGGCGGCCATCTGGTGGAATAGGGGTCACTGGGGTCCGGGTCCAGGGGGTCTGTCGCAATCACCTGGGGCTCTAGAGATGTGCATACCAGATTGATCTGAAGGGTTGTTATGGTGGGTGAGTGTAAAGAATGAACTGGGGAAGTGACGATGAAGCGTACTCAAAAAATACGTTGGTCATGAGCTGCGAATTTTATCCCAACGCAACAAACTAAAGAGTGACACGTTTTGGCTGTTGGATACATGGAACAGAAGTAAAGGTTAGCGTTGGCGACTTAGGTCTGTGATAATAACCGAGCCGCCCTTAAAACGGGAAGGGGAGAAAAACAGAGGTCACTGAGAGTGCCTATATCCGTATCTGTACCTTTTCTTCCCCTTAAGCTATTCAGTGACGAGTGTAACTGATAGATCTTGTGATGGAAAAGTAGCGTATGGAGCAAATTGTAGTGAAGAGAAACTAACTGAAAACTATATATATATGTTGGAATATGACATTTTCGTAGCTAACTGTAATAGTTACAAAATTTAAGTTGCCATTTTTTTACAGAGATTCCAGTTATTAAAGAAATTTATAAAAAGGATGCATGATACCTCTTTACACGAATTAATGTATACCATAATAAGCCTCTAAGTTGATTTCAGGGACTTATCTCTATCTATTACAGTGGCGGTTAACTTGATTACATTGCAACCAATAGAATATTGGTACAATACAAACCATAAATGCTTCACCGAATGAACAGCGGCTGTAATTCCTGCTTGATCAACTAACAGATTTTATTAGATGCAGAACGTTCCACATCGATAATAAACTATTACTATAGAAAAGAGTATTCACTTAACTAAAGAGTAATTATTAGACTCCTTCGTGCGTGGGTGGTTGATATCAGTAATTTATCCTTCAGTAGTAGTCATCGATACCGCTTGATTATTACATGCAGAAGATTGTATATCATTTGTAAACTATTGATATTACGGAAAAAAGTATTTACGTAGCTAAACAGTAATTTTTAGACCCCTTAGTAAGTGGGTGGTAAAATTATTAAACATTAATTTTAATATTATTGGCAATTATACAATCAGGAAAATCCTGAGAATAATTTTAATTTGTACAATTTTACAGGTTTAGATCTCACTAAGTAAAGCAGCTTAAAGCTTATTAAAATAATTTAAGAGCCCAGAAGCAGCATTGTCTTAAAGCACGCTGAACAACTATGTACGGTGTCAAGGTCCTACACCGCAACTCCATCAACAATGCCAGTACTGCCAACCATTTCTATTCAACAACAATACAGTATCAATTGTAATGACATCGCAAAAGAGTTGTATTTTCTCGGCAAAGCCACCGCAGTAATTCTGCATTACCCAACACGGCGGCCTGGCCTGGCCTTGACTCCAATGTTCCTACAATACTCCAGTCACGTAGCCTCGCGGTGGGCAGCGCGAGCCGAGACCGTAAACTGCTACAACTATGTCAAACGGCAATTGATTTCGCACAGTAATAGTAATAATGTCCCACTATTTTACAGGGCTCCTTGTAACACGGCCATCTCTCGTCCATGGCTCTTTGTAACATGTCCATCTCTCGTCCAGGGATCTTTGTAACATGTCCATCTCTCGTCCAGGGCTCTTTGTAAAATGTCCATCTCTCGTCCAGGTCTCTTTGTAACATGTCCAGCTCTCGTCCAGGGATCTTTGTAAAATGTCCATCTCTCGTCCAGGGCTCTTTGTAACATGTCCATCTCTCGTCCAGGGCTCTTTGTAACATGTCCATCTCTCGTCCAGGGCTCTTTGTAACATGTCCATCTCTCGTCCAGGGCTCTTTGTAACATGTCCATCTCTCGTCCAGGGCTCTTTGTAACATGTCCATCTCTCGTCCAGGGCTCTTTGTAACATGTCCATCTCTCGTCCAGGGCTCTTTGTAAAATGTCCATCTCTCGTCCAGGTCTCTTTGTAACATGTCCATCTCTCGTCCAGGGATCTTTGTAAAATGTCCATCTCTCGTCCAGGGCTCTTTGTAACATGTCCATCTCTCGTCCAGGGCTCTTTGTAACATGTCCATCTCTCGTCCAGGGCTCTTTGTAACATGTCCATCTCTCGTCCAGGGCTCTTTGTAACATGTCCATCTCTCGTCCAGGGCTCGTTAAATTTTCTGTTTTCAAAGTTTTGAAATTTGGTTTCAACGTTTCTTAACAAGGATATATAGAGAGGCGTGTAGATTCGGCAAGTAATTAATTATTTACCATTTTACGTGCAATCTTCATTCGGCATTCGTACTAAAAGGTGTGACCATCTGGCTTCTTTAGATTGTAGAATAATTTAATACTTGTTAGGGTCGCAAAATGACAAGGCAGATAGCCCAAGTTCACCTGGAAGCAATGGACAAATTTGGATCAGGAATACTTTGCGAAAACATTGACGTTCAGAGTTTTCAAGAATGCAAAATATAATCAAATGTTTTATCCTTTCTAATCCAGGTGTTAACATTTCTTATTCTGACTTAACATCTGCCAAGTTACGTAATGAAACGTATTCTGGCGCACTATAGTTATTTGTGTGTTAAGTGAGTTAAGTACACACATCACTATCTCAAAGTGAAAATGTGGCACCCGAGCTTGCCAAGGAGGCGCCAACAATATACCCCACCTACAATATTTTTCCCCCTCCAACAATAATAAATACCCAATCTATAAACATCTATTTCATTAACCTTAACCAACAATATCCATTTTATTTAAATCTGCAATTAGTGCTTGCATCCGAGTAGCTGCAACCATTCATGCACTAGCGGTCAGCTGATACTCGTAGTTGTAACATTCTTACACGCTTAATTCTAAGACGTTCGTACAGCTGATCGTTGTCAATGTTTTTCTTATGTGATTTATAAAAGATGCCACTAAATCAGCTGTTAGCGTCTGCTATCTGTTGAGTTTCAACATATTTGCAAGTCTACGTAGAATAAAGGCGTTCGAGTTTTCAATTATTATTGATTTTGATGCATATTCAAAATTATTCTCATGGGTTTAGTTTGTCTCCCGACGGGAGACAAAGTAATCACTTTACTCCCGCTGAGAGACAATGTATTATTACACTCATTCATTACTAGGAGTAAAAAACGTGTAAACATAGGAGATGGGGGAGAAAATTATAGCTGTAATAAAACCTGCAGCAATGTTCACTTTGATTAAACTATTGTCATTTTTTATGTTAAACTTCTGGTATTTCGGCGATCAACTGGAAATGCCAGAAATCGTCGGAATTCTACAGCCTACTGCAACAACGCCGCGATCATCTCTATGTAAATGCTCCGTCGTTGGTTGCGTCATGTTTTGCTTTTACTTTCTCCCGCTTGAGTTCGTTAGCTCCGTGTTTGGCTATTAGCTTATCTAACATGGAGCATGTTCATTGAATTGAGCCGGGTAGTTTTCATATCCTTTCTTATAGCTATTATTGACTGATGGATAATAAGTTTTATTGCAAAACGGTTTTAAATATTTTTCCGATCTATAGAGAAGGTACTTTCAATGAGATATGAAAACATGTATTTGAAACGTGCACAACATACCTAAGCGGCATGAAAATTAAAAATAGATAGCCAAACTAAATTATGAACACTTACTGCAAAAGTTAAACTATGATAAATTTTAAGAAAGGTTTGATAAATCAAAATAATAATTATTCTTAAGATAAGGAGTTAACAAAGAAACGACAATTGTGTTAACAAGTACTTGGTAATCAGTCAATCAATCTTCATTTGGAATACTCGATGTGGATCAATTAATTATGCAATAGCATCCATATGCATAATATACGCAAACCCTAAGTTCATTGTTAATTTATGTAAACTATTTAAGCGCCACGAAAATTAACAATAAGACAGAAAAGTAAATAATGAACACTAACTACAAAAGTTGATGTGTAATCAATTTTTAGAATGATTTGATAAATTAAGAAAATAACTGTTCTTACTCAAGATGAAGAGTTCACAAAGAATCAACAATTAATTGCATTCACATCAAGTACTTTAGTATATCCAGTCGATCGAGCTTCATTTGGAATACTCGATTTGAATTAATCAATTGTGCAATAGCATCTTAATAAGGCATGCAAATCTAAAGTTCAATGTTAGTTTATAATCAGCTATCGTTAACAGCATACATTAAAAGACAAAATATTTTTTTGTTTATTTATGTAATGAAAGCACATTTATTCTTCAGTTTCACTGTCTCCACCAAAATGCTATTTTTATAATTTTAATTTATTGAAAAAAATTAATCCTGATTATGACACCTTGTAGCATACGTTTTTAACACTTAAATAAGTTTTACCAGCCTTAATTTTGTGAGACAAGCCTGTTCCGAGGAGTTGTTTGAGAGACTGTGCATGGATGAGAGCGAGCGAAAAAAACCTTACTCCACATTATAGACCATAAGTTAATCCAACGTCAACCATTTTAATGTGGCTTTGCCGGCCGAATAATTAGCGAGTTAAGCTTCAAGCGGATTACTCGTTCATTATAAATTCGTGTAAGGAGACAATTACTCCAGCTTATAATTCGCTAAGCTTCCACGTTTTGGAGCTTCTCTGTTCAAACCCCTAACCAAATCTTCAGTTAATCCTCATACTATAATCCCTATACGCGGAACCTAAGGAGTTAGGCCTTCACACAGGCATCACGTGACAATATGCAAAAGAAAAATCAAACTAGATTTAAAATAATCTGTGTCGCTTTAATCACGACTATCGTTATCAATTATAACATACATCACAGATACGAACTAATCTATCGGCGTATTCAAGAGTTGAACAATGTCTCACACGATTGTTCTCTTTGTATAAGCTAAATTTAAAGAGAAAATTATACACTCTCATATTACGTCTTCTACCCTAATCTTAGAAAACGTCAAGGATGCAGTTAACGTAATTCTGATTTATGTCGCGACTTAAACCGCAATCGTCTGCAGATTTGGGTTGCAAATTAGCCTCTGTTCGCACGACACCAACAACCAAAACACATGTTCCCCCGTAATTCTTAGCGTCCTTTACGACTTAACTAGCTGGGACGTTTTAGACCTTTGCTTGTGTCTTAAAAAAAACAGGATTAAATACAAATAAAATAACTAATGTAGCCGAGTTAAGAGTATTTCAAAATCACCTTTAAAAATGGTATTTGACAATGATTAGAATCATAAAGGGAAAGTCCCTTAGTAAACTTTTCCACAGCTAAAACCCACACAGTCGAGCAATCGACAAACAAGAAAACAAGAGTTTGTAGTTTAATCTAATTACCAAAGCAAATAAGAATATTTAAATTTTTCTATCAGTAAATGAATTAAAATAATTGCTTACTTATTACTAAACTGAAAATTCCACAGAGATGATATAATAATAACCACTGAACACTGAGTGTTAACGAAAAGACTTGCACACTTAAAAATCCTTAAACGTTTCGGCGATAACACTAAAGAGGGCTTTTCTTATTAACTGCGAGGAATGTTAGAACAAATGGTTCTCATCGCAGTTGGAGAAGAAGAAGAAGAGGCAATGATTACTCGCATAATGTAAGGTTGGCCCGTAACAAC
The DNA here is from genome assembly GCA_035578135.1 of Flexamia atlantica. Lineage (NCBI taxonomy): Eukaryota > Metazoa > Arthropoda > Insecta > Hemiptera > Cicadellidae > Flexamia > Flexamia atlantica. The sequence continues at coordinate 12,128,903 of JAQJVK010000019.1, forward strand.
TGCGCGGCGATGTAATGAAACTGCCGCGTCTACACAGCACTTGGCCCCACTCTTACCTGCCACACGCTCTCACTTTGGCTCATGTCATATTCAATTCAAATTACAGCGAGTAGTTTATTTTTAAATCATGTTAGATTCGATTTCCATGAAATTAATATTGGATAATTAATCTTAAGACACTAATAAAAATGTTGAAACATGACTGTTACTGAGCTACACCAAAACTACGAAGAACTATACAGTGCCTAAAACAGTATGTCATAAATTGTTTATCTTTTACAAACCGTTTACTTAAAATTGTATAGGTCATCTCTATCGATCTTCGACATACCAATAGTATATATATATATATTTTTTTTTTTTTTTTGTAACGTCCAGTTGTGTATTGAATAAAACATAATAATAACAAATTATATTAGTTCGCAGCCATTCAAAGCACAGTCCGATAAGAGAGGAGGCAGGGGTGTTGTCAGGCCGCTTATGTTATTTGTTTACGAAAACAGCCGGTTATCCTCGAGCAGACTGGATCACGAGGGTCGAAACGTGACGATCATGTTAGCCGAAGGAGTGTGAGGGAGAATTCGTCATCAAACTCGCTGTTTTTGTGTGGGTTAAAGTGTAAATCCTATAAACCTTTGTCCTGAAATGAAATCGTCACAGGTAAATTCAATTACATCGGTATTTTGAGATTGGCGACGAATAAATTTACGATAAGAAAGGTCTCAATGGTGCTGCAGTGTAAATAAAAGTGATTACACCGTGGAACAGCGTTTGGACGGCGATACGCAACGTGCAGCTGGGCGAGCCAGCGTTACGGCCTCTGATGTAACGGCCGATCCCTTTCTCTCTCTCGCTTCCTGTCAAACCACTCGCACTGCGCTCGGCTCTTGACCGAAATAGTAACCGGCACGCCGAGCCGCCCATACCTCGGACGACACGCCGCCGGCCGCCCCTACCTCGACGACGACACGCCGCCAGCCGCCCTACCTCGTCGACGACTCGCCGCCAGCCGCCCTACCTCGTCGACGTCACGCCGCCAGCCGCCCTACCTCGTCGACGTCACGCCGCCAGCCGCCCTACCTCGTCGACGTCACGCCGCCAGCCGCCCCTACCTCGTCGACGACACGCCGCCAGCCGCCCTACCTCGTCGACGTCACGCCGCCAGCCGCCCCTACCTCGTCGACGACACGCCGCCAGCCGCCCCTACCTCGTCGACGTCACGCCGCCAGCCGCCCTACCTCGTCGACGTCACGCCGCCAGCCGCCCCTACCTCGTCGACGACACGCCGCCAGCCGCCCTACCTCGTCGACGTCACGCCGCCAGCCGCCCCTACCTCGTCGACGACACGCCGCCAGCCGCCCCTACCTCGTCGACGACTCGCCGCCAGCCGCCCTACCTCGTCGACGTCACGCCGCCAGCCGCCCCTACCTCGTCGACGACACGCCGCCAGCCGCCCTACCTCGTCGACGACACGCCGCCAGCCGCCCTACCTCGTCGACGACTCGCCGCCAGCCGCCCTACCTCGTCGACGACACGCCGCCAGCCGCCCTACCTCGTCGACGACACGCCGCCAGCCGCCCTACCTCGTCGACGACACGCCGCCAGCCGCCCTACCTCGTCGACGACACGCCGCCAGCCGCCCTACCTCGTCGACGACACGCCGCCAGCCGCCCTACCTCGTCGAAGGCACGCCGCCAGCCGCCCTTACCTCGTCGACGACACGCCGCCAGCCGCCCTACCTCGACGAAGGCACGCCGCCAGCCGCCCCTACCTCGTCGACGACACGCCGCCAGCCACTCCTACCTCGTCGACGACACGCCGCCAGCCGCCCTACCTCGTCGACGACACGCCGCCAGCCGCCCTACCTCGTCGACGACTCGCCGCCAGCCGCCCTACCTCGTCGACGACACGCCGCCAGCCGCCCTACCTCGTCGACGACACGCCGCCAGCCGCCCTACCTCGTCGACGACACGCCGCCAGCCGCCCTACCTCGTCGACGACACGCCGCCAGCCGCCCTACCTCGTCGAAGGCACGCCGCCAGCCGCCCTTACCTCGTCGACGACACGCCGCCAGCCGCCCTACCTCGACGAAGGCACGCCGCCAGCCGCCCCTACCTCGTCGACGACACGCCGCCAGCCACTCCTACCTCGTCGACGACACGCCGCCAGCCGCCCCTACCTCGTCGACGGCACGCCGCCAGCCGCCCCTACCTCGTCGACGGCACGCCGCCAGCCGCCCCTACCTCGTCGACGGCACACCGCCAGCCGCCCCTACCTCGTCGACGGCACACCGCCAGCCGCCCCTACCTCGTCGACGGCACGCCGCCAGCCGCCCCTACCTCGTCGACGGCACGCCGCCAGCCGCCCCTACCTCGTCGACGACACGCCGCCCCTACCTCGTCGACGACACACCGCCAGCCACCCCTACCTCGTCGACGATACGCCGCCCCTACCTCGTCGACGACACACCGCCAGCCACCCCTACCTCGTCGACGACACACCGCCAGCCACCCCTACCTCGTCGACGACACACCGCCAGCAATCACCCGTACCTCGTCGACGACACACCGCCAGCCACCCGTACCTCGTTGACGACACACCGCCAGCCACCCCTACCTCGTCGACGACACGCCGCCAGCCGCCCCTACCTCGTCGACGGCACGCCGCCAGCCGCCCCTACCTCGGCCATGTTTCATCAAAAAAGGGCAAAACTCTACTTTAATAAGCTTTGTGAACTTTGCTACAGGTTAGGGTTGTCCAAATTAGCGGCAAAGTTGGGAAAGATTGTCCAAAACGAACTCCGGAGGGAGCGTAAGTACGCAGTTATCGTGCATTGAGTTCATAACGGGCACCGAACTTTGTAATTAGCCGGTACCGAGTGCCCCGTCTCCGGGTGTCGGCGGCGGAATTAGTTTGTCGCTCCACTAAAGAGTTCGTTTAACTTGTAATATAAATGAGTATTTAAAAAGTTAGGTAAAGGTGAGCAAACTACAGAATACTTGTGAAAATCTAACTTCAGGCTTGCGTTCAGACGATGCACATAACTTGTTTGTCCTTACGGTCCTTATCGTAATTAATTATGAGATTCATAGTGTTCTAGAAAAAAAAACATTTCACGTTACATCATTTTATCATCCACGGGTAGGAGACGTACCAGAATGTAACGTGTTTAGAAGGAAGTTAAAAGACCATTTACTCGGAAGGTTCCAGTGAAAACATAACTACAAATCACTTGTTAGATAACAGTCCGTAGTTGAATTTTATTGGTCGAATTACTGCTATCTTAAATCCGCTGTTAAATTTATTACTTAATTACTTAAACATCAAGCAACTGTACTTTATTATTTTCAATTACAGTACTCACAACAAAGAAACAAATTATTGCCAATTAAACAAATAATGTTAAATGTTTTGAAAAGACTTACATTTATTACTGGTTACAAGTCTCGAGTGCTAAATACAAATACCCGGCCAAAAAATAAATAATACTTACATACGTTTTTCACAAAGCCGATTTCTGTCCTTTCCATCACACGAAAATGCAGTAGAAATGTAGCGAGAGAATCGCGTTGGCGGGCCCAACAGACCGAGGGAGACACATTCGTCTCGAAAGTGAGGAATCTGCCGGCGGATCGGACCGCATAAAAATATTGTGAGGGAAATGGCGCGAACCGCGAGGGATATTTGGATGCAGATGCGCTCGCGTTGGCAGCCCTGCAGCTCTATTTCCCGCGTCACTGGAGCCGGTATCAACACGGCGCGCGCACGCACAGCGCTGGCCTGCGGAGGAGGTGGAGGTTTATGGGTTTAGTGGAAAGCCTGTTGTGATCCGATTGAATCTCCAGGGTCAAGGGAGGTCGTTGTCATTAGAGATCTCTTCCATTATATCGCAGTATAGCTATTCATAGACAAGACGCAGCTTGTTGCAGAAACTATCTCAACAGATTTATATATATATACAGTAGTCAGAATTAAGAGCCTCCCTACCCAGCCAAAAATGTTCAAAAACAGCTCTCACGCGGACCCATATAAACTCCCCATGAGGTAAGGTAAATTTTTTAATTCAATATAGTTGTATCGGGAAATTTTCAAACTACTAGAACTACTTTTTGGAATTTCGATAACTTAAATAGTTTTTTTCTATAATAAATTAAAAATAGTCAAGTTTGGACATTATTATAACGTGTTTCATGACCTTTTTCAAAAAATAAAAAAGCAATTCCATTACTTTAGAGTATTATGTATTTAAATAATATCGCATAGTATGGATATGTTAAAAAATATGGGCGCAAAATGGGTCCGCGCGAAACCTTACATCGCAAAATGTGCACTGATTTAGCATGGGCTCTTATGGAGCCGAAGTTCCAAAAGTCGCCACTAGTGTCGCAGAAAAACGAAAACTGCCGTGGGAAGTCCTCCCCTTAACAACCGCTCACAAAGATTCATGTCAATTTTAGCATTGGAACTTACGGACGGTCTTGGCCACGATATTTGACGCGGACTATACTTGTTAAGAGTGGAGTTGGTTTCAACTGCACATCATTTGTAGAGGTTCTCTCACAATTTTAATCTCACCTGCAACACCAAGGTTATTGTCACAACGACGCAATATTCGGGACTAAACGCAATATAATCTGGGGGATGATGACATCAGCCCTCCAACAGGCGAAGTTTCGAGACGGGTCGGGCGTGCGTGCGTGTAATTAATTCCCTGAACGGTTGTAGTCGACAAGTGCGTAGTTGTCGAGTGTAGACAGCCGCACACACACACACAGTGGTACACGCACACACGGACACACGCACACACTGACACACGCACACACACAGTGGCACACGAACACACAGGGACACACACACACACACTGACACACGCACGCACACGGACGGCGACTTCGCCGATCAATAGCCAGGCATGAGTCAGTCTTTGTTTGGGCGCCGCGCCGCAGTTGCCATTCATACTGTAATATTTGTGTTACGTGCTTCTGTTGAAAGCAACATAAAGTACACAATTTAATTGGACATTTAATCGTTTGGCGTCGACGTCTCCTTCCAAGACTCAAAATTAAAATCCAACATCTTTATATCGATTAATTTTGTGTAATCTAAACATTGGTCGGAATGTACAATAGAATATATTGTAGATAATTTGTTTAGTGTATCTTTACATTATATTGTTTTAATTCAAGACAATATGATTGTTTTTAATTATATTGTTTTTATTTCAATAACAGCTCCGGCTTTCACATTCCAATTCAATTTATTAAATTTCAAAGAAAACTTTAGCTACAATATGTGAAAAAGGTCTCCACGCATTGCTATAGACTGATTAATCTCAAAGAACATGAACTTGAAAAAATTTGAATGTAAACGTTATCTCACTAATTCGACCTTTACCATTCGCCATTGCGCCGACCTGCTGATCAAAACTCTACCCTCTATTATTGGGCTTACCAATGCGAAATCTACTTCATAAAGTTTTAACGGATTGTTAAAAAACCAATGGTCTCATTACTAACGCCCACCTTTTCGATTATCATCTCGATTTATTATCAGTCTAATGACAACTATTAATCTTAATGTGAAAATTATCGTTCTAAAAGAAACATTGCGTAATAAACAAAATTTTCTTTCTCCGTTTATTTAGGCTCTCAATAGTGGCTTTCGTGGAACATTTGAGGTTCGAACGCACAAATAGTCTATAGAAACCAGGAAACCGCGAATACAACGACTACACAGACCGTTATTACAGTAAAACACGATAAATAAATCCTATCCTCTCTGGATGAGATACGAAGCAATCTCGGAGTTATGGGACATAAAAGTAGTGTTAGGTGCAGCAATAATGTGGACGATATCCGCAGCCGGCGAGCGGCGGCGAGGGGGCGAGGCCGCGGGAATGTCAAGGATCCAGGAACCACCTTCGAACCCGGGACCTCCGCCGTCGCGTCGTCAGCGAGAACACTACTACATTTTACATTGTGTTGTTCGCGCATAGGCTACTGAGAGATTGTGGTCGACTGATTTACAATACAATACTGAGGACGTACACTAAATTAAAAATTTAATACGATACGTATGGTTGAAATATATTACTACACAATGTAATATACGTGTAATACTATAACCATTTCTAGTACAAGGCCGCGGCGCTAGTAAATGGCAACATCGCGCCTAAGGGTTCAGCTGATTTGGTTATCCATACTCTCTTATGGCACTATTTTTGTTTACTTGAAACCAGCTGGCTCTGTAAGGGAAAGTCAATGGTTTTACTATGCAAAAAACCCTTGAGAAGCGACGTTGCAAGGTCGAAGGCCGCGGCCTTATTACTAGAGATGGCTATGGTAATACCATTACCATTAATACTGTAGTCAGATACGTTTAGGTGGTCCAAATTAATTAGGCAGTGGTGTGATAAGATCATGTGTTAAAACCCATGAGCCAAATACACCATAAGGGAAGATGAAATGAGTGGTAAAAAAATTGGAATCTTAAGAAACATCGATTCAACACGCCATGTACTCTTCAAACTTCAATTCATCGGCAGATTCGAAAAATATCGATTCAACACATTTACTTTTCCCATTTCAATCTACAGACTGACTCGAAAATCTTACAACTACACCGATCTATCGAAGCGACACAATCGTATACTTTTCTCGCTTCCTTTTAGAGACCGACACGGCGACAATGCGAGAGCCGAGAGCGACATTGTAAATCGGCGCGGCGGTGACGACCCGGCGCAGCGCCGTCGGTTACTGGCTGGCCGGCGGTACCAAAGGTCATCGCCTTGTACGGCGCGTCTCCCACACACAGCGCATGCGCCAGGCAGCGCGCCAACCGCCGCCGCGCCGGGGGAGAACAAGGATGTTCCGTCGCGAGCGCGAGCAGCGCCACACGGATGCTGGAGTAAACAAAGAACGGTTTGCTCTGTTACGAGATCACTTGAATGGTGAAGTGGGTAAAAGCTTCGGAATATGAAAATCGCTGAATCAATATCGAGCGTCCATGACTAGAAGAAGTAGTCTTAGAAATATTTTATTAAGGTTTGACATTTGTCACTTCATCCAGGTGCCATTTCTACATTTCTAAGTTAGGCTACTTTTTAAGATTCTAAGTTCCTTGTTCTTGTTGTATTGTTTTCACAAAACTATTTATTTCTAAAATGTAAATGTTAACCATAAGTTGTCTGCTGCTGTCTTCAAGCATGTTAATTTGTGATTTGTCTTAATGCTTGGTATAATTGGCAAATTTGCTGTACTGAAGCATTCAATAAAGAATTTATTTATTTATTTATTTCAAAATCAAAATCAAAATCTTTTATTGTAGTAAGACAGTACAAATTGCATTACAAAAATTTATATTTGGACTGTGAATTAATTTTTGATGCAGAAAAAAAGGCCGAAAGTGTAAGATACAAGTAACAAGATTTTGAACCATACACTTTCAAAACGTCAAAATTTCAATAACCTATACGAGATATGCGTATTTTTATCAATTCATACCGTTCAGTACAGCAAACAATTTATACCGCATACGCCGGTGGTCAAGAGCAGCAACTACCTGGCAAATGTTACCCAAGCTGACTTTCATCTGCTGTGGATTATTCAGACCAAAATTTACGGCAGTCAGGAAACAGGGAAACGACAGTGTAATGTGGCCCTGCCCGATCCGGCGCGCGGGACCAGAAAGTGATCAGCGCGACCTTTGCCGCCAAAACCAGCCACCGTGGCCGCCGTGTCCGGTCGGGCCGCTCTTCCGCCGCCCGCCCGCCCGTCCGTATATCAGTTTCAAACAATTGACATTTAAGAGAGAGAGGGAGGAAGCAGAAGCTCCATTACAGAACCGGATCCTCCCCTCGAGGCGACGGAAGGAAGCCAATCGAGTGAGCGCTTCCGGCGGCCGCGGGCGCTGCCTAAGTCGCGGCGACCGGGGGCCGGGGGTGGTCAGCGGGCCGCTGCGCCATGGGCCCACAGGAATTCGGTATTGCGCTTGCTGCGTAGTCCGGTTCGGTCGGGTACCAAAACCACAGGAATTCGGTTATGTGCTTCTTTGGTAATCTGAAGATCCCCCGGTCGTACAACAGCAAAACCCATAGGACAAAAACAGGTTCGGAGACTGTACCCAGCTGGTTAGTTATTGGCAGTTATTGGGTATTAATAAACAAGCCTAGTATAAAAATCAAGTAAACAATATACTAGTGATCCTGATATTCAAACTTTGTCATTGTCTTTGTGTTACAAAATTATCGGCACAATAGGGTTTTCACCTTGCATTTAGTAGTGTATATTAAATTCCCATAGTAAACCGTATTAGCGTACCGTAGTAGCGTATTTTAGACGCGCAAACAGTTAACCACAGTAAACAGTACACAATTGACTATATTGCCATAATATCTGTACACTAGAACATACGTGTAAAGGGAGTAGAAAGGCAATCTCTCATAAGGCATTCAACACACTGCGAACGTGAAATTGAGTTACACGGTATACCGGCAAACCCTCACACCCTCATTCTGTAATATTCACCATTAATTACGGAACAATGATTGTGTATTGGCTTCTCTTAGCATGTGATACTGTTAATGAAGGTATTGTTACTATATCTTCTTCATATACTTTACTATGTTCTTTATGTGTGCCCCCATTATATACCACTATTTTCATGTTTTTGCCTTTCAACTTCCTTTAACACCAAAGCTCCAAGGTAAAGTAACAATAAGTTAATGATGCAAAAAATATATCATCTCCTTCCCCTCGATTATACGTAAATCCTCGACAGTTGCACACATGCACTTAGACTCTAAACAACATTTTTCAACATTAGGATTTTATGCATCAAGTACTTTAAGCGCATATAGAATATTAAGAACTGAGTCTACTTTAACTTAAAATAATATTTTAAATAAAATGATCTACCTTTTCTAAAACTGTAAAACACGTCCAACGAATGATATACTCACCTGAAACAAGAAAAAAACAGATTAAAACTACTAACCATTAACACTCACAAAACAAAAAAAGAGATTAAAACGATTGGCCAATTAACTGATTATACAACAGGCCTAGTGATAATGAGCGATTTGCATGGATCTGCATAATAATAGAAACACTGAGGGTGTTGCTTTGTTCATCTACTAGCGTGACGCAACTTATTTCATCTTGTTTAAAGTGGTCTTGCAGAAAAACATGATATAAAACATTGCGTCAGCTTCAAAATACACAATGCTGCAGTTCTGATGGTGAACACACTCGGACACACAGAGAGGAAAGTTGACTCAACGCGACACTCTTTGACTAACAACACAACAAAACAAGTCGTCCACATCCGTCGACGAGTTACAACTTCAGCCGTCAGCTACACGGATTAGATTTAAAGTAACCTGAATCTCGTGTTTCCATGTTCATAATACCATCGATATTGAATTTGTGCTGAAAGAAAAGTCTCAATTATTCCTCAAATGTTCTAATAATTACACAAATATTTCCCAAACAGCATTTATGTAATGAACTCTAGTTACTCACTACTGTATGTATATCTCTACATAAAACAACGATTTTAAATTAATATTTTGTCAGTTAAGTATGATTCAAGAAAACACTGTAACGTAAAACTAAATTGAAATAGAAAATTGGATTAACTGATATCTGTTTCAATAAAAAATAAACTGAAACATCCCGGTGTTATTTAAACATATACTGATACTCTCCGGGGTTAGTTAAACAATCAGCGATACTTAAGTTCCAATTTTATATTCATAATATTTTCATAAAAATACACATGGCATTTTATCGGTCCTTTTGAATTCCTGAGTAATTCAGATATTACAAACAGACCCTACCAAAATACGCAATAAAACAAAGCTTAAAAAACAAATCTTTTCCCAAGATAAAAGTGTCATCCCAAACGTGAAGCGTTAACAACCCGATTTCCCAACACCCACACATATTTCTACACCCGAAAACGATTAATTTACAACCACTCACGTTCTAGATAATTCGGAACAAACACTCGGCACATCTGGCGGCGTCAACTTCCGTTTGGACAGAACAAAGAAGTACACAACACACCACGTGTGCGTCTGTGTCTGTGTACACTGTGCGCCACACGTGGCCTCGCGGTGCACTTCCTATACGCGCAGCAAGGTCGGGTGACGCGCGCTAACTGTAGTGCATGTGCAACAGCGCAACACAACGGTCTCGTCCCTGCTGCAGTTGCATCACCGCAAGGCCGCTCAAACCGATGACGAGCATCTCGGGAATGCCAAACAGTTTTGTGCCAAGTTGCGAAGGGTAAATGTGGTAGTTTGATTGTTTGAGAGCCACGTGTATACATAGATGTTCATCTTGCAGCCGTTTAAAACCAACCGGTTTTATAGCTATCAATAACACTGCACTAGTCGTATACACTGCGACATCGAGCAACATTATTTCAGCCGATCTGGTCGATCTACAGGACAGATGGTATTGAAATGGCCTCCAAGATAACAAACTCGAGTGTTTAAAACGTGTAGGGACATAATTATTTGGAGACTATTTCCACTATGTGAACTATGGCTGAAACGGTCTTGGATAAAACGTTCTATCATAAACAGGTTCTATATACAAACACAATATACAAATTACAATCCGTACTTGAGGAAAAAATGAAAATGTCACATAAAGAAAACATTTCCCGAAATGCTATTAACATATTATAGCTGAGACGGTTATAAAGTAGTAATGAAGACACAGATTCAATTACATAATTTACGACGCCCGCAACTGTAGTTTTATATAAACATAACATTTTATACAGAATATCGCAGATTGAGTTTTATCATTAGCGTCTTTATGGCATTAATAAACCGAACAACGACAGGATATAAACTTAACTTATAATCATAAAAAATGTAAGATTTCAATTTAAAAGTTGTAATTTCCACTGCCAAAATAGCCACAAAATCTTTACCGTTTTAAAGCTGCAATTTTTTTAACGACAACATGCAGCGATAAAACTCGATTTATTACGAACCCTTTTTTTAATTTCAATTTTTAAATTGATTGTTCTCGTGTAATTCTAACCAGCAACTGTAGAAATTTGTGGTGATTTGTTATGCAAGATAATAGGTTCAAATTATCACATTATGAAAATTTTTAAGGCATTCTGGAAGAAATTTAGTTTTTAAATTAAATGAATCGTCATTAAACACACTACACTAGTTCAGTAATTGATATGAAACATAATGGCGAAAAAATTAAATAATAAAACCAAATCGCTTGTTGTCGCTAATCTCAACAGTGGTACAGTATTATTGCCATGAACAGCATACTACACTCTGTAGTTTCTATCAGCACAACTTTCCTCGTTGGCGGGTCTCAACGAAATAACCCTTTATCGCAGAAACTGTCAGTCATCAATCGGCCAGCGAACCGCTCGCCGCGCGATGTGTCATTTATCCCGAGTCAACGAGGATGGATGACGCCCGACACGGCAGCGTGACCAGGTGACGTCACCCGGCCACACGCACGGCAGCGTGACGCACAGGTGACGTCACCCGGCCACACACACACGGCAGCGTGACGCAGGTGACGTCACCCGGCCACACACGCACGGCAGCGTGACGCAGGTGACGCCACACGGCCACACATACACGCCAGCGTGACGCAAGTGCAGTCACACGGCCACACATACACGGCAGCGTGACCAGGTGACGTCACCCGTCACACACACGGCAGCGTGACCCAAATGCCGTCACCCGGCCACACATACACGACAGCGTGACCCAAGTGCCGTCACCCGGCCACACATACACGACAGCGTGACCCAAGTGCCGTCACCCGGCCACACATACACGACAGCGTGACCCAAGTGCCGTCACCCGGCCACACATACACGACAGCGTGTCCCAAGTGCCGTCACCCGGCCACACATACACGACAGCGTGTCCCAAGTGCCGTCACCCGGCCACACATACACGACAGCGTGTCCCAAGTGCCGTCACCCGGCCACACATACACGACAGCGTGTCCCAAGTGCCGTCACCCGGCCACACATACACGACAGCGTGATCCAAGTGCCGTCACCCGGCCACACATACACGACAGCGTGTCCCAAGTGCCGTCACCCTGCCACACATACACGACAGCGTGACCCAAGTGCCGTCACCCGGCCACACATACACGACAGCGTGTCCCAAGTGCCGTCACCCTGCCACACATACACGACAGCGTGACCCAAGTGCCGTCACCCGGCCACACATACACGACAGCGTGTCCCAAGTGCCGTCACCCTGCCACACACACACGACAGCGTGTCCCAAGTGCCGTCACCCTGCCACACATACACGACAGCGTGACCCAAGTGCCGTCACCCTGCCACACATACACGACAGCGTGACCCAAGTGCCGTCACCCGGCCACACATACACGACAGCGTGTCCCAAGTGCCGTCACCCTGCCACACATACACGACAGCGTGACCCAAGTGCCGTCACCCGGCCACACATACACGACAGCGTGTCCCAAGTGCCGTCACCCTGCCACACACACACGACAGCGTGTCCCAAGTGCCGTCACCCTGCCACACATACACGACAGCGTGACCCAAGTGCCGTCACCCGGCCACACATACACGACAGCGTGTCCCAAGTGCCGTCACCCTGCCACACATACACGACAGCGTGACCCAAGTGCCGTCACCCGGCCACACATACACGACAGCGTGTCCCAAGTGCCGTCACCCTGCCACACATACACGACAGCGTGACCCAAGTGCCGTCACCCGGCCACACATACACGACAGCGTGTCCCAAGTGCCGTCACCCTGCCACACATACACGACAGCGTGACCCAAGTGCCGTCACCCGGCCACACATACACGACAGCGTGTCCCAAGTGCCGTCACCCTGCCACACATACACGACAGCGTGACCCAAGTGCCGTCACCCGGCCACACATACACGACAGCGTGTCCCAAGTGCCGTCACCCTGCCACACATACACGACAGCGTGACCCAAGTGCCGTCACCCGGCCACACATACACGACAGCGTGTCCCAAGTGCCGTCACCCTGCCACACATACACGACAGCGTGACCCAAGTGCCGTCACCCGGCCACACATACACGACAGCGTGTCCCAAGTGCCGTCACCCTGCCACACATACACGACAGCGTGACCCAAGTGCCGTCACCCGGCCACACATACACGACAGCGTGTCCCAAGTGCCGTCACCCTGCCACACATACACGACAGCGTGACCCAAGTGCCGTCTCCCGGCCACACACACACGCGGCAACGTGACGTGACGCAAGTGCAGTCACCCGGCCACACACACACACAGCAGCGTGACGCAAGTGCGGTAGCGACCCGTGAACACGCGCTTTGCTCCGAGTCATTTGTCGGAGTGGCGCAACTCGGCGACCTTTGTGGGCTAGGGATCCAGTTGCTCTTTGCACGACGCTCCTTTCACCGCGACAGGCGCCGTGTGCAGCCGGTGTGGGTGTCGCCGCATTATGACATTAGCCTGATTACCGCGCGTAGTCGAGTTACGCGACCAGCGCACCGGTGAAAGTGCAGGAAAGAAGATACATTTTTTAAGTTTTTAAATTGTTGTTTGGTATTTTTTTAGCCAGAAGCCATCAAGGAAACCAGTACTACTGTAATGTCTTGCCAACTACATGAGATCACAGGTTAACGTTAGCAGCATCAAATGTCAGCGATACTTGAGTCACAACAACATCGAAGTTATTACAACCTGCAGTTATCGGTTTGAAGTTATCGTAATGTAATCACTATGTAATCAGATAATCACTATCCGAAACACGAATAACAAGATACGTAGCCTAATGTAAGACAGAGCCAGGGCGCGGTGGAATTATGCGGCAACCCACTTCCACTGCTGCTATGGTAATGAACAACACGGATGACAGCGGTACTGAGCAAATATCACGCCTCTGCGAACACGAGTGCCGCAGACGTACCTGCGATATATTATCGAATTAAACTTCGATATATCGATCAAACCTCAAAACATTATCAACTAAAACAAAGATTATTTAATTATATGAAGCAAAGTGATATGAATGTGATTACTTTAATATCGTTAGCTAAATTATCAACAAACATATAGCATTGGTAAAGTCTCTCGTAATCTTGAAACTATTTCAAATTACTTAAATCCAGTAATCTATGTAATTAAATTAGCTAATTATAGGAAAAGGTTCAATACAGTATTTATTATTAAAATAATGAAGACTTTCCCTGAGCTTTATTTGCCCTTCGGTCTTACCGTTCAGCAGTTGCCGATGCTATGACCTATTGTTACCTCGCCAATAAAATACCACTAAAACTGAAAGAGCAATAAATTGAATCGCATGTGCACGATTGCGACTAAAAGAGTCAATGGCTAAAAAAGTTATCCAGTAGTACTTATATCAGTGTTTGGATTTTTTAAACAATTTTTCAGTCTTGTTCATAAATTATACTTTTTGTTACGTATCCTCGTATTCGTTCCTACAGGATTTAAGTTAAGTTTTCGAGGTCGATGAATTATATGATGTTAATGCTTTCAGCTCGTCAAGTTTTCGCTCGATTCCATGTTATCTGGCGGATCTCCGATTGCAATGATCTCTATAATTTTCAATCTGGCGAGCATTTCTACAGATAATTTACTTTTTTTATGACAGAAACTATGTGAAGGAAAGTACATCTTCTGCAATGCTTTGCGTAGGCTAATGTACATGAGTACACGTGCAACGATCGCTGCCCACATCGCTACCGGCGACGAATGGAGATCAGGCTGAGAAATGTGGTGTGTTAACTTTTTACGGCCGTCTGTATAAATGACATCGCATTTGCTCGGGAGAGCTCGGTGCAAATGTCTCGCTTTTACTGATACCGGTATTTCTCAACCCCTGCTCGTGATAGTGCAGGCATCAAGCTTATTGTGAGATGACGCACCTTAATGGCGAATGGAGAAATCTCTTCATGGCACGCAGTTCCCCTTTGATAGAGTAAATTGGAAATGCAGAATGTTATATATTGAAAAATTATGATATCCTTTCATAACTGAAGCAGAAACTGTTCTCTGAGTCACTTACGTACTATTTGAAACTGATGGAGCTTGGCCGAGTGATACTGCAACAAAGCAGCTTTAGAGTGTGCGTATTGCCTTAGAATAGAAGTGACCACAAATTTCTCTTCGACATTCTATTATTTTCCGTAGTGTAGTTGTAATTCATTAGCAGTGTTGCCACTTTTGGGGATTTTTCTTGGCCTTAGGGAGTTTTTTGGCGGATTGAGTCCGCTGGGGAATTTTTAGAGGATTTTGCGGAGGGTTGGTAAATAATAAATAGATATGAAGCAAATGGATGGTTTTGGTTATAATATATTTAGAATGATTTTTTAAACCACATAGATAGAAATTTTGGGATATTGGCAGTTGAAAAAGATTTTTCTTGAATTTAGCAATTGGATGGGGAAAATCTGGGGATTTTCTTTCGTTTTCTATGGCTTGGCTGATTATTGGAGGATCTTTGCTTCGGCTGGGGATAAAATGGGAATTTTTCGCTAGACAGTTGGCGAAATATCCTGGGTCAGGGGTGGTAACACTGTACATGAGAGAGGTGAGACGGCTGCTGAGCCTATCCGGCACTTCCTGCTCGCCTCTCGGAACACAACCTTGTAGCCTCACCTTGAGCGGTTCCGCCCGCGACTGGCGGGATGAGGCTGCCTCCGTCGCCGCTGTAAATATTTATATAGATAAGAACACACTCTGGCGATGGGTTTCCGTGAATGTTAAGCTAACAAGTAGTCGTACGCCAGTGCATAAAGTTACACCCACCGAAAAATCAAGTAACGTTCGCCTTGTTAATGAAATAGTTGGTACAAAATAAGAGAAAACAAAATTGCAAAATAAATGTTGGGGTTTAGTCGAATGCGCTATGATTGAACTTTAAGGTACTTATTTAAAAATAGCTGAGGGAATCCAATAATTCTATAATAAATTCCACTTCAGTTCCGCGCCAATTGATTACAGTCACTTGGCACGCCCGGCGTAATCCGCGCACTCGCGGCTAAACTTGTAATTTGAAAGCCACCATTAATTAGAACTGCGGCCCAGTAAATAGCATTTCATCGACTCGAATCATCCTCGGTGTTTCATTAATTATTTTAATTAAACTCATTATCTATCCGACATAACTAATCCTGATACAGGCCTCATATCATTATATTCTAAATACAACGTAATGAAATGCCGCTCTGACAACTAAGTTATTATCGATATTCGATAAGGATTTGCATAAATTGTTTAATTAAAGTCATTTTATATAACTTTTTCCTATAACGTAGGTACGAAATCCGTTGATTCTATTTCTCATGGTATATAATAAAATCGTTTTATTTTCCTAAAAAAACATATACCTATAGGAAAGATGTAATTACTTCTAGCTCAAAATGTCATGTTGTGTAGTACATGGACACACGCTCCTCAGCAGCTGTTTTCGTTCATTTGTTCGGAGGGTCTTTTAATAACACTATGTTTATTGTATTCAATTGTGTCTGAATTGTTCGAAAATTATATTCAAATGCCACTTATCCATTACCTTATGGATAAGTATAAAACTTCAAGGGCGCCTGAAGCTCTCCCTCAAGTCTGCGTCCTTCATAAATGTCGTTTCCTGCTCGTTTCCTGCAAAACTTCACGCCGAAGTCTTTCCAACCACAGCTATATAATTGAAATCGGTTCGGAATTGTAGTTCAGCAAAAATCCAAAGCGCATTTTTGATAAGTATACAGATCTCCACAGACCTACGTGGTCGCGGAGCAGGAGCCGGCCGCGTGTCGTCCCCGGGCGGCGACTGGGTTATTCCTAGTTTCTCGTGTTGTTCCGACGCGCTTGTAAACCAAATAAGACCCTGAAGCAATTTCTTGTGAACGTTTTAAAATTTCACTTAACTTCTTTGAACATTTTACGACTTTCCTAGGCTTATCTTTTGTTTGCTTTTGTACTTTCACTGGAGGTGTGGCCATGTTGAGGAAAAATCGCGAACTACAACATGTTCAATCCTTACATCCTAGACAACTGATAAATTACTATAGTAACCAAAGTTATTTTTTAAAGGCAACTGTGATTTGCAAACAGTAAACGCCACCGTATTTTCACGACAGTAACGTAAGCAGTTTATTGTGGTGGTTTTCTGAATACTCAGTTTTTTTATGTTTTACTAAAGATGTTATGATAATCGCGAAAGGCTCGATGAGGTGCCTCTTATAAAAACATATCTAAAACTTGGTCTGTGTATTTTATCGTGTTTTACGTTATTTATCATTTATAAGGAATCCTCTTTTTTTTATTAGTTCTGTTCTGGACCAAGGGAGGTTCAACTTTGGCAACAAAAGGTTAATAAAGTTAAAAGTTATATACCATACAGGTTTGCATAATGACATAATTTCGTTAGACGACTTGACCACAATAATTGCTCCATTTCAACGGCCGTGCGACTGATTAGTGGACCCTCGGTCTCCAATCCCTTAGATCCCAAGGCCGCTGAAATAAATTAATGTCCAGCTTTACCCTACATACTCCGCGTATCTCGGCCAGCGGCAGCGGTGGGTTACGTGTAACCAGCGGTGGGTAACCGGCGACCCGCTGCAGCACGCCCACACTGGGCGCGGCCGGCCGGTTACGTAACCGCCGTGTGTTGGAGTAACAGAGAAAGTTACACGCCGTTCAAGGTCCTGGCAGGGGCCGAGCTCACACGCTGGCGCTGTTACCAGGAGGCGCTCGATGAAATTGAGATAATTCATAAACAAATGCGGATATGGCTGATTCTAAGTGAAATCAAATTCTCCGCAACTATTGACTGTATCATAATGAGGGTACATAAATGTTGTCTCATAAGCTGTTGACTTATTCGTCCGTGGATCACTGAATATCATACAACGATGTATCGGTGATGGATATACCTCAGTCTTTGTGGATATTTGTAGATTTTTGAATTAAACAAAACGACATCTGCATCAAAAAAGTATGTAATAATTTTAATAAACAACTCTTTTTCAAGTCGGACCTTAAAGGCGGTGACACACTATCACACATTTTCCCGAACAAGACATCACACTACACATCAGACCGCGCAGGGAGATAAATTTTTCGCTCCACACATTTCCCCGAACAAGACATCGGATCACACATTCCTCCGAGCGCGGTAACGCGACGGCGTACGGAAAGACGTTCTGGGCAGAGTAGACCCTGACACACTATCACACATCATACAAAACACCGTACCAGACATTTCTTTGATCTTTCGCCAAAAAACCGCCTCCGGAGCGCTCGCGACGATGTGTGGTGTGAGTCTTGTGTGATGCGCGGACCCCTGACACACCATCACACATCCTCCCTTTTGTCCTGTCTGATGTGTGGTGTGATGTCTTGTTCGGGGAAATGTGTGACAGTGTCACTGTCTTAAACGGGCCTTGTAGCTGAAACTTTCCGATTCAAAACTCGATTTGGATAGGTACGAAAACTGAAAGAAAAATTAATTTGTCTGTAATGTAACTACTAAACACAGGACTACTTGACAGTCTACTGCACTACTGCAGATTTCATTCATTTGACTAGTACTTTAAGCCCTATTACGAGTTCTCGATACAGCTAGCGAACATCCTTTGAACCTAATTGAAATAAAATATCACAGTATAGTATACAACAATCAACAATGCAGTGAGTTATTTAATATTTTTAGTTGGACCTACTTATAAATTTAAATATCAATAAGGATTTGTTGACGTCCTATCTTTTCGTTAGAATATAAGCGGCAATGTTGATTGATGCGGACGTAATGAGACAATGGGACCGATGAAAGAAACAAACTGGTGAAGGAAAACTGGAGGCATACTGTTGCTTGTTACCGGTCGATTAAATGGATAACAATAATGCAGTGACTCGAATTTTAATTTCATCGAGAGCAGTCGAGAAATGGAGCCGTATTGTTAGATGTTTAAAAACTCCGAGAAACATTTTTCTCCCAGCCCGGATAATACCTTGATTTATTTCAAACACCATCTCGGTCTTAGTTTTTCCTCAATAGGTTTGCTTTCAATAATTACCTCGAAACAATAAAAAAAATACTAATATTTATCATAAAATAAATGCATTTAGTGAACACCTCTAGAACTTTTAAGGAAGAAACATACGATGTTATACTTATGTTCATTATAAAACGCACCTATTAAACACATATAAACATAAGACAACGTCATAACATATTAACTCTTCCAAGATTAATAGGCGAATCTTGAAAACTGCCACATTAAAACTTTAATTAAATATTTATGCAGAAATATTTTGGACTGTTTCATATAAATTAAATAAAATTTGCTCATACCGAAATATATGTAAACCGTCTCGTCAATGGGCACTAATCTAATAATAAATTTAAAAGTAAGGTGCTGAACAAATAAATATGGAAGGTGCATGTCGATTAAAAAACATACTTTTTGAGGGCTCAAGAAAACAATTCCAACGAAAGTCAAGCCATTACCGTAAAAACTTTCAATAACTATTTCCTGTGACAAGAACAGTATATAATTTATACACAAAATGCGATGCATTCATACAATAATCGAAAAACTTTAGGAAAACCTCCATAACATGAATAAATGAAATAAATCTTTATTCACATCTAAATAAATTAATTTGTTTTACATTTGTACAAAACTCTAACTGCAGAACGTTCAGAAAATTGAAAACAATTACTAAATAAACAAATACTGTTATAACTGAACAACTAGGCCTAATGAAACTTGTTACAAGTTTGTTTGTAAAGCAATTTAATTTTATATTTTAGTTAAATTATTTAACTCATAAACAAATCGTAAACTAGTTTTTAATTAATAAATTATGAGCCCCCAGGCGCTGGGCCAGTTCCAAGGCTTCCATCACATTAAATTAATAAATGAAGGCAACAAATTTGGTTGTATTACAAATAAACAATGCGTTACAAATATACAGAAACAAGTATCCATAATTACAAGTTTAGTATGCAAAAACATTTCTTTGTTGTTCAATGAATATTATTTCTGTCTGTAAGTAAGAATAAGCGTTATATTTTACTCTAACATTACAAATTCAGACGAAAATTATGTAATTTCTGTCATACCAATATGTATTTATAATATCAAACATAAATCTGACATATTTCCACCAACAAATCCAAAACAAACGAAAAGAACAATAGATGAATTTCATTAAAAGAAAAAAACCACTAAATATGGAGATAAAACTTCAGTATTAGTTGAATTGTTTTACAAAGACCTATCAATCATACATGACTACCACACCGGCCAGTCCAACAAAGGACTGATTCAACATCCAGTTGGCTAAAGAATTGTTAAATGTAACAAAATAAAACATCCGTGTGTGCAACATAGAGCAGTTCCGCAATTGTTTCTTGCTTTGAGTGGTTTTTCATCCTAATCCTGCTGTATTCGCTTGATTTCGTCAACTTTATTGTGTTTTTGCTGACCAAAAATGATTGAAGCTAATCTTTTGAGTGTATCAAGAGTTGGGCGATAACAAATTAATTTAAACATATTTATTTAAAAGGCGTTCCTTAATACTTTTATATATTTCGAATCATGAGTATAGTAAGGAGTAACCCAAATGATTCACACATTATTCGAATTGCAGACATTAAGGTACCTACGTATTTGTTTTTTAAGAATCGTCTAAATCAATTCAGAGGCAAAAAATGAACAAATAAATTTATCCCAAATTAAAAGGCTTCAATATGAAGAGTAGGCGATGACGGCTGAAATGAAATCCCTCGCCTGACAAGAATTCTACGAATAACGGTTGTTTTTGCAATTTAAAATAATGTTTCTCGTCAAAGCGGGCTTTTAAAGACAATTAGTTTGAAACGAATCTGAGTGTAAATTCGTCAAACTTTTTTACCCGACGAATGCGCGGCATATTGAAGGCGACTCCGCCCGCGCTCCCTCAGAGCAGTCTTGCCTCTCCTTTATACGTCACGCCTTTCCGGAAAGACTAAAAGAACGTTAAAAGACTCTCTCCGCGATTGAAAACTGAAAACGTCTTTTTACGAACGAGTGATGAATGTAAATTCACCTCAGACTTTGGTGAATAATTTTTACCGACGCAGTGACATTTCAAACCCCACAAAAACATTTATACATCAACTATTCTAAGCTGTAGTTTTTCATATCAAGGAAGAAGTGAAGATTAACTTGCACGACAGGCAAGTTAAGGGGTTACGTTCGCCGTTATGCAAATAATTCCGAATCGAACGAAAGTTCAATAAAAAAGGCCCAAAATGGCGGCCGTGAGAATGGCTCCTTTCCCGGCGGAAGTTCCTCGAAGCGCCGTTGTGGAGCCAAAATGCGCCCATAAAATCCCAAAAGGCGACGGGGTAGTTTACGAGCGGGCTTTAGGCCCTTCGCTCGTTGTGAAGCTATAGGACCCCATAAACGCTGGGATGCATTCAGGCCGGAATTCTGGGACCAGGTGTGTCCATTATTTATTGTACAGAAGTAATTTGTTAACAAAGCGCTTGGTTAAATAAAGGGAGGAATTTAATTATTCCCGAGTGATGAAACGGAAGGTCCATTAGAGAGGCTCTGGAGGGTTGTAACGTTCGTGAAACTGTGTTAACGCACAAACGTATGCTGTATTACTGAATGCTTAATATCCTATTCATTTTTTCTGTTAAAGTACGTTGGTGTAGAAAAAAAGTGTATTGCTCGATTCATGCAATTATTTTATTTATTTCCACTAAAACAACGTTTTCGGCAATACAGGATTATCATGAAGTGTCGAGCTAAAATTTAGTTTTCTGTTGTAATTGACAGTTTAATTGAGTTAAAAGTAAAAATAAAATAGCTTCGAACGGTTATTTTTGGCAATGGCACGTCAGTTCAATCTGCATAAATTAGTGAATAAATTGGATTCCTGTTTAAACGCTTAATTTACGTCAAATTTACATCCCCTAAACTAATTACACCGGAGTCGAGGGATTAATATTTGAAGAATATAGAAAAGGTTGCTTTAACTATATTTTACAATCTGTTTGGTTGTTATTAATATTTGTTTCACTAATATATTGCATCGATTGTTATTGTTGTCAGTTACATAGATTGTTATTGTTGTCAGTTACATTGATTGTTATTGTTGTTAGTAGTTACATAGGTTTAGAAGTTATGATTAATTGCAGAAGACTTCATAACTTCTTTTACAAAATGACTCAAAATTAAACGGCATAAAAAATCGAAAGGAAATATATTTTCTCATCATAACGTTTCTGTTGGAACCTACGCCCACCGTTGAGCTCAAATTTAATTAAGAGGTAATGAATTTCGACGTAAAGTCAGCGTGACGCCGTAACGCTCTACGAGGCGCTACGAGGTGGCAGGAGCGACAACTTCGATGCTAGCGATAAAACGTATTGGGTACTAAACCGTCGGCGCGATCGAAACACTTAACCAAAAACACTGCAGGCAGTAACCGTCTCTCACGACTCTTTTACAGCGCGATTAACCCCTCACAAAAACTTAATTTTCCTTCAATATGTCGGACACAATCGTTAACCTTCATATATTTCTTCTTTGTATTGCATTTTCATTACACATAAGCACTGGTCGTTTTGAATGCATAGATGAAGCCATACACTCTTTCAGTGCGAACAGAATCATTATGCTTCCGATGGTCCCTCTCAGTTTATTTAAAATAAGTAAACACCATATTAAATAAGCAACTTTAATGTTCAGTCCATCAGGCTCTGAAACTGGGAAAGGTTAGAGGGAATACATGTTTTGCACTCTAAATCCAAAAGGTATGAAATCTATTGTTCTTAGAGAAAAATAAATTGGTAAACGATGTCGAGCCTGAAAAAAAATTTAGTTTTTGCGCTATTAAAGAAAAACAAAAAAGAAATATTAAATAAAAATTCGAGATGGTTTAACACAGCATCCCTAAGGAGCAAAAATGTTGCAGCAATAACACTGAAGAGGGTATTAAACTTTCATTATCGGCGATAACGAGATGATAATAGCCAACTAAAAGCCGCTTAGTGGACGCAAAACTCAGGCTAATTAGGTTACTAGACCTGTTGGGTAATTGAAGAAGTTGGCAGCGACCGCGAGCAGCGACTGTGCGGCGATAGGCCCAACTCGGTTAAAACTTAGATTGATTTCACACTTCTTTGGAACAAGTTATTTATGGGCTTAACGCTTTACCTTTGACAACTTTTTAAATTGAAAAATAAATTCATAATCGAGTAACTACTCTAAACACTTTTGTGAAACAACAATTTTACGATGGATTGAAAAACAAATCGTTGATGGCGATTGTATGAATCTTGTTTATTTGTGCTACAGTATTATTATAGCATTAATAGTCATTATCCCATATTAGAGCATGAATGACCTGTGTTTCCCATTCATCCACAAATTTAAGTTGATTGTTAATAAAAACATTTTCAACAAAACACCCTTATTTATTTACATAATTAGTTATCAACTAATTTCATTAAGTTAATTAATATATATAAATAAAAAACTTCACTTTTACGCCTTGAAATATCTTAACTCGAATAGCATTTGTCTGGAATGCTAAAAATGCAAACTGCGTAGTTTATATTAAATCACGATATTAATCACTTAATCACTTTATCAGTTAATCACTTTAATAAGACAGGTACCTCATTGAGGACGTTACCCTGAATATGAGTGAAGGATGAGTGTGATGATCGTGATGATTGTGGCGCGATCTTATAGCCTTGTTACTGACTAAGTTTGGCATGTTCCTGAGACAGTATGGAAAAGTATAAACCGAAACCAGTCGGCGTCAGATGATATCATGACAGTAATAACACTGTGTTATCTTTATTACGGAAGCAAACAAACGATTATAACCTAAGAATATAAGCCTAGACATTTAACAATACAACACTATTATCAAATCTCATTATTTGTTCTTGATTCCGTCACTGCACTCGATAGTTAGATTTTGAAAACTTCACTTGAAGTGCGTATCAAGTGTGTGCGTAACTGATCTCATAAAAATATATCACTAAAAGCTTCGATTCTATCCTGCGTCGCATAACGGACTTTAATAACATCCACGTTTGTTAACTAACTCGAGTGTCGACGCAGCAAAAAACTCACTGACGAAAAGGACGATGCCATAACCTATAGTCTACAGTTTACTGTTAACACAAAGTTCCAACCACGGCATCACTAGAAGAAGAGTCCAACTTCTTGGATGATCCTTCGGCAGAACTCTTAGGTTTCAGTCGTTCACACAAACAGCTCTTCGTTAAAGAAATACAAAACCCTGACACAGCATCAATCCGGTGCTTCATCGCGCAGGAAGAAAGAGGGTTATAAGAAGACGATAGCCTAGGATGCTGCAGCAGAAGCTGTGTCGCGATGCAGCGGGGTCCGCGATCACGACGCAAGTGCATTACCCCCGGGCGTCCCAAGGTTGACCGGTCCGCTCGCTCGCTCATCCACTTCTGCTGCAAACGCTCTTTGTTCCAGTATTCCTCAGGTTACTCTCAAATTCCTTGGGGTTGTTGTGATAGGTAAAAATTATCTCCCCAACTTTAATTAAAATTTAGAAAAACGATATCGATGTTTTTTCTGCTCTGCCTTTCTCCTGCCTTTTGACGTTTCACAACAGAACGCTAAATAAAATCATTTTCCCCTATAGAGTGAACCTCAGATAGAAATGGGAAGACATTGAGGGGATTGTTTGTGTATTGGTACTTGCACTTCAATTCTCAAGCAATTAAAGATTTACCTATTGAAGAGACTTAAGTAATATTAACATGAAACGACGTCCGTCTGAACAATTCTGATTTACAATCAAGACACTGATTGAAGACATATCAATGTACTGGTCTTGACTGGTCATGAATTGGTTTACACATAACCTCCCGCCGCGTTGAAGCTGTGACCTCTGGATTCTGGGTCGCGGATTTTTGAGTTTGTGCCAGCAAGCGACATTCTGCTATTTCGAGTAGCCTTCACTTGTAAACATTTTGGTTGGTAAATAAGCCTCTGCAGAGCGAGGAGCCAAGTCGATTTGTCAACATTGGAATTAAGTTCCTTCACGCAGAACGGTTATTACTGCTCAGTTGACATGATGTGGGTGGTGCTCAAATAGACTGTGACATACACAATAACGCATTCTTTCATAAATGAATACTTGTGAACACGTGTAGCACTGACTTCAACCCGTAAGTTTATGTGACGTCTTATCCCTTTTGCGTTGGTTTAAAGGTTATTCCATAAGAGTGAAGAGCAAAGTTGTGAAGTTTTCTTCGCTTAAGACAAAAATAAGCGTGAAAACTCTATAAAGAATAAGAGGATAAATATTTTAAATACATTTGAAATTATACGTATTCAATGTCTATTTGGTAGCTTAATCCTTAGGCTACCACAAAACGAATCAAACAGTAACAATACTAACAAACGACGTGCAAATACATATCAAAAGGATTCATGAGTCCGACGATCGCAGCAATCGCAGGCCCATTATCCTCGCCACATTGCATACAACGCGTAATGCGGACGATCTGAATAGCCGATGCGCACCGAGATCGGCCGAACACCCCATTACCGCGGGCCGGCGGCGGCGGCGTCCGAGGTGGCGGCCATCTTGCAATAAATCCAGAAAGTGCAGGGGCAAGGGACGCTGCAAGGCCGCGAGAGGACCTTGCCGACCGGTCCGACCGCCCGCCTCTTTCTGGCAACGTGTTCTGTTTACCCGCCGCATAACCATAACGTGATGAGATGCCGGCTAAAGATAGGTTAATTGTTCGACTCGCGTGTGAGCCGCCGCTTTATAGAGCGGGAATCGTAAAATTGTTATGAGAGAAGAGAACACTCTTTGTTCACACCGGATACACGGTGGAATCGGCGCTGGCGTGTCTGGTCGTTGCGCCGGCA
This sequence comes from Flexamia atlantica, assembly GCA_035578135.1. Lineage (NCBI taxonomy): Eukaryota > Metazoa > Arthropoda > Insecta > Hemiptera > Cicadellidae > Flexamia > Flexamia atlantica. The sequence continues at coordinate 12,154,854 of JAQJVK010000019.1, forward strand.
ATCACTGTCCTGCCGGCCACTGACATTTACTGTGTCCTTGCAAGAACCACTCGGGACATTGGTGATGACATCTTATACACGAGTGCTGCAAGTCAGTTCTCCGCGATCGCTCTACTGTCTTCAGGCTCAGGAAGATAGTTCTAAGTGTCCCCAACAAACGTTCTTCAGTTTTGAAAGATTCAGGGGTCCCCCCCAATTACTTCATCGATGACTCAACTCAAACGGCCCTCAGCTTCTAGAGAGCTTTTAGCCCGTCAAATTTCCAGCGACTCGTTCACAGATTTACTCGGGCCAGAATATAGACTTGAACCATCAAATTCTTAGGCCACTCATTACTCAACTTGTCATAATACTCTTAACACACCTTACTATTGACACCGTGACCTTTTCGGTTCAATTTTCCATCCCTCCTTCAGTAAAGTATTCTGTAGACGTATAAATTGCAGTCAGTATCAATCTCCTTCGACTGGCACGAAGATAGCACCTTCGTCAGTGCTTACCGCCGCGCCCCACACAGCATCCTCCCCAGTGGACCAGCGGTAACGTCACCCTTCATGGACCCCCCACGACAGTTACCGCCGGACATCCGCCGCGCCCCACACAGCATCCTCCCCAGTGGACCGGCGGTAACGTCACCTTCATGGACCCCCCCACGACAGTTGCCGCCGGACCCCACACAGCATCCTCCCCAGTGGACCAGCGGTAACGTCACCCTTCATGGACCCCCTCACGACAGTTGCCGCCGGACGTCCGCCGCGCCCCACACAGCATCCTCCCCAGTGGACCGGCGGTAACGTCACCCTTCATGGACCCCCTCACGACAGTTGCCGCCGGACGTCCGCCGCGCCCCACACAGCATCCTCCCCAGTGGACCGGCGGTAACGTCACCCTTCATGGACCCCCTCACGACAGTTGCCGCCGGACGTCCGCCGCCCCACACAGCATCCTCCCCAGTGGACCAGCGGTAACGTCACCCTTCATGGACCCCCTCACGACAGTTGCCGCCGGACGTCCGCCGCGCCCCACACAGCATCCTCCCCAGTGGACCGGCGGTAACGTCACCCTTCATGGACCCCCCCCCCACGACAGTTGCCGCCGGACGTCCACCGCGCCCCACACAGCATCCTCCCCAGTGGACCGGCGGTAACGTCACCCTTCATGGACCCCCTCACGACAGTTGCCGCCGGACGTCCGCCGCCCCACACAGCATCCTCCCCAGTGGACCAGCGGTAACGTCACCCTTCATGGACCCCCTCACGACAGTTGCCGCCGGACGTCCGCCGCCCCACACAGCATCCTCCCCAGTGGACCGGCGGTAACGTCACCCTTCATGGACCCCCTCACGACAGTTGCCGCCGGACGTCCGCCGCGCCCCACACAGCATCCTCCCCAGAGGACCGGCGGTAACGTCACCCTTCATGGACCCCCTCACGACAGTTGCCGCCGGACGTCCGCCGCCCCACACAGCATCCTCCCCAGAGGACCAGCGGTAACGTCACCCTTCATGGACCCCCTCACGACCGTTGCCGCCGGACGTCCGCCGCCCCACACAGCATCCTCCCCACTGGACCAGCGGTAACGTCATCCTTCATGGACCCCCTCACGACCGTTGCCGCCGGACGTCCGCCGCGCCCCACACAGCATCCTCCCCAGTGGACCGGCGGTAACGTCACCCTTCATGGACCCCCTCACGACAGTTGCCGCCGGACGTCCGCCGCCCCACACAGCATCCTCCCCAGTGGACCAGCGGTAACGTCACCCTTCATGGACCCCCTCACGACAGTTGCCGCCGGACGTCCGCCGCCCCACACAGCATCCTCCCCAGTGGACCGGCGGTAACGTCATCCTTCATGGACCCCCTCACGACAGTTGCCGCCGGACGTCCGCCGCGCCCCACACAGCATCCTCCCCAGAGGACCAGCGGTAACGTCACCCTTCATGGACCCCCTCACGACAGTTGCCGCCGGACGTCCGCCGCCCCACACAGCATCCTCCCCAGTGGACCGGCGGTAACGTCACCCTTCATGGACCCCCTCACGACAGTTGCCGCCGGACGTCCGCCGCGCCCCACACAGCATCCTCCCCAGTGGATCGGCGGTAACGTCACCCTTCATGGACCCCCTCACGACAGTTGCCGCCGGACGTCCGCCGCCCCACACAGCATCCTCCCCAGTGGACCGGCGGTAACGTCACCCTTCATGGACCCCCTCACGACAGTTGCCGCCGGACGTCCGCCGCGCCCCACACAGCATCCTCCCCAGTGGACCGGCGGTAACGTCACCCTTCATGGACCCCCTCACGACAGTTGCCGCCGGACGTCCGCCGCCCCACACAGCATCCTCCCCAGTGGACCGGCGGTAACGTCACCCTTCATGGACCCCCTCACGACAGTTGCCGCCGGACGTCCGCCGCCCCACACAGCATCCTCCCCAGTGGACCAGCGGTAACGTCACCCTTCATGGACCCCCTCACGACAGTTGCCGCCGGACGTCCGCCGCCCCACACAGCATCCTCCCCAGTGGACCGGCGGTAACGTCACCCTTCATGGACCCCCTCACGACAGTTGCCGCCGGACGTCCGCCGCCCCACACAGCATCCTCCCCAGTGGACCGGCGGTAACGTCACCCTTCATGGACCCCCTCACGACAGTTGCCGCCGGACGTCCGCCGCCCCACACAGCATCCTCCCCAGTGGACCGGCGGTAACGTCACCCTTCATGGACCCCCTCACGACAGTTGCCGCCGGACGTCCGCCGCCCCACACAGCATCCTCCCCAGAGGACCAGCGGTAACGTCACCCTTCATGGACCCCCGGAGAGGCCTTCCACAGGCGTGTAAACGGAGGTTACCGCGAACCTTTCTCCTGTCGCAACGGTCGACTACCGCTGTGCCAAGGTTGCGGCGGGAGTTGCTCAACGCGCGGCGTTTCTCCGACCTTTGCCGCCGCGCTCCGGCGGGTCGGCCTCCGCCCGGCCAGGGCCGCCGACGCTCAGTTCCTGCTCCGCTCCACTGCCACCTTATCATTAGGAATCGTAGAGTTATCATTAAGGATCAAACAGTTATCATTAGGGATTTCAAAATATCCCGAACAATCAAACATAATTTCATCACTTCACAGTTCTGTCTACTCCAAGTGATATAAATGAATAAACCTTTATCTAAACAGAGTATTTGTATAATGTTTTCATCGCTGATGAAACACTAATACAGATTTGAATCACGATTTATATTTTCTTGTCCGATTTTTCGGACATTTACTTATGACGTCACTTCGTAACTAGGCTAACTACATCAGGTTTTCGTAATCTAAAGAATTTAATGTGCAATTGTTGACAACCGTCTTGGTCAATCAAACCCCAACGGCAATACCACGAAAAATGCGTTGTGATTGTGTGATTAAACTTAAGTTTCAAATTACAACTCATAATTAATATATTTCAACAACTTGTCCACAACATCTGTCAGACATCATTTCACCATTTCAAACATCAATGATATACCGTAAACAATAAATTTGCTTAAAATCTGAAACCCCAGTGATCAGGTTTCAAGTTCCGACCACACAGATCACAATGATTGACAGCAATTGAATCAACCGGTTTAAAGGATATCTGCCGAGCAATTTATTAACAATCCTGTCGTTTCATTTATATTTTTCGATTGAAATTCATGATTTGTTTCCTGATAGATAGGCAGCGTCTATAATCCCGCTTTTGAAATATGTTTGAATATTTCGGTGAAAATCACACTTAAAAACATTTACAAATACAATATAAAATTCAAATGAATATAAATGAAGCTTTTGTTCTTGATTTTCTTAGATGTTTGTTCTAGCTTATCAATAATTCCTTACAGATGGATTCCAAATTACATAACCATTTTAAAAACCAGTAACTCCTAAAATATGCTGTAAAACGAATCTGAGTCCGTCACGACACGTTTGAAACTGTCCGAGAGCCTCTAATACCTCTTATGCATCAAAGCCTGATTTATAGCACCACTGGTTTACATCTGAGTACGAGAGAAAGCGTGCGCGACCTTGAGTTGCGTCAGATTAATTGAGCAACTAGGGACGTGGGAATGCCGACAGCGAGCGGCTCTGCGGCGTCGGGCGTTATGGTTATGATGCGCCCTGTTTATACTGTAAATCTCCCCTTTTCATCACACCCTTTAATTACAAATATTTATTTGTGTGGGAAAATTCGATGAGCTTCTTAGTATTGTACATTTTAACCAAGCGACTGCGGCGGGGTCCGAAACAAGTTTTCATTCTTCCTTATTTTGGAGACGGAGATTTTTTCGCCGCTATTTTATTTGCTTTGGTAATAGTGTTTGAGGGAGTGTCAAAATCAATTTTAGATGATTAATCGTATATACGGTTCTAACCAGTTTTCCTTGTTAGAACGTATTATTAAGTCGCCACAATTATGCATTAAGAAGATAGCCTAGATAATAATAAACCAAAAAAATATAGCCTAAAATAATAAACATTGATAATACAATAAAACATATTCAATTTCCTAATTTATGGAATTTAAGAAATTATTATTCTGCAGTTTTAAACGTTGTAGAAAAGGTATTTCAAGTCGTGCCATAATTTATTCATAACCAACTTTTAACACGCACTTGGCAACTGGGCGCTAACGACTCAATAAATCAATCAACACGTTCGCAAACACATAGCCTCCCATACTCCTGACGAATGTCTTCGATTTCGCTTACTCAAATATAAAAAGAAACTAAATCTTAAACCTCGACGAAAAGACGAACCATCGATCGGGCTACCTTCCCCCGGCCACCCGGGCCTCGTGGAGGGCAGGAGGCAGGAAACGCCGATATCACAACAAACGAGAGGATCAGGTGGTGTCGGCCGTAACTGCGTTTACGACTCGATAAATCACCGAGATGGGTCGATGGCGGTACTGAACTCCGATCACTCCGCAACTGCGGCCACCGAGAGTCGCCTCCTGGACCTGTGATGTACGAGTGTCGATCGGTCTGCTGCTGCAACCGCCATCCGCAGTGATCGAATTCGAAAATGACTCGTCGCGTTATTTAATCTCTCGGCCTGTCTGGCTGCCTGACGCGACTGACAGTTTCGTTGGGATTTATTAAGTTCATTATGTAGCTGTAAACTCGATTGGAATTTTAAATGTATATCTGAGAGGTTCTAAATTACCGGTGGTGTTCGACAAAGTTTTAAATAAAACATCACTTTTTGTGTTTTTAACTATATTGTTAAAAATATCTCCTAAATTGTGACGTGTAGAAGCATATTTTAAACATTTCAACTGGATTAAAGTTGCGTCGCAATATGATTTCCACCTTAGTGAAAAGCAAAAGATCCAATGAATTTATTTTAAAATTGATTAGAAAATTGTATTAGGGGTCCTACTACTTTGACTGATGGAATAAAGACTGCAAAATTGCCAATCGTAAAGTTGATGCACCTTGAGGAAAAAACTTTCTGAAATAAATAATTCATGTCTGAAATATATATTTATAGTCATTTATGTCAGAAAATTTAAGAGAGGGCTACAGGTCCTAATTTCTTTTGCAAACACTACCTTCAACACCTACATTAACCTACAAATTTCTTCCCTTTAGAGTGTTCGAATCTATATTAACCAAATACCTTACCTAGGTGAAAATTAATTTCCTTCCTAAAAATGTTGTTAAAATAATCACATGGACTGCAACGGAAGGGTGATCAGCTGGCGGTACAGTGGTGCAGTGGTACAGTGGAGACATCTGTCGCCGGGCGATACCGCGGCAGATGCGGCCGTCATCGCAGCTGTCGCTCATCGCCATCGCCATCGCCATCGCCGCGTCTGTCTCGTTACTTATCTATTTTACTGCCGTCATTAATCGCGACCGCGGTCACAAAGGATCCCAGCCTCCAACTGTCGCCGCCGCCACGACTCGCGCCGCGAGCGTCTCCGGGGGCGCCGAGCCGTCTCGCTACGTCGCTTCCAACACTGAGAGAGGAAATACTTGATTAACTTCACCCAAATCCCGGGTCCCTGATGTTTATCCGCGCCTTTAAGTTTCAAACCGGACTTCCAACCTTTCATTCGTACTTTGTACAAAAAGTTTATCAGTGGAGATTACTCGATCATTCCCTCGACTTTGTAGTAGTCTACCCCTCGACAACACCGAATGTCTGTGAGAATAACTCGATCACTTCATTTTAAATATCATCATTTTCACTGTTTTCATTATAATAAAATAATACTTATTAGATGTCATAATACGGACGTATTATTTTATTTAACTAGTGGGTCCGAGCGCATGGAATCGTGCGCTACTCTAGCAGAGCGATAATTCAAATGGCGACAAATTTAAAACAAAATCATGCTAACACGATCCGTCTTGAGGGTTATGTTTACACAAATTAAAAAATAACAGCAATTAAATTATCCAGCTGATCAAAATGTAAACAATTATTTCCTTCATAAGGATAACATGGGAACTTTATAAGCCAATGGGGCAGAGCCCAAGGGACTTTTTCAAAAATGTAAGGCCAGTTTGCAAATCTACGCGACACGCTCTTTCCAATGAGCCATCAATGATCAAAATCGGTTAAGAAATGACGGAGGAGTTCATAAGACAAATTTCGTGTTGGTGTATTAATTATATAGATTTGCAGAGCGATTACAACAAATTACTTTATTAGATACTTTTAATAATCATCAGTTGCAAAAATTATATTTGTCTAATAAGAGGCACATTCATTCAGACCCTCAAACATTTTTCAAGGAGGTTATCAAGTCATTCAGAGTTTCCAGAGGTTAACATCCTTCCAGAGTTTTCATTACGATTAAAATTGTTATTAAAAAGACCTCATACAGACATATTATTTTACAAAATCCATTGTTATAAATTCAAATTAGTATAGGTAGTAATGATAACAAATTCCTCTATTAGACAGTTTTATGGTCATCAATTGCAAAATTAAATTTAATTGTTAGGAACATTTGCCTTGAAATAAATACAACATGAAAAAAGGTGAAAAAGTACGACAAAAGGTGCAAAGGTATAACATTTTATTTATGTAACTACAGTAAACCCCCTATTTAATAGCTGATAAATTGCACAATATTGTATCCACGCCGCGCGGACAGTAAAAAATTCTAAAGAAACGCTTTTAAAAACTGTATTCATTACGTTATGAGAAGCAATTATAAAAGCGTTCTCGGTGAGATTAATTATTCCAGTAACATGTTTAGTTTTATGTTTAATCGCGGCACAATAAAAGAACGCAGTTTAGATTAATAACACCGACGGCCGGATGAGTGAATGGGTTTAACGTTTAACGCTTAGAGCGCCTCGTTTTAAGATTGCTCCGCTTTTGTGATTTCAAACATTACTGTTGTTCTTTCAATTTAGAAGAGAGGACTTTTTAAATGCGTGCATTTAAGTCGTCTTTGTATCTATGTTAGAAAAGATTATTCCCTTGATACAAAACACTTACAATTTCGTTTTAGAAATCAAATAGGTTGATTAATTAATTAAGAATTACTAAAGGAGATTTTTCTACGATTTAATTGGACATAAATTTACAAAATTTAGTGAATTATTAAGTGAAATAGACGAAAGTACTACACTCTGGGTTATTTGTTCGTTAAAATCAAACTTATTAACACAAATACTGACAAAATAATGAAGGTTTATCTCATCGGAAAAATTATATTTATTCGGGCACAAAAATGGTGCTCTAAGCCGGGGTTGAAAGTTAGGATATTGTACAACGCAATTAATTTGGATGAAATCCACCAGCGAGCTCGGGGCTTGAGAGGTCGACGTCTTTGTTAACTTTTTCTCCCTCGTGGAGCGAAGGGAGTGCAAATCGTAGTCAAAATATGGGGGTGATCACCGCGAAGTTGCTCTAATGCTCTTGGGGGGGGGGGGGGGGGGAGAGGGAGTTTTGAGTTCACCAACTCCGACGATTCTTTAACTTCCCCGAGGACAGTTTAAGTTCCTTTCCGCTAGGTGGGGCTTGATAAGGTTCCATAAACGTTACATAGTTCAACATCTCATATTCTTTAGGGGACTTTGGGGGTTCGGCGTGAAACGAGGAGGAAATTAAGGTTAAAATATGTCTTTGAGTTTTCCCTCTTCGCAAATATTTTTGTTCCCGAGATTTTCCACCTTCCTTTGTGTTCAGCAACTTATGTAAATATGTAAGAAAACTAGCTGGGGCCGCCCAGACAAAATTTACTTGGTTCGAACTCTGCTAAAACAAGCATTAGATGAATTTCATTGGAGGTATAAACTATTGAGATTCTTACAAATGTATTTTGAATTTTATTTTATTTTAATTTTCAATTCTTTTTTCCGGACCGTAAATAAAACACATCTAAGCTATGCTGAAAGATATGTTTTAAGTCTGGAAAAGTAACATATCTAAATAAGTTGCAAACAATACAGCGCTGCTCTTTTATTCTTCATTTTTTCTGTATTGTCTGTGAATTACTCTGATTTATAAATATAAACGTATCCCAACCCGTCCTTTTTAACCCTAACATTTTAAAATTTGCGTTATTGCACCCCCTTTTCAAATTTATGAGTTGCATATCCAAGCTCCTTCTATGAGAGCTAAACCTTCTATTCAAGCTATTTCAGTCATAAAGGTTTAAACAAACAGTAAAGTTTAAAACTAAAATGAAAACGAATGCAACACACTGACTAATTAACACAAGTTGCATCCAAGCGTAGTCGGTGAATAAATTCAAGGATTTATGTCCAAGGAATGCAAAGCGGTTGGCAGAACAGGAAGCATCGTTTTATTCAAGGGCACGATCTTGACAGTAAACAAACACTTCTTCTTACTGGAGGTTAGGGGGAGCTTCAGATCAATAAAGTGGATCACACGTAGATATTTAACCTAAAATTATTTTCATGTTGTTAGCCTCCGAATCACTGAATAGCAACTAATAATGGTGTAAACACCTTGTACTGTCAAAGTGATCCTTTGTAATCTCATAGGATAAGAGTATTAACATCTGTATAAAACGACGACGCAATAAACGCAATACACACGATGTGAAAGTCTCCGCTCACTAATGTGTGTTCGCGCCTCCGTAGTTTTCCGCTGTGGATAAGGGATTAATCATTACAGCGACACACCGTTACTATTGAGCCTGCAGATCGCGAGACTGCCGTAAACAACCACATCTACTGTCAGGCGGAGTCTGTAGTCAAATATACTACAGGCAATCCACAAGAATGGACTGAATGTTCAAAGTGTTGAAATAAACTAAGTTGGTCTGTATTGAGATTCTAATATTTGTGTCTGGAATAAAATTAAAAATTTACTGGCACAACGACCCTACGCATTCAGATATTTTCAAATTGATATATGCTAATAATTGTAAGGATTATATTTTTACACAAAAGAGTATCAAAAAAGCAACATTAAAAATTATCAAGGTCTTTCGCGTATGTACTAAGCCATTTATGCCTCAGAGGGGGGGCAGGGGTTTTAACTTAAGGTGAAACATACACAAACGATTTTACAAATCACTAACTGCATAGTACAGGGTGTTTTTTTAACGCAACCAAAAACTTTATTTTATCAGTGAGGGATTATTTCCCCCAAGATCGCCGGATTTGACCCCACTATATTATTTTCTTTGGGTATACATAAAAACTAAGGCCTACGATAACAATTCAAAGGATACATTAGATACATTAGATACATTAGCTGAAATGGCGACCTACCCAGGTAGGTATTTTAAGCCAAGTATGAATGACAGATGAGTGAAGGATGATTGTGGCGCGATCTTGTAGTCTTGTTACTGACTAAGGCCGACATATTCCTTAGACAGGACTGTTAATTAATAGCCCAACAGCCAATGGCAACTAAGGGACCTACATTTTAATGTGGGATCCGAACCACGATTTCGCCTCGGTTAACAATTTACGAACTGGTCTAATTATGAGGATGGTCCCATGAACGAGTACTCAATAGTGCGGACGTTTATCCCCACTAAGGAACACTGCGTCCACAAGCCATCTCTCATAACTATCCACAATTCGTGACTTCCAAGTAGCTGGATTACAGGACACGCCACCGTCCCAGTGCTGAGGATCTTCAGCACCTCAAAACAAACATAACAAATTTAATGCAAGACATTCAAAGAGGTACCTTGTAACACATGTTTGGGAATTTAAAGGAGAGAGCACGACTTAATACAAATGCCAATGGCGGATTGTTTGAACACAATGTAAACTAAATGTGATCAAACTTAAATAATAGTAGTATGAAACAGATCAGCGAAACAATGCTCATCTAATATTTATATGTGCATTATTCAGTCTTAAATATGGGTTGCATTAAAAAAACACCCTGTATTACGTATTTAAATCAGGCCAATCAAAGTCCTAGGCTTCCAGGACTTTTTCTTTGTGATTTTCCATAGTAATTATTCCACCTGTACTGCATGAACGTGAAAGTCTTGCGAATCTCCCGAAGTGCGCAACGCTTACGCACGCTCGCGTCATCACAATAGACCTTCCACGTCCGCCACTTCCTCAGCTGTAAACATTGGTTGCGCAACTGCACCGAGCGCGCAAAGGGGCGAATAAACTACGTACTCATCCGTCGCATCCTTCCCAATAACGTACTCTAAGACCTACATTGTAGCTAACTTGCTGTTCAACTAAACAGGAAAGTAGTTGAAAATATATTTACCGTACGGCACTGTCCTAACAGCGCAATACTTCCATCACTTGCGGCGATTACGGCTTTAGTTGCAATAACAGAATGATGACCGACAGTTGGTTGAAAGTGTGTAATACAGTGTACTGATGTGCGTGCGTTTCCATGTTTGACTGCAACTAAAACGAGCACGTTGCAAGGCATGGTAATGTTACTGATGTACTTCACTGATACCCAGAGTAGTGTCAGTCAACTTTTTTAATAAAGCGCAGTTTATCTTTATTACTGTGTTTGGATGTTCATTATTTTACCCACTAAACCCCCCCTCCAATTTTTACCACCACCTATTCACTCAACCCCATCGCTCCCACTCAAACAAAAACTAATGATGTTTGTCCAAAGAGCAAATAAAATCTGACCGTTCGTATTTCGAAACTTAATTAAAAGCCTAACAGGAGCGTAAAACACGGATTGACGGGTGAGGGGGTGGGGGGAGGGGGGAGGGGGGGCGCGATGACCTTGTACAGCGGTGACTCAGCGGCGTTACCAACGTACGCCTACTGTGTACTGTGGGGAAGAGGGGGAGGGGGGTAATCTCCCCTAGCGTAGCCGCGTGGGAGCGGGCACACGCGCCGGGGCTTACACCGCACATCGCACATCTGCCCGTGAGTCACACTCTTTGTGCACCGTGGGGGCGGGGGTCGCGTGGGGTTTAAATGCAAATTTGACGGTTTAAAGGGCACGTCGGACAGATCGCTGATACGTTTCACGGTTCAACAAGTAAAAGCTGATCGGCGGGCTGCAGCTGTTGCGTGGCAAGCGGGGACGCTGGACAAAGGTTGGTCGTTACAAATCTAATGCGGATCGTTCGTGATCATCTCCACGGCATTTATAACAAAGGTTATTTAAAAATAGGCTATAATTATCATTTGAACGATTAAAATAATAATTATTTACTTAATTATCCTAATGAATCCGTGATTATAGCTATCAGTTTACATTATTATCTGACATTGGAGGGTGCTATCTACAACAATTTAGCCAATCCATCAAAATTCAATACAAGTTTAATTGTATTATTCAATCCGGAAACTTCCGCTTTATAAAACAACTTCCAACGTATTTCCACAAGCGTCTATTTCCGACCGCGCGTTTCGCCAGTGTCAACAAAACAAACAAAACAACACCGGCAACACCGGCGCTGCGGACGAAAGTGTCGGAGGAGGAAGAAGAAGTAGCAGAGATGAAGGTTTACTCACTCTCACTGAGACCGGGGGCCGGAGCCGGTCGGGCCGGTCGTGTAATGGCCGGTGGCGCTCGCTTACCTGCAATCAAACATCACCAGTCACTGACAGTCGTATATGGACAGAGGTGCACCACTTACAATGTAAACACTACATGTACACCTAGCGTCCGAGGTCAGCCGCACTCCCGGTCTGCTTAGGGCACATCATATGAAACTGCATTGTTACTTAATCAAGGACACCGACATACTTTATCGCACTTTAAGGTTAATCCAATTATTTAGGGCAGGAAAGTTGCATAGTCTTAAGACAGAAGTAACAGAATGGCATGGACGGATTATTTATACGGTTTGCAAAGTGGCACATTGGCTAAGATGAGTTTGAAAGTTAAGAAATCATACTTAATCGCTTTTTTACAAGGATACACAGATTTCTGCAAAAAGCACTGGCCGTGAGGCCATGAGGAGTCGTTTGTAGACTCACAAGGGAGACGATGTCATTATGAATTAAACGCTGACCATGAGCTTTAAACCGAGGTACACAGTGTTTATCGGCTTTAGCTATGAGTATCTTTCACCAACGCAACGACACTAAACAGTTTAGATGATAACACCGTTTTGATTTTATATCACTTATTTCCAAACCCGGGTTACAACTTTTCGCTGCAATTCTAACGTTTAAAAATAAATTAACACATTAACGCAGTGGAATGTAACAAGACTACACGGAACGCGCAGCAGTCAAACTAAACCTGTAATCCCCGAGCACACGAGGCCGGAATGTCGACCGGGAAGCGGCTGGTAGATCTCATGCTCGGGTTTATAGGAAGCGAAGGTAAACGCCGCCTCGCCTCTATTTCTGTTGCCGCCAGAGGAAGTGATAAGACAAACTGTGTTTAAGTAAGCGTCAAATCTGTAAACAGCGTTGGGGCTATTCTGAGCTAGGCCGTCCACCTCTCTGGTCGCGAACCATCGCGTCGTGTACAACTTCATGTAGTACGGGCCCGGTGGGAGTAATTATTCGAACAAATGGATATTGTGTACATCATTCCATCGACACTGCAGTACTTCTCGTCTGCATCGAGTGTTTATGGAGATTACTCGCTAGTTCCCTCGACACTGCTGTACTATAATCGGCACCGAATGCCAGTAGAGATTTCTCGAATATTCCCTTGACGCTGCAGTACCTCTCAACAGCGACTAGTGCCTGTGGAGATTTCTCGATCATTCCATCGACACTGCAGTACTAATCGGCTCCGAGTGCCTGTGGAGATTTCTCGATCATTCCATCGACACTGCAGTACTTCTCGTCTGCATCGAGTGTTTATGGAGATTACTCGCTAGTTCCCTCGACACTGCTGTACTGTAATCGGCACCGAATGCCAGTAGAGATTTCTCGAATATTCCCTTGACGCTGCAGTACCTCTCAACAGCGACTAGTGCCTGTGGAGATTTCTCGATCATTCCATCGACACTGCAGTACTAATCGGCTCCGAGTGCCTGTGGAGATTTCTCGATCATTCCATCGACACTGCAGTACTTCTCGTCTGCATCGAGTGTCTGTGGAGATTACTCGCTAGTTCCCTCGACACTGCAGTACTAATCGGCTCCGAGTGGCTGTGGAGATTTCTCGATCATTCCCTCGACACTGCAGTACTAATCGGCTCCTAGTGACTGAGGAGATTTCTCGATCATTCCCTCGATACTGCAGTACTAATCGGCACCGAGTGCCTATGGAGATTTCTTGATTATTCCCTCGACACTGCAGTACTTATCGGCACCGAGTGCCTATGGAGATTTCTCGATTATTCCCTCGACACTGCAGTACTAATCGGCTCCGAGTGCGTATGAAGATTTCTCGATCATTCCCTCGACACTGCAGTACTAATCGGCTCCGAGTGGCTGTGGAGATTACTCGCTAGTTCCCTCGACACTGCAGTACTAATCGGCTCCGAGTGGCTGTGGAGATTTCTCGATCATTCCCTCGACACTGCAGTACTTATCTGCACCGAGTGCCTATGGAGATTTCTCGATCATTCCCTCGACACTGCAGTACTTATCGGCACCGAGTGCCTATGGAGATTTCTCGATCATTCCCTCGACACTGCAGTACTTATCTGCACCGAGTGCCTATGGAGATTTCTCGATCATTCCCTCGACACTGCAGTACTTATCTGCACCGAGTGCCTATGGAGATTTCTCGATTATTCCCTCGACACTGCAATACTAATCGGCTCCGAGTGCGTATGGAGATTTCTCGATTATTCCCTCGACACTGCAGTACTAATCGGCACCGAGTGGCTGTGGGGATATTTCTCGATCATCCCCTCGACATTTCAGTACTTCTCGACAACACCGAGTATGTATCTGTGGGGAGTGGGGATAACTAGATAATTTCATTAACACTGCAGTACATTTCGTCGGTACCGAGTGTCTGCGGAGATTTATCATCCCCTCGACACTGCAGCACGTCTCGTCAACACCAGTTGACTGTGTAGATTATTCCATCATCTCCGCGTCGCTTCCTGGTCGCCGCGACACCGCGGTCGCCGCGGACATTACTCGATCATACTTCGTCGTCCATTACTCCTCCGCCGCGTCTCGTCGTTAGCCCGACCAACGACCATTGTTCCCCGGCGACCCCGTGGGAACGACGCTCGTCACGCTCCCGCCGCCATTATCTTCTGCTCTGGTCTCGCTTCAGTTGCCGTCCCGCCCCCTCCACCTACCAACGCCTTGTTTTACTTGTAACAACCGCCTTCCGACGCATCTGCTGTTTCAAAACACCCGCTGATGCCCCGGTATTCGGGCGAGGTATTTATTTTTGACTGGTATTACTTAATACCAGTCAAAAGACCGGTAATGTTAAACTAAACATTAAAGACCGTATCGGGCTTTAATGTTTAGTTTAATTTTTTTTCACACGATTCTCAACTATCACTTAGACTTAAAACGCTTTACAAATTACTAAGCAGTTTTCGTAAAAATATAACATTTACTAGAGATAACTTAAAAATTCCTTATCAATTAAATTCATACGTAAAATTCACACTTTGTTTTCTAGAGGGAGTAAGAGTACTGAGAATTAAACGCCACCCATAAATAAATTAAGCTTTTTAAAGTGCATGATTCACCAAAAAATAATGATGAGAACTAATTGATTCATTCATAAACCACGCTTTCTAAGAGCTGACGTGACGTGTGACCGTGAGTTTTTGACAAAAGAGCAAGTTTTTTTCTGTAAAAACATTCATATGCAACAAGAGCAAGTCTACCGTGCTTCTAATTCCACCATAACATTTTCGACAACAAACACGTCACAGAACGAGCCGACTGATTGGGGGAGACGTGCCTGTTTTCGGCCACTCGGCAAACACCGGTTACAATTCAATTACCCGGATTGGCTCGGCAGCGAGCCACGGTTCGCTGTGGGGACGGAGTGGTTTCCATCTGGTCGCCACAGCCATAACAGATCGCCAAGGCCGGCGCTGGCCGCGATACAATCCCGACCGGGTGATGTCATCCGGTGAAATCATCAACGCGCTTCGGCCCGATGAGTCGGCCGCCGCACGCGGCCCTGTCGTATCATGAGTTTTCAATTTAAAACATATCAGATTGTGTAGAGGGTGTAAGAATACTGAGAATAAACGCCACCTGTGAATAAATTAAGCTCGTTAAAAGTGCATGATTCACCAAAACATAACGATGAGCACAGATGCATGATTCATTCATAAAGACGCTTTCTAAGAACTGACGCGACGTGTTCTTGATCGCTGTTTCTTTAAGCAAGAATTACATTTGATTAGTATTTATTGATATCAAATTTTAATCAACTGCGGCAAATTATCATTTTTAAATAATACAGTAAGATAGCTTATATAGCTTATGTTATAGTACATACTATGGTAATTTATTAAAAAAGGTGAATTAATAAAAAAAATTTTCCTCATTGAGTTGCGAATCATAAAAATGACCTTAAATTACTTTTCACCTTCGCGAAACTCGATAACATTGAAGGTAATAACGGCCTTCGGAAAGTGGCGACATAAAATACAACTGCCTCTCGCGACCTACACCAACGAGAAAGACCTTCCACCGCTCCACAAGTGCAAATCAGTGGTAATTATTGCAGCCACAAACAACACTGCTGGAGCCGCCAAGTGCGAGTCGCTACACGCTAGCGGCGGGTCGCTACACGCTAGCGAGCGGCAGCGGCCAGCGGGTCCCCGCTGTGTGTGTGTGAATGCACGGTGAGTGAACCCGCACAAAGCGGCAACCCCGCAGTTCACCGTCCGCGATTCCCACTCCGCTCGGTACGCATGCAAATACGATACGAATAGCCGCATACGGAGCAAAACACTGGCACGAACCGGCAACACCGGGCGGCGACACCGCCGCCGGGACGAGTTTAATAATTACACACGTTGAAAAATAAACCTGGACGACACGAGACCGATAAGAAAAAGCGCTAATGCGTCTGCAAAGCGGCGGAGGTGGGGGCGTTTCCCGCGTTTTGGGCGCCCGACTTGATTACTGGCAACACGCGACGTACCCGGCACAATGTGTCCTTTCACGATGTTCTGAATCACCGTAACAAATTGATTACAGTTCCAAAAGAAATAGCAGCATATCTCACAGAAATAAATTGTAATCTTAACGTTATTCACATTATCACAGTAAAAGACTTTTGACTTTGAGCCTAGTATGCAACCTTTTAGCATGCAGTAAGAGTAAGAGTTAGATGAGTTGAACTTCCAGCCGAAATGTTTGAAAAATCAAATTCATACACCTTGGTGCTCGAGGGTCTCATTAAGTGCTGCATTGGAGAATATAACAATCAATTTTAAAATTAATGGTTTTGTGTCAACTACTGTACTCTTGTCATAATAATTAGTTGTTATAATTTTTATTTGCCTGCTTTCATCTGAATGGGAGGGATGAACTAGTTAGCTCTGCTGATTTTAAGGGGGTTACAATAAAATGTTACAAGTCGAGAGACTTGAAGCTATTTACAGTGTTGCGATTTAAACCGTCCTCGGAACACGACCAGGAGAACCTGGCGGCGTAATTCTCGGGCGTCACTGAGAGAGGCGCTAATCCTGTACAATCCGTCAACAGTTAATCCCGGCACAGGATGCAATTACCCGCGGATCTCGGAACTGGCTCCAGACGCTCGCCTGCGCGGCGCTCACAGGCTACACATAACACGCTGTACCACTCGGTATAACGACACACAGAAAAATACATTGGTGAAATCAACAAAACCACATATATTCAGTGATTTTTACCAATTTATTTGCTTAAACAACAAATGGTTTTGTGGGAATTACCAAAACTATGTTTTGTTGGATTTACAAATACTTTGTCAAAAACACATTTGCTACAAATACCAATGTGCACTTTATTTATAACAAACACATTGGTTTTTTCCAGAAAAATGTAACACACATTGGCTATTTTAACTCTAATTTTGTTTGCTATAATTGCCAATGTTATGTTATTCCTAAAAATTAAATTTGCTATTCCAGCCGATATGTTTCAACCAAATGACATTGGTAAACAGAACAAAAAAAAAATTTAGGCTGTATATCTGCAAATGTTTTGTGCTCTGTTTACCGATGTTTCTGTTGTTCCAAAAAACCTGTTTTTTTGTGTATGTTTGAACAGACGATATGAAAGTAAAATGTGCCGGTGCCGGTTTATCATATGCATCCCGACAATGAGAAAAGTAGATTTAATCAATTTTAATCATGACCTCCATACCCCAGACTAAATACGTAGAAGTCTTAAGGCATGAGCAGTTAAGCACGTTGTGAGCAACCATACCCCATTATTTGGTTATAATTACTGTTTGTTTATTCTCGTTTTCAGGGGAGGGGTTCAATAACAATAATTAATCCTTCTTTCAGATATTTGCACATATTAGCGGGGGTTTATTGGTTCCTTATCACCGGATCCAAAATTCGTGAAAAAGAGAACAAGTATTTACAGTTACTTCTACTTATAAACCAAAACCATTCTACATATTTATACGATTTATAACACAGACTTCTCCACGGTATAAAAAATTACTTCGTCTAAGAGAAAATGAATTCGTGCAAGGAAAAATGACCACGTCCAAGATTGAATAATGCTCGGAATTGATACGCCATCAATAATAAAGGACAAGGAAATTTGTCCTCGGGTCACTGCTATTTACTCGAGTGCGAGGTATGTATTAAACATAAGATATTTATTTATAAACCTTCACTTGCGGTCAACCGTTCAACCACTTTTATTTAAAGGAGGCCAGAGGGTTAACAACTATATAACACTACGGCCATTTACCTTAGAATACCTTGGCTTTCTGCACTGATTGAGACCTTAATGTGTATTCACAGCTAACTTAATGTGTATTCACAACCACTAAAGGCATCATAGATAAGATCATGTTTTTAATCCCTCACTTTAATCGTTTAACCATATGTATAAAGGCCAGCATGTTGACATTATCGAACTATGACTCAACTGAACTGTCGACAAGTTTCCACGACCACAAGAGACATCATGGATAAGAAGTTTTTAAACCGTCACCTCAATCGTTCGACCACTTTTATAAAGGTCATATAATGTCAAAAATATCAAAGACAAAGACTACCTTGAACTTTCTGCATTGAATGATACCTTTGTGTATATAGACTCTTTGTAGTGTAACCAAACAGGCGGCATTTGTAGTTCAGCCGTTCAATTATTAATACACAATCATAATATACATCGTTGAGGAGCACGGCTGTACAGCGGCGCGGCGGCGGCCAGGGACCGTGCCGTATCACAGATTGTGGTTGGGTTTCCCGCCATTCACCCTGGCCAACGACCTCACGCGGCGACGCCGAGAGGCTGCCGTGGCGCGCGGGGCGCCCGGCGTTATTGGAAATTAAATTATTTAACTACATAACATAGGTGAATGTAACTTAACGGCATAAATGATTCATTTTCGCTTTTAGACTGACTTAAGAATTTTTCATTTGCTGGTGGTTGTTTTGTTAACGTATAAAAATATTAAAATTAATCCAGAAGACAATAAATAGTCGGGGCAAGGCTTTCTTCAAGCAAGGTTGCCCAAAACCAGTTCAAAGACAGAATCGTGCTTGTCAGTGTTGACTAATAAAAAACCGGTTTAACGGCAGGTGATGGTTAAAAAATCAAACATACTCAAAATTTTTAAAATTCCATGTTCTCCAATCAGTACAATGGAGATCATGTTGAAAGCCCAAAACATTCAAGAAAATACAAGAGCTTGAATTTAACTACAGCAAGTTTTATTTAAAGATTTTATTTATAGACACAGCCCCTTCTGATCAACCTAAGCCGGCAACGGAACACACGGAATATTAAATATTACACTTTATTATACCAAATGAATTCGACCCGCGGGCGCGTTAAATCAATCACATTTCAATTGCAAATGGGCCGGAACACGTGAAACACAACAAAAACAGTGCATTAAAATTAAAATCCGGCATCCAATTATAGTCGGCCCTTTCAATCGGACAGCTGAAATCTCATTTGAGTCCATTGTGTCAACGTTGTGACGTGCCAGCTGCAAGGTACTCCAGCTGGACGACAATCAATCAGCTGTTAATGAACTTCCCCCCCCCCACAACCACCACCGCTGCTGCCACCCCCGCCGGGGCCCGGCCTGTTCATCAATTGCAATTTGCCTGCCGGAGGTGACGATTATGGTTTCGATTTCCGCACCGGCTCGTGGGGATTTGGCGTTTTCAATTGTTGAAAACTGAAAACGAATAAGCGTCAGTCGTTTGTTTGTTCAGAGAGTATAAAATGTATCAACTAAATCAAAATCAATTTCTACAATATCAACCCACATACACCCCATAATAGATCAATACATAGGTCAAAAATGACTTTTGCTAAATCCATAAACTAGTCGATCTCTGGAATTGTCTAGATTCTTTGCCGAAGTTTCGGAAATACATTGTTGCTACATCCATCCTTAAGTCTTGCGCAACAATAAAAATGCACAAATATACAACAATAATTCTATTTATTTTCTAAGAATAAAACCGATAAGTACTGGAACTGACAACTTGATGCGGGTGCACGGACAGCAACAAGACCAAGAATAAAACGCCGCGTGGGGTCAGCGGGCCTTGAAGCAGCCGACAATTAAGCGCCGAAACGTTGGCAGCGCTCCCGGAGCGCCGACAGATGTGTGCAAGTGTCTAATTGAACCAATACTCGGACCTTGCTCCTCGTTTCCGGCCCCGGTTTCCGCCTTTCCAATGCTATCGGAGAGTTATTATGTGTTTAATGTTCCAAGTGTTAAAGAGTAGAAGTCCTTTTATCGATTTTGCCTCCAAGGAGATGGCTTTATTTTTAATCACTGCTTTTGTTTTGTTTTAAGCGCTCACGACATATCACACAACAACCAATGATTCTCCAAGTTCTGTTTTCTGTTGTGATTTTATTTTTAATTGTGCATGATTAGGAAAGGCGTAAGAATCATAAGCGGGGGAAATGCGACAAAAAGTTTATGTTCAAAAAACTCAAACAAAGAGTTCGATTTGAACTTGAGAGTTAATTAATCGCCAAGAAATAAGGAGAAGAAAATTCAAGCAGGAAATTTGATTTTACAGATAACTGAGTGACGATATTCTGACGAGAAGAATAAATTAATAAAATCCCCGAATCTGGGGGCGAGAACTGGAGAATTATTATAACAGAGTATATGAAAGAAACCACGGTCGATTACTTTGCTAAACGACTTCCCCGAGAAATGCGACTCGCTTTAAACACACCGCCGGCTAAATTTATTCTTTGCAACTCCTGAATCGCATTGACTACGAAATTCGTTTCGCGCAAATGGCATAATTTCGCGTCTGGCGGGGCGCTGCGTCACAAAGGGGCTCCAATTTGACCCGAGGGCGGCGAGTCGGCGAGGGAGTGTTGAAAAATAATTGATCGAACCGCGCGCCGAGCGAATCGCTCCGTCTCCCCGCGGAACGGTCCATCGCGGCGGGGCGGGGGAGGGAACTTCGGCTTTAATTTATTCCGATTCTCCAGTTCCATATTCGACACCCTCGATCACCGCGACCCTCGCGCAAACACGGTCGGTATAAGGGTCAGCAGGTCGGCATTGGTTTCGGAAATGCATGTTTATTCAAGATTACTCAGCTCAGCTCCCACATCGTTTGACCGGAGAGATTTATACTTCGTCCATTCTAAAGTGGACGGAGAGCGTTATGTCGATTCGTTTTCTGACGATGAAACTCCAAATTCAAAACATAGCCGTGGCTGCAGTATTGGTAGTATAGCTCCTTGTTTATATCGTTATCACATTTAAAATAAGAAACTAGGAATAAATATTAATGAAATTTCCTTATATTCACAAGGAATTGAATCATCCATAGCAATCCTACTTCTATCGTAAGGGTTTACTGTAACGGAGTGCATGACTCCTAAACTGGTTAGAGCGGATTATTTTTATTGACAACGTCCCACTGCCATCTAAAAACCTAAGAATCATGTAGTCAATCCCTCCATCTTACAACACCGACAAGACTGTAGAAACGTGAAGTAATACTAATACTACAGCTATGTAATTTCACAGGTCTAAAACGAGATCCAGAAACCATAGACCGGGCCGGTCGCGAAGGTCGACCAGTTCGGAAAAGAAAACGAAAGGAAGCCGGCGAGCGGCGGGCCCGGCGGATCAATGAATTCCGCCGTAATGATCGCCTCATGAAAATTCATCGGTGACTTGTAGTCGTTTGTCGCGATCCCCCGTATTAATTGTTTCCGTCGGAGCGATCGACCTGTCTCTCGGTGCGATCGGAGTGACGAAGCGCCTTTGACGTGAGGTTCAGCGTTCACGATTACATTAGCGTGTTGCTGGTTAGTTTCATGTATTTAGAGATACCTTCTTTGATATTTTGAAGTTCGATCAAATCAAGCAGAAAAGATAGACAAAGAGGTTCACCTCTCAGGGGGGATTTATAAACCTGCTCTAGGTCTAAAACGACCTTGGGCTGATTCTTGGAGAAATTCAAAAAATCGAAATTACAATTAAAAATTCAAGTCAAGGCTTTCTGTAGGGTACACTTGATCAATAAATCTCAATTAAATTGGAGCATCTGTTGGGTTACTGTATTACACGAAGTCTTATTGGCATGTATAATGAGAACTGTTGTCAAGAATCATGCATGACAGCGAGTGCAAACGATCTTGCAGTTTGGAAAAGGAATGGAATGTCCTGTTTTACTAGTTGACAGTACAGAAGACACGGTTTAGAATATCTAGAATCAGGGGCAATAAGATGTTCTTACCTTTAACAAAAATCCTAAGTTCTTTTGTTAATTTATTTTCTAATGTTACAAGTTAATGAACACATTTCGGACTCGTGTGTTGCCTCAGCTAGCGATGTCGATGTGTACTATTATGCAGATACTCGTAGAGCTTGTTTCATTGCGCTACTATTGTGTCCACTTGGACAGCAAGACAAATTTCTAATTTTAACAATGCGGCATCGCACACAAGTCTAGTCTGCAGTTCCATGCGATGCCAAACTTCCACTGTATTTTACCACTGCATTTATTGTAAATTTGTTTGTGAAAATTAGTGACGGGGTGGTCGACTAGTTGGTCATTTATAGTCGACTAGTAGTCAAATTTCTAGTCGATTATTTTAACTAGAAAATATTTTATCGTTTTCAACCGACTAGTCGACCACTCAACCGCTTAGATATTGTTTTTTCCTGTTTTTGCTCGTTCCGACTAGTAAATCAACGAGACTAGTCGATGTTTGATACGGTGACTAGTCGACTAGTGTAAACGACTAGACTAGTTGATGTTCGAAAGTAAT
Source organism: Flexamia atlantica (assembly GCA_035578135.1). NCBI lineage: Eukaryota > Metazoa > Arthropoda > Insecta > Hemiptera > Cicadellidae > Flexamia > Flexamia atlantica. The sequence goes on from JAQJVK010000019.1 coordinate 12,177,619, forward strand.
CGACGAGTAACTAGTCGATAATGAAAAGTAGTCGCTGTCCCCATCTCTAGTGGAAGTGAAAATTTACTTGAACACTAGTCGTGTACTAGTGAAGTTACTTGTACACGGTTGTATCGCAGAGGTAGTTGTCGGCAGGTCGGCGGTCGGCGCTCGCTGCACGCTCGAGTTGGCGCGACCTTGGCTGAAGGTGAGGCGATCGTGACGATCCTTTGTCCTGCGGCCTTTGTCCCGAGCGTTCACCCATCCTCTCGCCGCCGCCGTCCGCCGTCCGGAGGTTGCGTCACTCCGACATTCCTGCAGCGTGGGAGACGTGGACCTCGCTCGCGCCTCCGCTGCAGCCGCCCGTGGCCGTGGAGTGCCTCGGGGGTACAGGATATTTCAGCCAATGAAGAGCGAAGGCTTCCACGGTCGTCTTCACAGTATTTAGAGATGGTACCTCGAAGTCTTCTGGGATAGACCGCGAGCAGTTGCTGAATTTCAATGTCGACGTTCCGGAGGCGTTTCGGTCGTAGGGCAAATTTTTGCCTGATGATGGAGAACTACAACGTTTCTGAAACGTCGGCATTGAAATTCAACAACTGCACGCGGTCTGTCCCAGAAGACTTCGAGCTATGATATTTCAGTCTTTGAAAAGAAGACATACCAAATGAAATACGAAAACGGTGGCCAAGCCGTGGTTTGTGCCATGTCGCTGGCAAAAAGAAACATTTCACAAGTCTGATATTCCAAAAACTTGTGAATAAGGAAGTTCGCGATTGAAAGAATCTCGAAAGTGTTTAAAAGGACGTTTGCCAGTTTACAAAAGGGTCCAAAACACATTGTGTCAAATTTTAAACACGGTCCAGAAAGAGGGGCCTAAGACTACAATGTAGTCTGTGAGTAAAAATATATTAATTTTTTAATTACGATAAACATTTATCACTATAAAATAGCAAAATTCATTTATGGAGAAAGCCTTATTCCCCTACCTGTAACGCTGCAACACTCCTTCAAGGAGGTGTAGGCTTTTAGCACGACAGTGGTCGGATGAATGGCACAGCGAACGCCGTGTCATCACTGGGAGTGTGGCACGTGGCGCGCTGCATCGGTGTCTAACGATTGCCGCAGCTCCCGCCAAGAATCTATTTCGGCGACACACAAATCATCGACTCTCAACGGTTCCGTTTGTTTGGTTTCGTCCCCATTTACCTTGTTTATAGGCCTACTGGAAACATTTCAGCCGGAGCCCCCGACAGGAGTTCCCAATAACATCATCTTTTAACTGTAACTTCGGTTGCTCACACGGGGGACCTTCAAGGGGTTTGATGGCAGAATAGAATAGTTTGCACGTTTCTCATCGACTCTACACAAACCAAGCCGATTGTTTATTCATTATTTTACGTCATAACGAACCAAAAACATAAACAAAGAAGAAAATTAATTCCTTTCAGACTAAAAGGATAAAAGGTTTCAAGTAAAAAACTTAATCGACAGTATTCACAATTGCAGACCATTGAGAACCATGACAATTTACCTAAACCGACAATCTCAAAACCTTACTAAAACCAACTTCCTCAGTAACACTAGCAATAACAGCTAAACTGGTAAGACTACGATTAGCAAGCTATCTAGATTTCAAGCATGAACAGAAAGATACACTGCACGCCTGTGATGGCCAGCACCACCAGTATCCACGGAAGCCCCAGACCCAGACCGGTAGAAGCCGCGCCAAGCCTCTGAAAACGTATCGGAAGTGACAATCCCACATTTCAACCGCTTTTTGTCTAGTCTTTTTATACGCTCATCGAACCTGTTGCTGCGATACCACTTTCATTTTCCTCTTTCTCCGTGAATTTATATCAAAAACCCCTTGTACGCGAGGCTTCAAATGCCGTAAAAACTTTCGTTTTGGCAACTTTCCACCTTGAAAACGAACGGTCCTCACCGAACACCCTAATTTTGGTGGTCTCCCTGAATCCCGTAAATTGACCGCGGATATTCCAACATTCGAACCGCAATATTTTGTTTACAATCTAATAAATCGAAACAGATTTATGAATAACTTATTAAACGCTCGAAAATGTTGCAAGAATAGAGCTTCGAATCGCTTCAACAACCTACACTTATTCGTGCTGAGGCCGAGTGAATTGCATTAGCTTTATTGAGGCCAAAGAGCGGAGAGTGGGTGAGAACAACTTAGTTCTAAGAACGTTTTATTAACCTCTTTGTATCCGCTTTCAAAGTAAGCCACTTCCAGGCCCTTTACTTCACGTCGGTCTTAACCACTTGAGGAAAGCTGATTTGGACATATTTCACCCACCTAAACAAAAGAGGTATGGTTATTCGAGAGCACGCATTTGCAATTTTAGGGTTACACATTTAATGTATTTACACATAACGTTCCTTGATCAAATAAATTGTAATGCTTTTTATTATTTTCAGATCAATTATAAGCTTAAAGGAACCGTTTTACATTGACACTTGAGACTGTACGCAGGCGTGGTCTATTATAATTTAAAATCTCCGCACTTTAGCTAGGGAGAACTGAACAAAACATTTAACACTTCCTCTAAATCTACCTTAAGGTGTCGGAATAAATTAATTGTATGTTCATACTAATAAAATAACAAGACCCTTTTTGTGTTAAATGAGAACAAAAAGGGTAAAATAAATTGAGTCCTCTTAAATACACATTTCTTTCACTACTGATGCTATCCGAGCTTTCCTATTCGATTAAATGGGAACTAGGCTAACTAACTAGGCTGTGTCATTGAACAAGACTGGGAGGCAGTGAAGATAAGGCGCGATGTCCCTATCGCTTCCAGGAAATGGAGCGGATCTACACTTACGGCCGCTGATAAAGAAAAATGCGTCGTAGTTACAATCACGCAATCGATAAACAATGAAACACGTACCATTCTAATGCACGACGCAACAAATAGGGAGAAAGTAGTTTGTCAATAAGAGGCCGGTCTTCCCTCAGAAAGTCTTGGTCGCCGGTTGAAAATGGCATGTTAAGATAGAGGTCTGCTTACAGGTTGATAGGTTAGATGAGTTAAAAGTAACGAGACAAACATTATTTAAATCCTGAAAAGATTTATTTGGATTATACCAAAATAAAATTGAAAAATACGCTTTAAAAATGGCAAAAATAACTTTTGCGTTTTTGACGGCCACTTTGTGCACGGGGTCTCGGCATTAATTTTTAAGATGAACGAGTCTCGAGCATTTTTGTATCTTCCAGGCCCTACTTTGGAACTACGCGAGAGAAGCTGAACCTTCGGAATGGCCTCTTAAGGGGATCCGCCACCTTTAAATGGTAATTTTTTTATTTTGTAAGCTAGAGATTTTTGTGCAGGTTTTATATTTAGGACCTTTATTTAATGAGCTTTTGAGGTTTTAAATTTAATTTTTAACCTTTCAGTTTTTTTATATAATTTTTTTAGCGTTTTATTAGCGTTTTTAGGTACATTGCTAAACTTTGAATAACTTTTTTATTTTTTGATCAATTGTAATGGGTATTGATTTATTTTGATCCTTATAATACCTAGAAACTTTTTCGTCATTAGAATTAAAATACCATTTCAGAAAAAAAGTTATAAGCAATTATATTTTAAAAGTAAAATATTTTATTTTACAAAAATTCATAATTATTTTATTTTATGAGCTCTACAATTTCTTATGACCAAATATCTCAATAATATATTAAGGAACAAGTGGTAAAAATTTGAGTGGCATGTCTATAATACTTTAAAAGATATTCAAACATATGTAATAAGAAACACGGAAAAACAGAACTTGCGGAAAACGGGCTTTAAAGTAGGCTAATATGTTTTGGTAGGTACTCACTCACGCTTAAAAGTGATTTGTAACAACTTTTATTTTTTAATATTATTTAATGAAAAAATGGTCGGTTTCTCTTTAAATTTCACCCACATACTCAGAAAAATATGCAGAACAAAAAAATAAAATTTTCAAAAAATGTAAAAAAATAAAAAATTACCATTTAAAGGTGGCGGATCCCCTTAAAAATCGCGTTTTTTACCCGATGAGGAGAAGGGACGACCCAAACACAGACACTTGCCCAACAAACAGGTGTCGGTGCTGCGGCGCGGCGGGGGGCGGGGGAGGAAGCTGGCTGCAGCTGGCCCTATACATAGCGGCGGCTTATACAGCCAGGAGCCAGCGCCACGCCGCCGCAGGGCCCTGAGTCGCAGGCCGCGGCCCTCGAGAACGTTCTGCCGCCGACCCACAGTGTGGTCACGAAATGGGCAGGGCATGTCCCCCGGACTTATGGTGTCACCACCATGGGTCCGGTGTGTCTTATTCCGGCTCAAAAAGGCAGCTAAGCTGTCAGAGGTAAGATAGGCCTCGTGCGAAGCTCACGTAGACCTCCACTCCGATGGTGTGGTAAGGGCGCTTGTCATTCGTGGCTTGTGTCCCTTTAAACACTGATTGGTGGTCATGAGTAGTCAGTTTGCCCTGGTTAGAAGCTCGAGGATAACCCCTTCCTCGACGGGCTTGGCTTTGCCGCTGACGAGCATGATGGTCTTAAGCCATCCCGACAGGCAAGGGCGATGGTCTTAATCCTGGCTGGGGCCGGGTAAGGCAAATACTCAGGTACCGGCTAAGGAAAGCGGCTTGCCTCAACAATGAAAAGTGAAAAAGCGACCTTCAGTAAGCATAAGGGGGCGTCGTTGTGCCTCGTCGGAAACAGAGAGAATATTGAGAAACTGATATACTCACCAACATCGATTGGTATTACCGACATAATCTGACAAAGAGTTCCAAGGCAATATAAAATGGTTATCACAGTAATAGATCGTATTTATCAACTAAAGTCGATCGCCATATTGCCATAATCATGATCTGAACAAATAAAAATAAAACACTAATCTGCTCTAGAGGTGCTTTTAATATTAATTAATAATGCCGTCTACGAAAGATAGGACAAATAAGACCGGAGCCTGGACTTTTGAAAATTTAACTTGCCTGTTTACTCTGATCTATTAAAGAATTAGATATATGTCGTGTTTCATAGAATCTCAAACAAATGAAGAATTTCAATGAAATTACAAAAGTTTGATGTGAATTACAATAACAATAATTGTGTGCGTTATAAATTTTAATAAAGGGATGCCAAATATTCAAGTCTAGACAAATGTTTGTTCTTAAAATTCAGCAGGCTAATAGAAAATACTTCATCCTTGACATTTTACGGTTAAGTCTCTGTTGTAAGAGTTAATTTATACTGTAAGCAAAATTTGAACAAAACCGAGCTGACCCTTCAATAGAAGTGTTGTAAAGTGTAAAGGTTTACACGACAGCTCTTTCTAAGTTTGGCGCTGACCTTTAAACTTCTTTGTCGCTTTTCCTGTCATGTAATTTATGTTCTCTTTACAACCATAAATTTTAGACACTTGAGAGAAATGGTTTTTATAGAGGGTAAACAACGATTAATTGAGTCACCAAATTAAAAAAAAAACTTTTATTTCACTGAATAACCTGGAGTGCTGTAACACGTTTGTCTCAACTCTAGTACAAAGGACACGTGTGCCTCACATCAAATACATGGGCGGAGGTCAAACAATCTATCAAATGACCGTACAAACAAAGCTATTCATGCAGCCTGACATTGAAACAGAATATGAAATACGAACGTCTGACTCGGCACCGAGCTCAGTGATACGTCGCCGACAAACAGCGGTGAATACGACTTGACTGCTCTGCGCTGTGGGCAGTCAGTAGTCGGCGACTGTGAGCAACAGATCTATATAGCTCAGACGCGTCGACTGTACGTAGATTACAAAAAAATAATAACGAAACAACGTTCATAATGGTTATTAGGAAGAATGTTTATGGACTAAGGTTGATAAGCTACAGCAACTGACATAGGTACGTACAACTAACTACCAATCGTATTCACTCTAAACACTTATTTTCCGTCTCTCTCGCACTCGTTTCTCAAAATGTCAGTATTTTCGTGCGCCAACTATAACGCCGACACTAGCACAATGAGATACACTATAAACGTAGACCGTGCGTACCAAACACGTTTACTTAGATGACTTCACGGCTAGTGAATGCATCAAACTGCGCGTGATATAAACGGTATGCAGCTGCTATAAAGCGTATAGCACAATAGACAACGCACAGTGCATGTGGCCATGGCCATCGTCACGTCTGTGTCTGGTTGCCTTCACTCGTGACTGTGACTCAGCGCTCATCTGCTAATGCGGTACAGCTGTTACACTTCCGCGATAAAAACACTAGAACTAGCTAGAACGTTCTCGATCCTCAGTTATTATGACATGTGTTACCAATATAATTGATTGAAGTCTCATTTATTTAAAAATTTTCATTCGTTGCTCATAAAATACTATGCTAAATCACAGTAAATGTTTATATCGAATGTTTTTATTCATGATTAAACTAATTAATCCAAAAGATTGTGCAATTCATCGTGGGTCGGCTTGGGTCAACCTCAAAAAATCTACCTCAAAATAAGAATATTTAAAAAAAAGTCCGAATAGTTTAGCGATGTTTAATTATATATTAAATTGAAGTGAATCGACTGAACCATAAACACAACTCTTGAAGTGTTTTGTTATGATTACAAACTATTGTTATAGTATACTCCGTCTAACTTTTATTGTAGCACGTTATATCTCGGCTTATCTTATCGCCACCGGTCACTGTATATTTCCATTCTATTGTTGGGAAGCGGTTGCCCTAGGTTAGTCACTGTTGGCTCACCATTGATAGTACTAATTTATTTTTACTGCCATATTCAATTAGGCTACGCTGAATTATTGACTGAGTAATTTTTAAAAACTCTCGACGAGCGACGTGGAATTCGTATGATCATCTAAAAACGGGCAGTGGTAAGACGTACTGGTAAGACGTACTAAGTCATAACGAAATAAATCTATGTTATGGTAAGTTTTTAATTTTATATTTAGTTCTCTACGCGATGCATAGGTGATTTACCTTAAATGGCTAAAAATTAAGCCTGAAACCCATTCTTTGGTGAAAAATAGCCTTTATGACAAAGACTTTCTGGTATAAAACAGGATTTTAATTCGAGAACATTGTCTGATGAAAGACAATACACAATTACCAAAACTGAGGGGGGTTTGAGCACAGCTGGTTTCTTCGACACAGTTCCATACAATCGACAAAACCTCAACTACAATACACTATTGCGTGCATGCTGATTCTCTCACTGTCAGAGACAGGGGTAGGCCCTAGTATTTGATGCGTTTGAAGAAGCTAATTATGAAGCCTTAGAAACAATCTAGTCTCGCCCCGTTAAATCGCGTTCACCCATAAAACCCCCTATCGCAACCTTCAGCAATCGCTTCACACCTACTTGGCCGTAACGAATATCTACAGTCAATATTTCCGTCGCAAGATAAGAGTTGTAAACAACAGACGGAACAGTACCGGTATTCAAGGCCAACACTTATTTGTTTAGCGCTTCTTTACACAGGTGTAAATCAATTAAATTATGTTTCTCTCTGATTTTGTAAGGATATTGCTTTCTTCTACGTCTTGAACTCAACTGAGCCTTTTTTTTCTAAAAACATCTTTGTAACTGCATCATTATGTGGTTCTATAGGCCCTGACGGTTAATAAAGGGTTTATTCAATCGAACGTTTTACTTACACACTCAATTTCAACGTCCATGGGGGTCAGGAGACCCGCGCTTGCGAGAGTCCATAATTTCTGCTACCCGAACACAATGGGATGTTAGGCTTTTTGGAGAAGGTAGCCATTGTAGAGAAAACAATATCCCTCCTACGTCACTTAAATTTCTATTTAAACTTGTAAAAATTAATAATTGCACTACAGTTCAAAGTTATTTTGACAAACAATAATTATTAAGTATAGACTTTTCCAAGAAAAGATTATATGTAGCGACAGCACCGAATGGACGGTTCTAATGTGACATGCCATACACTGTCATACAATACATAAAAATGGGTGTTAAAAAAATAAACTTGTACAGAACTCGTAAAAACAAGTGTAACTTTTGTCTAAGAGAAGTGACTAAAATAAGAAACGCAACTTGAATTTTTAAAATAGTTTAATAAACACATTATTTATTTAAAAGTGGGATTTTACTGTATAATAATAAATAAAAATCAGCACAAGAAAATAATCTTCTATACATAAAATTTCTGTATGGATCAGGTCTTCAAAATTCTAGTAGGCCTATAAGCCATTCTGAACACAAAAGAACTGCCATAGATTGCAACAAAGACATTTCTCATCACATTAAAACAAATTAAAACAGACTAACACAATTCACTGTAAACAAAAATTGTTGTAATTTGAACAAAACTCAATTAAAAACAACGTATAAAAATATTCTATCAACCCTCAAACAATACACATAAGAACTAACTCTAAACACAAAGTAACTCTACATTAACAATGGTACCAACTGTGAGGTAAGCGAAGAAAATAAATAAAAATAATTCCCAACAAAACAAAAACACAGACATACCTCGAATTAGTAAATACCATTCCTAACTGGCGTACGTACAGATAGTTCACTACAAGGAGGGGGTGGCACTGGTACAGAGCGGTACAGTCAGGCACTAGTCATGTCTCACGGACGGCGTCTGGCGACGGACTGAACAAAGAACCTCCACCACCACCGCTCCAGACGCCTCCCACGCCGTCGCGGTACAGTCGCGGCCACAAGTGGCGGCCGCCACCGCCGCCGCCGTCCCCGGTAAAGATCCTCCGTCAGGAGTCAGGCCAAGAGGCAATTCAATTCATTTAAAAGTTATAATATTGGCCCGGTAAGTCGACATTGACTTACCAACAGGACCAATTACAAGGTGAAAAATTACCTTACTAATATATTCTATGTGTAATGCTAAAGACACTATCTTAGGGCTTTAACAGTTCTTGAGGTTGAAAAAATAAAAAAAATAACTATAATAAGAAAAAATAACCAAAAAAGAACCTTTTGTAAACAAAAAATGTTGCTAAAAGTTATATATCTGGCGTTATATTGGGGATAATACATTCTTAACCTTGGTAAAAAAGAAAATCTCGTCAGCCTAATCACAAATCTGTCTAGATTTGACGGCAAGACTTGGTTTTCACGCAATAAAGGATGATGAGATTCGTCTGCCGCGATGCTGCAACGAGATCGTCTGGCAGACGAATACTGTGAACAGAGCATATAGCAGTTCTTGAGGTTGAAAAAAAGCAAAATTCAAAAAAATAACAAAAATAACCTACAAGCCCTGTATCTGGGCTTATCAAAGAAACATAAAACGTTCCATAGAAGAATTAACAACCACTACTGCACTATAATTCAACGGTGAGTATATTAATATGACAAAGCATATTCCGTATTGACAAATAAACAGGTAGAATTGCCTTCGAAAAAAGTAAAAATTGAAAGGGATGAACTAACGATGAAAATTTGATTCCATAGTATAGCAAATATTTATTTCGACGAAAATTAACATTACAGTGCTCTCACGCAAAGCCACTTTAAAAGTATCAAAAATAGTTTAAACAATTAAAACTATGTACACCATTTTATTTATTTTCAAAGTGTTTTTAGATATGTAAATAATAATGCTGGTGAAATATAATTTTTTCTAAACTAAATAAGAATCACAGGATTAAAATTTCTGTACACAAGAAAACCTATAAAAGATGGTTTTATGACTTTTAACTCCAACTGCAACCTTGGCCTTGATACAGTTGCTAGAAAGCGTGATAAAGTTCGTAAAACACACTAATGTCAATGCCACATGCCCCATTCATTTCCCATTCATTAGGACAACAACTGAGAACGAACAGATTTTCTAAAATGACAAACATCTCCAGAACACAGCAGCTAGAACGGCTGTGGCACTACTGCTACTAATTTTTGGCCTCTCTGGCCATGGCACGACTGCTCCTATCATTAGAGGGGATTAACGAGGGTTAACTTGCTTGGTTCGAAATGGCACTACTGCTCCTCCCGCCCGGACAGGTAGTCGACGCCAGGTAACCAGACAACGGGAAAACGGGAATTATATTGTCCCCGCGGACCCTCTGCTATGCTGCTTATTGAACTTGATCTTAGGAGATCTAACAAAATTAGGAAAGTTATTATACCTCTTGAGGAGCATGTTTGCGCTTGGCTGTTTACAATAAAAAGGTGTTTAAACTGGACGTTTTTGTTTTGAAGGACAGCAAATAGAATAATTAAATGAATTTGCATTTTTTCGAATTAATGTCTTTTTCCGATCCCCAAACCTAAAATTTCGGATTGAATATCCTTTTGTTTGTATTAGGGCTGTGCGAGTAGTGAAGTCGTCAAATTTTTGAAAATACTCGTGGGTTCCCGAGTTTTTTTCGAATCGAGTATTTTGAAGAGTATAAGTTAATACTTTTGCATAATCATGATAATATATCTAAAATGATAATTATTAAAAAATAAGACAATTATATTTGAAAGACATTCGATACTATAAAAGTGTTCCTGAGTTCAATATTAATAAAATGTTCCTGAGTTAAAAGCAAGCTTATTTTCAAATTAAGTGACGATAATTAAAACCTAGTTAAGTGGATATAAGCCGTTAAAGTTTGATTCTTAACACCCCGTGTTTTAACATTGTTTATATGGGGAAAAGTGGTCATCCATTAAAAAAAACTAATTTCTCAGTGATTCTTCATCCAATCTCAACAAACAAGGTATCATGGAAAACTATATAAAATGGACTTACTTTTATGTATCTTGCAATCATCTGTTTAAATTATCATTTTTCGTGAAATTTGGCATCAAAAAATTTAAATGACCGCCATTTTGAAACGGTTCATGATATTTTGGTATACTTTTAAACGTAGATAGGGCTAATCTACAAAAAAATGTAGATGTGTTCAAAAAAATGTGGGGCAATAATTTATTTGTAAACAGTGATTCCTTGGGTCAAAATAAGCAAAAAGTTTATGTAAACATAGGTCATAAAGTGCTTCGTTTTCCGTCTGTGTGTCTGTTTATGATTTTTACATATTTAATGATATCTCACAAAGCACTTAACGTATAAATTTCAAACTTGGTATATGGGTAACCACTAAAGAACTATTTTTGTAAAAAGTATCAAATTTCTACTTTGTACCATTTCAAAATGGCGACTGTTTTTTGTTTTCATAGCTAAATATCTTAAAAACAATAAATTTTAGAAAAATTATACAAGTGACAAAAAAGTTGCAGAATTTACTATAATTAATGCTGATATGAAGATTATGATAATCGGACCACTAATAACGGAGAAATTTTAACTTTTCTGCATAAAAACATGGTTCCTCAGAACATTATGTCTCATATTTGCATGTTTTTATTCGGAAAATTTAAAATTTCTCCATTATTACTGGTCCGATTCTTATAATCTGAATATCATCGTTAATTAATTAAATTTCGCAACTTATTTGTATAGTTTTTCTAAAATTTACGGTTTTTAAGTTATAGTTTTAAGTTATGAGTGCTATACATATTCGCATCGATTCGCATTTTCTAGTTTCTAAGAGCCAAATGGCCGAGTTGACGTTGATGTAAGCTATACATACACGTCACGTCACGTCACGTCGCGTCGCGTCCCAATTCGGCCGATTCGGCCGTGTATGCTCATCAGAGCATTCGAGTCGGGCCGTGCCGTGACGTGACGTGTATGTATAGCCGGTTCCATTTGATTACACAGGTTTCATTCACTTTGAAAATGGACGCGACGTGACGTGTATGTATAGCAGCACCTTTGAGAGATGAATTGAGAAAGAAGTTCAACCTCAGGTGTTAATGATCAATCCAGAATGTAATTGAACTCTACGTAGAAGGGCGGAAGTACATAACAGTTTTCTTGCCGTTTGAGGGTTTCCCGGGAGGTCAACAAACATTATCAAATGCCCTCGGCATGCCTCGGCATTCCTAAGTGGACCTGGTGGAATGCACCGTTCCTCCCTCTGTAAGTGCAATTGATGGGTTTTGGACGTTTTTACTGGAAACAGTTTACTTTCTTTGATTGACACATGTTCTTCGTATTAATGGGGCGGTCTAGTTACATTCCACAGTTTTGCATGTGTGGAAACCCAACCCCTACCGCGCTACCTGAGGTCTCAAACTCTGTAAATCAATTTTCAATAAGTGGATCGATGGGGGTGTTGGTTTGTATGTGTTATACTAGAGAGAGACCAATAGAGATCGCATATTGGTCTAAATTCAATCAGAAAATATCTGGGTTTAGTTTTTTTGCTCATTGCTCCAATAAAACTCGTGACTGAATTTGTTTACATTTTGTTGTTATTCCGTAACCAACTTGACAACTCATAAAACAATTGTTAATTTATAGGAGGTATAACAGTCAAGCAGAAGTGAGGAGGAATTTAAATTCCCGATTTCCCTCGATGTACCGCGACTACCTGTCCGGGCGGTTGGAGCAGTAGTGCCATTTCGAACCAAGCGAGTTGACCCTAATTAATCCGCTCTAATGATCGGAGCAGTAGTGCCATGGACAGAGAGACCAAAAATTAGTAGCAGTCGTCCCGTTCCCGCTAGAACTCGACAGCGTGAGATAAGATGGCGATAAGATGAGGTGTGATACAATGACAACAGTCCACCTCGCTTTCAGCGACAAACGCGGTGGAAAATCCCGGATTCTGATTAAACAATCTCTGCCGGCTCACAGACACTTCACAGCAGCATTCGATCCAAACATTTATTTCTGTATTGGAAGATTTTTCAGTATATAACGATTGATAGAAAGAACAGTTACACGTTATAAAATTACTTACTTATTTTATAAATTAAAAAGGTTCAGTAAAATTTTAATGAATTAAACCATGTAAAAAGTTAATCGATTTCATTGCACACAGGCATGTTACATAGGCTAAAAGGAAAGTTATTTAAAATTCCCCTTACTAAGTTGTGTAAGTAAAAAAATAAACATAGTAAATAGGCTACATTAAAAAATGAATAACTGTACTTTACATTTTTTTAATGTTTTCGTGTTTGTTCTTGACATGAAAAAGTGTAGAGTGATCGTTAAACAATGACTTCAATAAACGACCTTCAACGTGTATAAAATTAAAATTAAATCCAATGCTATTGCATGACCCCTCAAATCCCTCAATGTACGTATTGACTTTAAATTAAGAATTTAATTTAATTTAAATTAAGAATATAAGTAGCTGAAGATAGCGAAGCGCCGAAACCATGGTCCTGCAATAAAAAAAGGACAGTGCGTTCGACGGAATCCATGAGTGGTGATGAGTTTAAATTAACACAATAATTAAGTTTTTTTTATAAAATAATCAAAAACAAGTTGTAATGCCGGATGTCATGATTGATCATTTAAAACTGCTCAATATAAGTAATTAGTAGAGCGATGCGATGTAATTAGATTTACTAATGAGACGACGCGACGTACATTGTTGCCAATCGAGAGTTATTTACAGCAAGAGTTTATTTAGTGATGGGAAACACTTGTAAATTAGCCCTCAGCGGGCCGAGCCGTTGATTGCCATTAACCACCGGCATTTCCATATTTCCTCGGAGGTTGTTCCTTCGTTTCGAACCAGCGATAATTTGATTTCGCCCTCGTCTCTCAGACGCGGCTTTTTCTAATTTCCCCGCCCCATTGTCACCCGACGCAATCACGGCTTAGATTGGACCAGTAAATGGAAAATTGAAATCGCTTTTTGGGTTTCGCCGCTTACGCGTCTCCGATATCTCTTGAGAAGACTTTGAGGTAAGAGATTTTGAAGTGTTTGCGTTAAGTAAATTTAACAGGTAATGATATCTATTTACTCCGTTTAGTATGGTAAAAATTAAAAAAAAAAACTTATGACCTGGTTTCCATTTTTTATTAAAATCAAGTAGCTATGGCCATTTCAAAATCATACAACATTTTTTGTAATAGCAACTCGAAATAATAGAGCTATAAGTTATATCTAAAGTACAGTACTTCTTATACGCTTTACACATAACTTTTATCCTTATTGATTAGCTGGATTTTTTCTTAACTCTATATCAGATAACAATTTTGAAAAAATATAAATTATTGCATCTCAAAGGGAATTCTAAAAAATCGGATCACTCACAACATAATGTATATTAGTTGTTTTGTAATTAATTAAGCCCACCTTCCCTTAAGTTTATAAAAAACCAAAAACTTTAATAAACATCCGACAGTAATACGACATTCGTTCAGTCAAACTAATAAATTTCTCAAAATCTTTCATGCATATTACATGGTGCTCAGAGTGCAAACAACTGTAAACTTTGCACGACACAGCCAGAACACAATCGAGCCTGCACTCGATGTTTCGTCGGCGAGTTATATAATTGTGTGGCAACATGTATAATTCCCGTGAGAAGAGCTCGGGTAAGAGCATTCACTGAATGTGGAATGATTCCGTGGGAAGCGACCCGGGGAGTGGCGAACCACGGGCCAAGGAGCGGGGAGCAACCACCTCGCGGACCGCTGGTGGTCTATGCAGGACATCAGGGACCTTTCTGCAGGAAGATAACGTGGAGTGGCGAACCACGGGCCGAGGAGCGGGGAGCAACCACCTGGCGGAACGCTGGTGGTCTATGTAGGACATCAGGGACCTTTCTGCAGGAAGAGGACGTGGAGTGGCGAACCACGGACCGAGGAGCGGGGAGCAACCACCTCGCGGACCGCTGGTGGTCTATGCAGGACGGCACGGACCTTTCTGCAGGAAGATAACGTGGAGTGGCGAACCACTGGCCGGGGAGCGGGGAGCAACCACCTCGCGGACCGCTGGTGGTCTATGTAGGACATCAGGGACCTTTCTGCAGGAAGAGGACGTGGAGTGGCGAACCACGGACCGAGGAGCGGGGAGCAACCACCTCGCGGACCGCTGGTGGTCTATGTAGGACATCAGGGACCTTTCTGCAGGAAGAGGACGTGGAGTGGCGAACCACGGACCGAGGAGCGGGGAGCAACCACCTCGCGGAACGCTGGTGGTCTATGTAGGACATCAGGGACCTTTCTGCAGGAAGAGGACGTGGAGTGGCGAACCACGGGCCGAGGAGCGGGGAGCAACCACCTGGCGGAACGCTGGTGGTCTATGTAGGACATCAGGGACCTTTCTGCAGGAAGAGGACGTGGAGTGGCGAACCACGGACCGAGGAGCGGGGAGCAACCACCTCGCGGACCGCTGGTGGTCTATGCAGGATGGCACGGACCTTTCTGCAGGAAGATAACGTGGAGTGGCGAACCACGGACCGAGGAGCGGGGAGCAACCACCTCGCGGACCGCTGGTGGTCTATGCAGGATGGCACGGACCTTTCTGCAGGAAGATAACGTGGAGTGGCGAACCACGGGCCGGGGAGCGGGGAGCAACCACCTCGCGGACCGCTGGTGGTCTATGCAGGATGGCACGGACCTTTCTGCAGGAAGATAACGTGGAGTGGCGAACCACGGGCCGAGGAGCGGGGAGCAACCACCTCGCGGACCGCTGGTGGTCTATGCAGGACGGCACGGACCTTTCTGCAGGAAGATAACGTGGAGTGGCGAACCACGGGCCGAGGAGCGGGGAGCAACCACCTCGCGGACCGCTGGTGGTCTATGCAGGACAGTAGGGACCTTTCTGCAGGAAGATAACGTGGAGTGGCGAACCACGGGCCGAAGAGCGGGGAGCAACCACCTCGCGGACCGCTGGTGGTCTATGCAGGACGGCACGGACCTTTCTGCAGGAAGATAACGTGGAGTGACGAACCACGGGCCGGGGAGTGGGAGCAACCACCTCGCGGACCGCTGGTGGTCTATGCAGGACGGCACGGACCTTTCTGCAGGAAGATAACGTGGAGTGGCGAACCACGGGCCGGGGAGTGGGGAGCAACCACCTCGCGGACCGCTGGTGGTCTATGCAGGACGGCACGGACCTTTCTGCAGGAAGATAACGTGGAGTGGCGAACCAAGGGCCGGGGAGTGGGAGCAACCACCTCGCGGACCGCTGGTGGTCTATGCCGGACGGCAGGGACCTTTCTGCAGGAAGAGGATGTGGAGTGGCGAACCACGGGCCGTTATTAAAAACATCGGTTTTAAGCTGGTTTTAACACTGGCTCAGGAAGCGAAAGGAAGTAATCACCTATCTAACTGCAATCGTAGATGCAAGTTCAACTGCATTATTATTCAATAACTTCTTGATTAGCATGAAGAAGTTGTATTCACTGAATGTAAATAAAAAACGTCTTACAACACATAAAAATATATTTTTACTTTTATACTGTATTTACATACACGATGGTAAATATACAAAAATGGTGGAAAATGGCATCGATTTCGGTTGGTCACACCAACCATCATCAGGCCAAATGAGAGACCATTTTTTGTATATTTACCACCGTGTACGTAAATATAGTATAAGTGTAAATATATTTTTAAGTGTAAGAAATTTTTTATTTATATCCATTATTATTTATCAAAGAAGAATCTAAAATGTCTTACGTTTGAGTAAGATTTCATATTAACTTTTATGTACGATCTTGTGGG
The DNA here is from genome assembly GCA_035578135.1 of Flexamia atlantica. Classification (NCBI taxonomy): domain Eukaryota; kingdom Metazoa; phylum Arthropoda; class Insecta; order Hemiptera; family Cicadellidae; genus Flexamia; species Flexamia atlantica. The sequence continues at coordinate 12,194,130 of JAQJVK010000019.1, forward strand.
AGGTTTGGCCTGAAGAAATAATTCAATAAAATGATTACCTTATCTTTAACCACATGTTTGATTTCCAATTATAACACAATGAGTGTTATTGATAGCAATTTTTTATAAATATGTTGATAAAACGAAGTAGTTTTATATTCCAAAAGAATTTCCAAACTTGTTTTCGAACTTCAAACCAATCTTTAAGGCCCCCTTATCCCTCAAGAGTCCCCAGTCTAGACATCAGGCAGTAAGACATTAAAAGCCTCTTCAAAAGTGAGGGCTTCGGGCCCTCAGTTTACACTTCTTTTATTTCGGCCCTCCCTCTATTTGGGTTATTTACGACCAGGCCGTGGTTTATCTTTACTGTTTTACAGCTGAGCAGCACGTGGTGGAAAATTAGTGGGGAGGAGTAGGCGGTGGGAGTATCTGAAACTTTTACGAAAACTGAAGCTACCGGTGTCGTACACAAATAACACTGATGTTTCACTCACGGGTTGTTAACAAAATTACAAGACTGCACATAATTTTATAGTCCTTAAATTGCTCGTAGACTTGTGTGATTAAGGTCGATTAAATAAAAAAAAAGATTTGCGACCTTATCTATAAACTGAACTATATTGAAAAAATATAATCAAAAACAAGGATTACTGCTTGGTGATTACAAACTAACTCGGAACTTTACTCAGTTTTCTAGTGATGTATACTTATTGTCTTTGGAAATATTTGTTTCACGTTTGTTTTACAGTTATAAAGGTTAAATTATAAAGCAACAAATAAAATACTGTAATCGTTAAAATAAATTAAAAGCACATTTATAAAATCTAAATTATTGCTTTACAAATAAACTAAAACTTTTAACAATTAACGGGCAACGAGTTCATGAACCTAAAATTGAGTCAAGAATTGTTTGCGTTTGAAAAGAGCCGAACTCTCGTCTACAACGGAAACGCGCGTGTTTAAAACCCGACGCTGATGTATTTCGCAATATCTGCTAATTAGTAATTTAATTTGCGCGAAGCCCCTCTGAGCCGAGCAGACCCGCTTCTTCGAAACCCCGATAAATAAAACTTTTAAAGATCAAAGCTCGCAAGTTCCTCCCCGCTGCATTGTCTTAAAGCTTTTGTTGGGGTTAGCTTTAATTACTTTGGCAGAATCGGAAGTTATGGAGTTTATTATGTATTGTAGCCGTCTCGAAATTATGGCAAAGAGACGTTAATTAATGTGCAAGAGTTTTACAAAGAGGAAGAAAATCCGAACTAAACGTTGCTCGAGACGAGAATTACAAGTGGTGCTTCGTACAAAGTGCTACGTCTCATTACAATGCGTCACATTACCGAGATCTCCGTGTTGTGATATGTTAATGCGAAGAATTCTGACAACTTTAGAACTACCGTGGAATTTGTCGAACACCTTGGTCTTGCTAAGTTTTATCTCAACCTATTAGTTTAAATCTGGAAAACTAAAAAACATTTACGGCAATGATAAAAAAGTATTTACTATATCAAACGAATTAGCGAATACAATCCACCAATGAATAAACAATTGAATTTCAATAGTTCTAAAACAATTTGATTCGTGGTCAAAACAATTTAATTTCATAAGAAATAATTATGTTTTTTCGTTTTTATCAAGACAGGGAGTTCAAAAGCTCCATTTTTAACTGTCACTAAGACCAATTGAAATTAGCATTGGCATTATCTAAGCAGTGCACTTATCACGCGAGAACTTGACTTTACCAATTAACAGGCAATTTTATGATTATGGGAGGCACACGTAACCATGTAACGTCGTTTATAGCCCAGTGCTTTTTAGGTTAGCATTTCCGAAGCCCGCCAAGGGCCGAGAGTGCGGCCCGCCGGACGTCCATTGTCCTGCCCGGGTCTGGGAGCGCCGCTGCCCACGCCGCGGTCGTGGCCGTGGCCGTGAACGCATCTGATAACCCGCGCCGTGCATCATCTCCCACGCGGCCGGCGCGATAAACGCGCGTCCAGGCGGAGTCGCTCCCATGTTAAAAGTTATTGGCATGGCTTATCCCCTGTCCTAAGAAATATTTAATAGAAACTATTGTATTTTGGAATATTGTAGTATAGTATAACTGACGCCAATTCTTGGGGCCCAGTGCGGTGGATGCGCGGTAGCAAAAACGGCTAGTGCGCATGCGCGACAACGCCTCGCTAGAGCACAGCACTGTCAGTCTGCTCTCAGCCGTCAACAATAGCGTGTCACCACATGTCGTCCTAAAAACATTCACCGACGGAACATTGACTCTCACTGGCGATTAATGATCTGTTTTAATTCATTAATTCTATTCAATAATATAAAATATTTCATTAGTATTTATTGAAGCGTCTTGTTACTCTGAACAACGATTGACAGAGAAGCAGTAACTATGTGCGAGCTGCCGAATGTACGCAGCCAGGCTAGTACAATATCGGCCGTCGCTGTCGCTTCTACTTCCCTATCCTCCCAGCCTACCCACTCCCCGCCCCATGCGCGGACTGGGCCCCAAGAATTGGCGCCAGCTATACACTATGCGGGAGAAACACTATCACCATTTGTATATCACAAACTAGATCAAGCTGGTTTTTGTGAGTGACGTTTCTTAATTGATGTAATTCAAATTAAATTGTCCTATTTATCTTCAAATTGCAGCAACTTGCGGACAGATATTTTAAATTTTGTGTGAAACATAATTCATCTTCCATCCGAGAAGGAGGTGCTCTCCAATGCTAACGATCTGTCTTAAATCAACTCACTTGAATATTTTAACAACAGTTTAAATTCCAAACGTTTTGAGGTAACCGTAGAATAACCGTTTTACTCTAACTAGTAGGAATTAAAATTAAATACAGAAGCTAAAGAGTGTGCACAACAAACATCGAAACCATGAAGCACCCTCTCCGTGGACGAGTTAAACTTAGCCAGTTAACCAAATAAATTATTTCATCACAAACCCATCAACAAGCGTGATTTAATTCACCCTTTGTACAAGCTAAAGGCTGGTTAACACGGGCTACATGTTTAAAAGAGCTTCAACAGTGTCGATAATTGAGATCGTCTCATCTGTCATTCTCGCCGTTGACAAGTCTGAGCGCGGCACATGTACACAATGTACAGCCAAGTCTTTTTGCCTCAATTCTTCCTTTTAACACAACAGCGAGCTGTGAAACCAGTGAACTTTTACATACTTTTCCAATAAAATCTGTCTAAACTGAATAATCAATATAAAACACGTGTTAAAATACTGATTTCATGTGGCTCAAGCAGTGAACTAACTTAAACTTGATTTTTTCTGACAAAGTTATTTGACTGATATCTGTAACGATTAATGTAAGATCAGCAGTTAACTGCAGTTAACGGTTGCAGTTAACAGTTTTTTAACTGCAAGGTCATGACGACATTCTTCACGTCGCGTCAGCTGATCGACCAACACCTGCGCGATCGCATCAGCTGTCTACTACTGGCTGCCATTGTTGCCAACCGAAGCATCTACGCTATAGGGAATTGGCGAGGGGTGGTGCTTTTGCAGGGGCTGAAACGAAGGAATGTCGCGGTTATTTAATGTTCCAACCTCAGTTTCATACCAACAATCCCAGCAAACCTCTGAACTTTACAAATGAGATGCAACTACTGAATGAGCAAAAGAGCGTCTTGAACAATGCTATGCAGTACGTAATGCTACTAATCCTGCTTACTACCTACTTATAATATTATAAAAGTGAAAGTATGGATGTGTGTGTGAGTAGCTGTCTTTCAACCACGTGAAAAATACTGGACCGAGCTGAAATTTTGCAGGAATAGAGCCACTATATCAGAAAAGGACATTGGCCTATTCACTTCCCTAAAATCCCCCAGGGCTACGCCCCTTAGGCTACGTGAACGTCCTTCAATGTTTACATTTTATAAGGATGTAAACATTCAGATCTTAATTGTAAACAGCTGTGGATACTAAAATTTGGCAGTTCAAAGAGCAGAAGTAAGATCAGCTGTAATTTTTATCGAGAGCGAAGCCACGGACAACTGCTAATAAAGTACTAATATAAATTGCATTAAAAACTGAAAGATGCGTACAAAGAGAAATAGATAACAACCGTTAAGCCCCTTCACACGCAACGATGTATCGAAGCGGTCTGTTTGCATCGAGCACGTCGCGACACGAGCGGGTGAGATGGGAGCTCGCTGTACAGGATTTGGAGCGAAGCTGAACAGTTGGTGAATATTAATTCTAATCGAATTTTCGATGTGAATGAAACCTGTGTAATCAAATGGAACCGGCTATACATGCACGTCACGTCACGTCACGTCACGGCACGGCCCGACTCGAATGCTCTGAAGAGCATACACGGCCGAATCGGCCGAATTGGGACGCGACGCGACGTGACGTGACGTGTATGTATAACCTACACCAACGTCCAATCGGCCATTTGGCTCTTAGAAACTAGAAAATGCGAATCGATGCGAATCGATGCGAATATGTATAGCACCCCCTCCGGTATCGCCGAATTGGCCGTAAGTGGACGCGACGTGACGTGACGTGTATGTATAGCAGCACGTTAAGAATATGGGGACACTCCTAATTATGCTCCATAATACAGTGGAACCTGGATAATTCGAACTTGTATAATTCGAAATCTTCTTTAATTCGAATATTTTTCTTGGTCCCTGGCATTTTGTATCTAAACAATGCTAAAAAATCGTGGATAGTTCGAATTTTATTTTGGATAATTCGAATTTTTAAGTGCCAAATTAAGGTATCAATTTCATTCCACGACTGGAAATAGTTACAAATTCATTGGAAAACACGTTTTACTACGACGTTCAATAAAAAATTAACGCCAGACCTATGGCGTGTCAGGTAATGGTCAAATGACTCATCCCTTCCACCTCCCAGGCTTCCCACCCTGCCCCAACATCGCTTGTAACTCGAAACCAATAATGTAAACTAAAACAGTACAGAACGCTGACTGATGGGTTCGGAAAAGGGTTGCACTCGTCGTGGCAGCGCCACTAGTCTTTTCGCGTTTGATTCTGTGTAGAACGGCTCCCGGCAGACGAGCCATGCGCCAGACCTGATGCGCAGTTTTCTATGTCGACACAAAGGCTACTCAACACTGCGACCCCCCCCTCCCTCCCCCCACCAGCCAAACTAACTTCCGAATTCCAGAGCAGCATTCCGTTGTTTTCGATCGTCCTTCAATCAAAGTGTTTTTTTTTAATTGTGCAGTGTCTTATTTTTAAGTGTTTAAAAGTTTTTACGTAAGTGTAGTGCCCATGTCGACAAAATCTCGGACCTATAAAACACTCACTTTAGCGGAAAGTCAATGAGTGTGCAATTGTCAATGTTACACGAAGTTAAGTTGGTAGCCTGTATCAAGTTCAGAAGTAGCAGAACGTACTGTATTTTTGCTAGCAGAAACGTTTCTTTGTATTATCGTACTTCGCGTCGTACGTGGTTTATACTTTAGGGTAGTTATTTCTGTTTTATTATTACTGTTTTTGAACCCTTATAATTAGCGTTTGTTGATGAATTTGTTCTTTAAGAGAGTCAATTTGATAAAGAGGTTAAATTCACAATGTGAAGTTTTAATGTTTTGGCCTCATTCCTTAGAACTTCTTTAATTCGAATTTATGGATAATTCGAAGTTTTTAGCTGGTCCCTTGAGGTTCGAATTATCCAGGTTCCACTGTACAACTTAAATACAGTTTTCTCAAATCAACTTGCCGTACGGACCAAACAAATCTCACCTCTCGGTCGCCCGTGCCCGGCCGGAGCGGCCATTGTACACGCGCCCATTGTTGCGGCGGTTACATGGCTCGTGTCCCAATCGCGCCTTATTCGGAAGATGGGGTCAGGTTCATGATCCTCGCCCCTTTGTTCCAAGTTACGTGTCGCAGCCAGCTTTGTGGACTAACGACTAACGCCGCGCTGACACAAGCCTCCGCCGAGTCGCAACCGAGCGTTGTGACACTTCACACTGGGAATTAAAAGGCCACAATCGATCTAAAAGGTGTTTGTTTACTTTATACTTTACTTGAAATGGCAACTTGATCGAAATGACACGACTTCCTTTGATGGGGAATATCTATTAATTGTTCTAAATTATTGGGCAACATCACCCACCTTTATGATTTGACGTGGAGATCCTTTGGACCTAAACACCTCTAAACCCAGGTCTCACACGAATTGCCCCAACGTTTCGCGTAAACAAAAAAACATTACGCCTCTTGGGAGGAATTTTTGTAAGACAGTTCAGTCGCAGTGAGACGGACGGAGCGGCTGCGCACAAAACATCGAATGCAACAAAAATTCTCCCGAATTATGTTTTTTTTGTTTACTCGAAACGTTGGCACAATTCGTGTGAGATATGGGTTTAGTGGTGTTTAGGTATATGAAGAGAGAGCAAAGGATCTACACGTCAATTCATAACGGTGGGTGTTGCCCAATATTTTTGAAAAATTAATTGAAATGGCAACATACCCAGGAAAGTTTTATAACTATCAAAGCAAAGGCAAAGGGCCCAATTTAACTACAAATCTAGTAGACTATTGTTGTATTTTACGATGGGGTGAAAACTAGTCCTGTTGTGGTTAAGAGGAGGTGGGAAAAATAACGAGCGCCCAGAGCCTCGTGGGACGGCGAGAAAAAAGTAAAAGACGTCCGCCGGAAATGCCCAAAACCAAAACCCGCATTCCACATCTGGCGAGCGAAATTAATCAGACACGAACCTACCTTTAAGGCCTTCAGCCAAAAGCTTGTTGAGCCAAAAGCACTCAAGGCGAGCTTTGATGCGCGTCGAACACAACGCGGTTAATAAAATGAGTTGCACAACTTTTAGTGAGAGAAAAATGTGCGGTACACAAAGTGTTCAAATAAATGTTTTATCTCATTCTGAAGTTATATCCAAAACACATCCACACATCCACTCTTAAAAAAAGAAATAGACAAAGAAAAACAAGTTTTCAAATGTTATAGTGCATAGTTTATTAGTCCAGTACTTACAAAATATCACCCACATCGAGCCATTTCGTGTCTAGTTTGAACACATACATACCTGAAACAGACAAATAATTATAAAGTTTTAAAAGTCTCTATTAGACTCAAAAACTGAAATACACAATATATACATTTAATGCACTAATGTTTATGAAAACATATAGACAGTTAATGCAATGTTTATGAAACATAAATTCCCTACTGAGATAAAAAGTAAAAACTTTTATAACAGTACTGATCACGTAAAAATACCCATCAACAAATTTAATGGTCATTACTTAGTATTTTACATGTACATTATTGCGTTGGTTATACTAAATTGAAACTGGAACGCAGATTGACTTTGTTTTTCAACCATCGATGAGAATAACTATTACTTGAGACGACTTTGGTATACACTGTTTTACATAACGACGATTTTAACCCGATTACGAAACGATAATAAGAGCAGAATGTGAACCCACGCACTTAATATCGTTTCTTAAACCTACAATACCAAAGTATAAGCTAAGCCCACTGAAAGACAACTAATTTAATCCCAACCCTGCACATTTGCAGAGTATGAAGTGCTGCACCAGCCCGGCCGGCGCACCTGTTGGCGAAGTGACGGCAACAAGTCCTCGTCGCTCGATACCGCTGAGCCGCGTCAATCCGACAATCCTTCCATATCGCGCGTCGTTTAATTATGCATCCTCCTAAATCCTCCGTTGAAATCGGAAATCGGGGTTTTGCGTTGATTTTACATGCTTTAATCGGAATATTTTTTTTATTTTAACAGCGACCAATCACTGAATTTTAGCGAATTTTCCATGTAGGGAAGAAACTATTGTCGGCTATTTCACGGTAGATCTAGCGGTGTGCGAGTACTCGAGTATCGAGCTTTTTCGAGCCGAGTTATCACTACTCGACTCGAAGTTTTGTAAAACCTCGAAAGATCGAGTCGATTAGTTGCTACTCCCTCCATTTACCCAAAATCGAATTTTTAAGGCAGCTTTTCACACAATTCACCCCTTCTTTACCCGCAAACATTACGAGGGACCCTCATGGCCTCGGGGCACCACCGCCCCTGTCGCCGCTGTGGCGGTTATGGCCCAGAATTTCGGTTTCTACCACTGGATCAAGGCCGAACTACAAATAGTGTTTCAGAGTGGCCTTGATTGGATTCGGCTCGAAAAAATATTTTTTTTGTATTCTAATTGATATCTCTATGTGTTGAGATAATGAAAGCGGGAAACACAGTACAATGTACCAATGTTAACCTGACATTTATAGGAATGAAATATACTGTGATCCAGTATCTTGAACAAAAGTTATATTGATACAATTTGATATAACTCCTTAATATTATTAAGTAAAATGCCTATTACGTAATGTAAAACTTCACATAATCTTCATTTGAAATTACGATCCTAATTTTTATATGCATGCTCAGCAAACCTGAATACTTGTTTCCCATTTCGTGTTTGATAAATAGACAAAACAACTTCATATCTCGTTACGAAAGGTTTAAATATGTTTAAGTGCTTGAAATACGCTGAGTATGCAGGTATTCCCTCAATCTCTTTATAGATTTCAAATTATTATTTCAAAGTATCAACGAAAAAATAATGTTAGATCAGTGCCAGTACCCTTCTGTTACTTTAGAATTCTATGACTGCGCTTAATAAACCTATATCTGTTAACAGTGTTGTTAAAACTAATCAAGTCCATTTTAAAATATTTTATCAAAGAAATTTTAGTTTATTTTCTTGACTTCGCAATATTTTTTATTTTCTTGATTTTGTTTTCATTCTTCTGATAAGATAGGTATGGTTCTTTCTGCTCTACCATCCCTATCTTATAAAATTTATAAGATAGAAAAAGGAAACCCATTATTGAGCGCGGAATATTGAATTTATGTTTGTATTATTTTGGCAATTGAGAGAAATTAATTCATGAAACGTTAAAAAAACTAAAATATTAAAATTAAAATTTTTGTTAATGATTAATGCTCCATAAAACATTAAAACAATGCTAACAACCAGTCCCAAATAAATTTGCAATTTAAAACCTTATATCTTACAGAACCTTTCAGCACAGTTGGACAGGTAGAGAGTTTCCTTTCAAATTTTCTCGACAAACAATAAAAAAAGAGACAATGAGAGGGACCGGCCTTATATTTTCAACAACGACTCCGCTGCTTAGAGGACCGCTCTCCTTACATTATTCAACAAAGACCGACTCTGCTGCAACTTGTTGAATTCGGCCTCAATCCCGTAATAAGATTGGAGACAACTTTCAACCAACACCGAAATAGTTTAAGTGCTCCCTGAGTAAACTTGAATAATACACTTTGTGGCCAGGTAAATGCACACTGCGAAAATTGGTTTATATTCTTATACGAAACGCTTGATCAAAAAACCAATTCCAGTACTTTCATAAAATACTAAACCTCTCCAATGATGATTGCAATACGCAAGGGTATTTGTGATCAAGACTCCTCGCTCAGTTCTGAACAGAATGATGAATAAGGTGTCGCTAGAAAGAGCTCGGCGGCTTCGAAATTATGCAGGACATGGGTCCTTCTTTTGGGGGAAGGGAAGAATCCAGGACGCCTCTATGTAAAGTTTGGTATCCCTCCATAAGATTTAACATTGGAATAGAAACTTCCATCAGGAACAGCTGATTATAATAATCACTGTTTATCAATTACTCATAATATTATTCAAGCTGCTCAACAGCGCGTGTCCACTACACTCAATTCCACATTCATCGTTCAGTATGGGATTTTCCATGGCCATCTCTAGTAAGAAGGCCGCGGCCTTGGACCTGGCAACCTGGCTCAAGGGTTTTTTGCTAAGTAAAAACCCTTACAGAGCCAGCTGGTTTCAAGCAAACAAAAAATAACGCCGTAAGATAGTATGTTTAAGTAAATCAGCTGAACCCTTAGGCGCGATGTTGCCATTTACTAGCGCCGCGGCCTTGTTACTAGACTTGGCTATGGATTTTCATAAGCCATGTTTTTCAAATGACAATTTAGGTTGTACTACCCACATTAAATAATAATCAGCTGATGATTTTACCGTCACATGATATGGATTTAATAAACAAATACACTCATGAAAGTCAATAGAATTAGAATAACTATCTCCCACAAGACCTGTACTGAAAGGTTAACGAGGAATTGAGCATAGTTACCAAAAGTACACGCAATTACCAAATTAATTTTCCAAAAATAATCAAATTTTATCTAAAAACACATTAAATTATATCAAAATTATTCAGTTAGGGGGTCTATATATTTTATACATCTTAATAAGTTTGTACCTTGAACGACTGAAATTGCGTTCTGAACGCCTCTGGGGCACTTAAGAAAAAAAAGAAACTTTTCAATAAAAGTTCTAACTTCTGTTCGTTAACCAGCTTGGAAAATCCGTAAAATCATGAGACTAAAATAGAACGTAGTCATGAATCCAGCGGGGGGACCGCCAGACTGCCGCGCCGTGTCCCGGTGACGTATCGATTGCGAGAGTTGTGTCGCGTGCTGCGGACACTTCACAGCTACATTCGCGTCCACGTCGCATCATCACTTCCTTGCGGATGTCACCTAATTGTTTACATTTATCAGTATTAAGAGCATCTGTGATATGGTAATCCTGGGTAAGAATTGTATTACTGTGCTATATTTAACGAATTCGAATTACAATGGTGACATCGACTTCAAAACCTCCTCTCAACGGATCTCCAACAATACCCCTCGTTTTATGAAGTAATGATATTGAAATACAGGCTCCCTTAAACAAAATGGACCCCTTTAGAGAATAAATTCTTCACATCAAAACAAACAGATTTTGCACCATAACCATGGGTCTCTTGAGTCTGTATGCATTTTTCACTAATTTGTACAATTGAATACAATATTTGTACAAAAAATTTGAACCAACTGAGGTGCCAACTTCAACCTTGGTGTGTGTTAAGACCATAACGATATAATTTTTACCAGAGTATCAAGTTTCAACTTTTTTCATTCAAAATTGCGCCCACTTTTAGTTTGCAAAGCTTACAAGTCTCAAAAATAATTTATCGTACTAAATGTTATTGGGTGGAAAAACGTCATGCTTAACTTCTTTTGAAAAAATTGCAGTTTTCGTAAGGGCTTCTGAGAAACGTCATATTTGCATAAACCATATAACTACTACTTTATATGGCTGTGACAAATAAAGTTGAGATCGTTCCATTTTTGAATCAGAATGTTGTCGTTTTACAGACACAAAATAAAAATGTGATATATACAAATTTTAACGAACGGTGATTTTAATACCCGAGTACCCCAAACGCTGCCCAAAACAAACAATTACCATTGTATCGGGCCTTGAGTCTCACCATGAGACTTGCTCAACAGTTTCATCCCTTGGAAGAAAACCACTAAAACAGGGTCAACAAAATGAATGCTCAAGGCTAGGTAAACATAAGGAAGTATGTAATTGAAGTCACTATTGCATTGTATACAACTCTCGACGGAGATTGATGAGTGGCTGCCAGCGATGAGCGGCATGAATCATGCTAATTGATCGCAGTGAGGAGCATCGCCTCGCGTGAGGCGGCGACGACTGACTCGGTCTGTCGTTGGTCGGCTGAGGAGCAGGGGGAAATGTTCTATGCTTGTTAGGAACTGTAGGCAGTACAAAGTACAAGTACTGGTATAAATGTCTGTCCGTAGGAACCGTAGACAGTACAGTACTGGTATTAAATGTTCTATGCTTGTTAGGAACTGTAGGCAGTACAAAGTACAAGTACTGGTATAAATGTCTGTCCGTAGGAACCGTAGACAATACAGTACTGGTATTAAATGTTCTATGCTTGTTAGGAACCGTAGACAATAAAAGTACTGGTATTAGTTCTAAGCTTCTTAGGAACTGTAGACAATACAATTACTGGTATTACATAAAGTGTCCATGAAGTGATATTTTTTGAGAACATATTAATTTTTAAATGTAACAATCAGAAAAATTAAGTATAAAAATTTTAATAGCTATTATTACTTGACCTTGATCAAGTTACTCGCACGCAGGCCTGTACATCGTTGCGTAGCCTTTTTTAACAAACGCACGTTTCATAAAAAATAGTATGAAGATGGTAATCCAACGATACGCCAGGGTGCGCCAAAGTAATTAGGCGAAAATTTAAAATATATCTCATTATATCCTACACAAATTATTACAAAGCCAACAACCTTTATAACCGCACTCAATATTTCTATCAGAACGTGTGGTTGTGAGTTTCCTACAAAATTGGTTCACTAAATTGTTAAGAGAGAATTCTGATTCTTTTTAATGTATATTAAACAAGCATTCAATGGGAACATCATTCAAATTATTTAAAACCAACTCCTTGTTGGATGGTATGGAGCGCGATAGTTACGACTTTTATTTTTAACTCCTGTCGCGCCCTTGACTTGGCCTTGACACTCCCGACGCAGACGCCGTACGTCTACGTCTGGGGCTGGGGGCTGTCAAGCGGCTGGGCTGACGGGGGCGGAAACCGAATTAGGAGTTTCAAAATACGACCCACGCCTCCCAGACTATACACTGTTAATATTTCCTCCAGACGGCGGACAAAGAACGTCTCGTTTCCAACAGGACCCTCGTCATATTACACGAAATAGGTGTTTTGTCGGAGGACATTACCGACAAATACGTTCATGCATAATATAGCGGTCGAAACAGCGGCGCGGCGGCCCAAAATAGAACACCAACCACGGCCTTAATTTGCGGCCCTCACGACAACCGTGTTACACAGGAGAGGAGGTCTTGAAAATACGTAAACATACCACAAGTAGCTTATTTGATAAACTGTAATATTCTATAAATTATGATTTTTTGTCGTGTAGAAGAAATAGATGAGTTTGATCTAGTCTATATTACTATCACTATGGCATTTTAGTACGGATTGAGGTCCTTTAACTAATCAGAACTGGATATTCATAACGGAGATGAACAGGAGGGGTGAAACGTTTCACTGCAGGCTGTAGCAACATTTGGTGAGGGAGGAGGACACGTTTCCAGGTATATTGCAGGATGAAAAACTGTGGCAGGTTCCCAGCGAGGCTATTTCAGGGTTGTGGTGAGGGAGGGTCGCACTTTTTCCAACATGGCTACTTCAGGGTTATAGTAAGTGTGGGTGACGCTTACCAACAAAACTGTTATCGGGATGCGGTGAAAATGGCGTGGCACGTTTCTCGGCGAGGCTATTTCACGTTTGTGGTAAGGTAGCTTGACACATTTCCCAGTTTCCTGATGAGACTAATTCAGGATCGTGGAGAAAGAGTAACCCGTTTATCGGGGAAATTGTTATAGAGATGTGGTCATGGAGGGTTTGCACTTTTCCTGACGAGACTATTACACGAATTTGACGGAGGGTGAACCTTTTTTCGGCGAGGCCATTGCAAATTTGTGTTTAGAGAGGGGTTGCACGTTTCCCAGCGAGGTTCAGGGGTGTGATGAGGAAGAGATGACACGTTTCCTGGCGAGGTTATTTGAGGGTTGTGGCGAGGGATGGATGACAGGTTTCCGGCGAGGTTCTACCAGGGTTGTGGTGAGCAAGGTGCACGTTTCCCGGGCAGGCTGATGCAGGAATGTGATGAAGGAGTGGTATCAGGTATCACGTTTTCCGGCGGGGCTAGTTCAGAGTAGTGGAGAGGGTATGGTACGTTTCCCCACAAGGCTATTTAAGGGTTGTGGCGAGGAAGATATGACACGTTTCCCGGCTAATATCGGGATAATAACTCACACGTTTCCAGACGAGGTTATTTCAGGGTTGTGGTGAAGGAGGGATGACACGTTTCACGGGTAATTCTAGGCTGTGTTGAGGGAGGGCAGAGTTGTGGTGAGGGAAGGGACACGTTTTCTGGTCGGGCTGGGCAACTGCAGTGTTGAGGGAGGGGATCACGTTTTTCGACGGGTGTTTGGGTCACGTAATGTACACTTGACGCTATATGTAACCGTTGTGTAAAATATAACCTTTTCTTACGAAATCTTTTTTTATCTTGAACCCTTGACGGTGTTTTCTACGCATGTTTATGTTTAATTGGGAGATAAATTCGTGACCCTCCTTTCTCTTACGATGTGATATTTATCCAGATTTATTTCAGAGAATATTGTAATTGTTCTTCGTGGGACATCCTAAATTCCAATTTTAATTAGATGAGACAATGTGTTTACACATTTCTAATACTTCCGTAAATAATAACAATACAAAGAAACACATAAGAAAAATATATTTGGTCAAAAACGTATTGAAAATAAATTGCCGGAAGGAATAACGCTATATTGATCTGTAATGTGCCGCATCTTAGAGCAATGAAAAACGACGATCAACTGCCACAATACATCATCAGAATAATGGATGTTTTATGTTTTCAAGTGTAGTAAAACAGCCGCTATTGGCATTACCTTCGCAGTCTGGCATTAACTCACATTCGTTTTATGTTGATCTTTTAAGTTGTTTTCCCCCTTCATAAACCACGACACACGACATATCGAAAAACTATTTTTGCTCTGCAAACAGTTTGCTTCAAAATTAATGTTATTTGTACCGTTAGTAATCATACATGAGGTTAAATGGGATAGGTACTAGGAGAAAAGATAATGGTAGAACATACCATCCTTTGCCTTGGTCATGATTTATATGATAAGATGAAAACCCGAAAAAAATCAATTGCTTGACAACGTGGTGCTGCACGTGACATTAGATATTCAAAACACTTTCACGTATTTATGTATCAATTTACTTATTAAAACCTATTTTAGCCATTACATCAAATCGACCAAATAACTTCTTGGAAACCCCTCAACAGGCCTAACAACTATGGTAAACCCACAACTTTAGTACACCGATTTTAAGCCATTTTGACTTGTTAAAACTTTAGTGGGTAACTGGCTGGATGCTGATAAATATTGTGACCACCCATTCTAAGATGGAAATATCAATGCCGACAAAAACCTGAGTAGCATAAGTTTAATTCTGTATACACTGGGCAGTTAATTAATCCACTATCCTTCCGGTTCCTGTCAAAAGCAGAACCACGCAACGTTACCACGAGTGTCGGTGTACATGTACATCGCTGTCGTATATCGCCTGTTATTTATTAGGAGCTGATTGATTCATCAATATTCCAGTAAAAACACACACACACACACACACATCTGCAACTGGGTTTTAATATATGCAATTATATAATGAAATAGCCTCTGAATCACTGTTATATAACCAAAGAAAGGTATAAAATTACCTGGTATACTGCCAAGTTATTGTTAACGTGGTCCAAAACCGTTGGTCGTTAAAACCAATTAACAATCACTTGGCAGTATACCAGGTAATTTTATAACTTTCTTTGGTGAAGCAATTAACTAAAACGTTTTATCAGACTAAAATTCAATAAATATATTCTTAATATTTTATAGAAATCAATCAATACTTTACTGAATAGATTAAAAATACTATTAGGATTATAAATAGGACTTAAGCGTTTTGTCAGACCAAAAATCAATTAATACATTTTGAATATTTTATTGAATAATTTTTAGAATATTGTAGAATATTTTATAGATCTATTAAATCAATATTGTATAGAATAGTTTAAGAATACTTAAGTGACCTGAAATCACGGTTTTATGAGTTGAGAGAAGGATAATAAAACAGCCTGGCAACAAAGAAAGCTCCGTGAAGATGCCGAATGAATAGCACCCCGGCCACCAGATAATGGCTGTGGTGCTTGGTCTGCTCGCTCATAGCCCGACCCGAGACTTCCCAGAACCAGAACCACAACACCCCGGCCTGGGCGCCCCCGCCACCCGGCAACAAGCTCTAATCCCACACAGAGATGCAGACCCGCTCCCACAGCAGAGGGCGGCTAATTAGCCGGCAACAGTAGCGAGCTGCGGCCGCCGGGATTAAACACGTCTTCAATTAATGGAGGTCGATGATAATCTTCCTTTGGAGTCATAGAAGCGCTCTAAGATAGTAGTAATAGCGTTGAATACTTTATGGATTTTTGCATTGGCATTATTTCCTACTACTTAAGTGATTAAAAATTAATCACTTTTCTAATGTATCTACATAATTATCGCCTTTGCTAATTTTATACCATCCCATGTTGAAACATCAATCAGCAGTTCAAAGAATTATAAACAAACGTAACAATAATTTGATAAAAATGAAATGTTCACGTAAAATTAATTCCAGCACACGAAACTATAAAAAAGTAAATTGTGTAGGTAACCTGATAAAAATAAATAAATTTTTAAGATGATGACTATTATTTAAGAAGGCAGTATTCATGTAATTTACAAATATTATTATGCTTACTATTAAACTCCATTGTGCCCTAATATTATCACTCAATTAAAATGTTAAAATACAATGGTTTTAAATGTGTAATGACTTTACTTGTTTAAATCCAGTAGCAAATAAAACAGGCTGGTTACAAACCAGCATGAATGATTTATTCATTAATACTAACCCTGTGTACTCTTAAGAAACCGAAATACAAAAACATTTCCAGCTTATAGCCCCTGGGTCCCCACAAATAGGTAATAGAAGAATAGAAGCGCCCCCGACCCCAGGTCTCTGACGTGGGTCTCGGCCTTCACAGCGGCAACAAGAATCTGGTTTTATCACCCTCCAAGACCTGTCTGCTTGATTAAATATTCCCATGGTTTCGGGGGCAAGTCAAAACCTGAGAATCTTGCAACACGTCAAATGCCTCTATGAACAAATGTTATAACAAGGAAATAGAGGCAGAGATTTTCTCTGCATGTAATAATGAAACACGAAATTATACCAGAGAGGTACTAAGGATTAAACACAAACAAGATAGCCTCTGACAATAAAACTTGCTTACATTTTATACTGCTCATTTGCAACATAAATAAGTACATATATAGCTGCAAACATTAATCAATCTTCTCAAATCTAAGGAATGAAAACAAATCAAACCGTCACATGGAACAAAATACATTCAATCATATATGGTTTGTTTAATAATTTAAAAAATCCCATTATAAGGGAAATTTCATGAAAAATTTGGGTATTTGTCCCCATTTATGAGATGGTTTTTGTCCCTAATAAATAAGGCATTGTAGGCCTTCTGCATGTAGCAGACCCAATATCTCAATAACCGATCGAGTAGAGCAATGATTCAAAATAGTATATTATTTGTTTTTTTAAGCTGAATTCAATTCTGACCATTAAATTTGCATAAAGAAGTAAAAATGGAAATATTTTAAATCTTGAAAAACATTTTATTTTGTCAAAAAAACCATCAGAGTATGCCGCTCTAGCTAGTTTTCAAACTCAGAGGTCATGAATGTCGCTTACACGTTTGTTCCAAATGTCATGAAGAACGGACCTTTTTTACAAAAGTTATCGTGCCTATGGACAGGTATATATAGCCCCTACATAGGCCTATATATGAAAATGAACGAACAGTGTTTTTGGGCTGTAAAGATCTCAAAACGAAAAAATAACAATGATCCTAGGCATAACTCTCACCATGTCGCCTATGGAACAGCTACTCTATAGAGGGGGAAATTTGCTAAAAAGCTAGGTCCAGTTGTGGTATTACACTTTAATACCACTTATAATCACTCTCTCAATCATCCTCACTTTACCACCTTTCGCCTGAGGCCGTATTAAGGGTTAATCATCCTCCTCCAAAAAAAAAATCCTTGTCTGCTAATGCTACAAGTGTTAAACTGTACCAAATGACCGTTTCTGGTGTCAGACAATCATCATAATTGCAAGCTCTAACGAGAAATGAACATTGTTAATATTTAGAACTTAGACAGTTTTGTATGACTAATTTTGGTGTAACAGGGCTAGTATCTTTGACACCCCCATTGCAGCAAACCTGCTTGCTCATAAAATATCAAATGCTTAATTATATTACATCCATCACGAGTACGAGTGGTAAGTATGTATTCTTTTACATTCCCCAATTAAGGTTGTGCAGGCGCCGTTAGGGACAAACTATTCCGCCAGGCAGCATGACAGTCTAATGATTTTTTTACTTTATTTTTCTGAACGTTTTGTCAATGCATGTGATTGGGATGTGTCATAAGAATGTTCTGGTAGCATTCTTTTGTTGAATGCGGGTTGCCTAACCAAATTATTCAGGTGTTAAGTTCAGTTTGTTTGTTAGGACAAGAATCATTTTGTCCTACATAATGACATAATTTTAAAAGATTTGACACTTATGAAAACGGAAGGAAAAATTATTTTCCAACAACATTGAAAATTTGTTTATTTATTTTTTAATTTCCTTGATTTTAGGTTTAAGACATTCATTAATCATAAATAATTCCCAAATATAGGCCCTGTAAGTTAAACCGTGTCTTCGTGAAAGATGCATGAAAGATGGGAATTTTCGCCCCATCATTACACTTATGAGCTGTAGCTCATAAATTTTACATCCAAAAAAAATTTGTTTTACTTCCTCGGAACTTTCTTATCATGAGCAACTAAAAATAGAAGAAAATGTATCAAAAAAATTTTCGACTGCACCACCTTAATAACTTGTGTTTGATGCTAAAGGTTTGTAAAAATTGGGTCGTATGGTGTCAAAATCGGGTAGATCTGAACTGTAAGCCACATAGATACCAAGTTTTATCAAGAATTCAACCTTAAAGGTTGAAGCTACGTTCAGAAATTTGGAAGTTTTATTTAATTCCCATGCAAGTTTAAGATTGGAAAGGGAGTAACATGGGGCCTACGCAGGTTTATACATAGAATAGTAAATTTTAGGACACTTCCTGCTTTTGTACATATGAGTTTGAAAAATTAGTATGATGGGCTCCAAAATTAGGCATAAATTTACAGCTTGATTTGATGAAGGCTGCATTTTCATAAATATTCCATAAAACGATCAAAGAAATATCAAATTTTCAAAATTGTTTTTGATATGGCAGTTGTCCGACTGATACGTTGCACGTGATTGGGATACTGTCTCGACTGTTAATTCTTATTTTCATGTTTATGTGAACATACATGTTAGCAAAGCCATAGCCAGGAAATATTTTTTGGGGGGGGAGGTTTGAGTTCCGTGGTTATTGGGAAGTAAAAAAAATAACTTTCTAACCTTTCATTTAAACACAATTTCAACATCTTCAGGACTCCCTGACCTCCCCCCCCCATTGGCTACTGCCATGCGTGTTAGTTTTTATTTTTATTAAAATTAATTTATCCAGCACCACACTGATTACCTTGAGCATTGCTGAATGAATGAAAGAATTAGGCTAGTGAAAATATGAATGAATGAAAATATTTATTCTGGTGAACATTCCAAGGACCACATCATGGTCCTTCCTTACAGTTCTTAGCACTCGTACTAAAACACACTTGACTGACACCACGCAGAACCTTACCTTTCTTTAGTTTTAAGACTTTTAAAAGTTGCCATACCACATGAACCTTGTCAAAAACGTAACGTTACCTACCTACGGAATTAACTGAAAAGAGATATGTTATATAAATTTGGATGGCCTAGGTTTAGGTTGATATTTTATTAATTGTTTTTGTAGGACAATTGGGGACTATTCCCTAGATAAAATTTACAGGAACCAACCTTTACAGGAACGACATCTTTCCTCAAACCAATGAATAAAGATAATCTCAAACTAAGTTCGCTCAGTGGACTTCCTGAAGAATAATTTCACTAGGCCTAATACTATCCCCTTCTACGATACAATCCATTAGGATAATAGTCAAGGGCCTCGATTGGCACTTCGTTTATCCAAAAGATATTTGCAAAACTGTGTAAACTCTTGAAGTACAGAATAAGGATCAGAATTCTGTCCATTCAATAGGTGCAAGTTCCTGAGTCGCATAGACTAGCTAATTTACTGTATCAGTCTTTTTGAAATGCACTCAAATATTTTCAAAAGATTGATTATAAAAAGAATGTCAATAAAAGTAGAGAAGAATACCGAGAGCTAAACAATTACGATTGAAAATACAAACGGGCAATGATTCGTTACAACAACCCACGTGCTGATGTGAAACCTAACCTCACTTCTCGACTCGGATGTTTCATTAGTTAGTTCATTATAAAAACCAGTTAGCCTACTTCATTCAGCGTAAACTATGGAAATTTACCTTGAAAACAGCACCATTTGTGCGCGTTTTGATGAAAAATCCTTCTCAGCACTAAAAAATTGTGAAATTCCTAGGAGTAGTACACACTAAAACGGAACTGCTTCACGACGCGACGAGGACAGCTGTTCGTTGAAGACGAAGACGGGAGAGGAGAGAGAGGAGAGACAAGGACAAAAAGACTTCTCCTCCCCCCCCCCACAACTGGTATCTTCGTTTGTCTTCAATTTTCTGCGCTTATGTCTTTAAAGATCAGAAGGAAATGCAAAAATACTTTGTTGGATTTAAAGTTTCGTTTTATATATTATTATGAAAATGTAGCATAAATGTTGTTTTAAATTAAATATTTTTTTTAAACTAGGCCTTAACTAATTTAATTAAAATATCATTCTTCATATCGGTATTGACCTTGGTAAATTACCAAGCTGCTTGTTATTGAGATATGCGACGCTTGCTAAGACTTGAAAATGTACTTCAACAAATTAGTTATATTTTGCATTAAAAAGAAAACTCCTTTATACATTCTCAATAAAGTGTGTCTCACAATTAATTGTAGGTACTTAACTAACTGATTACTGTTAAATTTCAGCTTATTACGAGACAGATGAAAAGACATCCGTGAAATTTAATTGAAACAAATTTTTTTAACTGCCCACAGCTCAGCTGAAGTAGAGTTCTTCATCTTTGTCATTGCCTCATTTTATTATGGATCAGATTATTCCATGCCTAATTGGATGATAAAACCCTAAACCGCTGTACAATCGAAATCGGGTCATAATATTGTTCCCTAGATAATATACAGTAATTATAGATTACTGGTGCAGCTTCGCATTTACAAACGGTTACAGATTCTTTAACAGTCAGCAAATTACAGATTAGTCAGCAAAATTTATTTATAATTTAATAATGCTTTGATGTAAAAAATATTTTTGAACAGAATTGTTCTATTGTGTAAAACGTTCGTAAATGTAAAACAGTTATAGTGCAAAGAAATTACACCAACTGAATCAATTGATTTTATAGTAGATCTATGTCTTGTTAAAAATCCGTTTTATCTGATAAGTGAATTTTTTGAATTACCCAACTCCTGTCAAACTTAGGCCTAATTTGTAGAGACCTATGTTATATTTAATATTGTTTTATATACTGTAATCTATGTATATTTTTTTATTTCAGTGCTTGTATCTGCAGCTATCTGTTTTTACAGTACTTCTACGTACCCGACATAAAATAAATCTTAAAATAAGCATTTTGTCACTATATATTTTATAGGTTAATCATTTGGTAATAAAACATATATAGCGTTAAAACTTTTTTTATGTTTTGAGTAAACATATAGATTTGATGGTAAAATCGCCAGATGATTTTTAGTGTTCCAAATATACATTTTTGGATATCTATTGAGTTTGAACAAAATTAAAACAGTAACATTGGAATTCTGTGAGATTTAGGCATCGAAGGCAATATACAATTCACATTCAGAATTCAGCACATCTAATCAATCTATATTCAACATTTATATTTAAACTTTTCGATTAATTTTAATTAAATCTTCTAATTAAGAAATAAACTGCAGATCCTCTTATTTCGTCAAACAGATATACTGAGGTATATTAATAACTGTGTAACTGAAGATTTTAAAAAAACTAAATTAAAAATAACACCTTTATTCACAACAAACAGTTTACATCGACAGTATTTCTTGTACAACCATTCAGTGACGACGGAACTACCGTAGTCGCAGCCACACTGTCGTGACGTGTTGAAGTCAGTTAATGGGGGGAAGCCATGCGAGCTTTTAGCCACCGTGTTACAACATTAACGATTATAGCTTGTTTGTTATGCTTCAGACGACCTACATTTTAATCTGAGAAACCGTGTGAATAAGAATAAGGCTAGTTATTTCAATTTTGTCTAAACACATTACATATAGTGTTTCCACTCATCAGATGGTTCCAACTCATTGCTTCATAGACCGTTGGTATACTCATTGGTTACCGCCCGCCATGATTTTGATTTTTTTATTTCTTTTATTTTAGACCGTTACGCCATAATTTTTAAAATTCATAATAGCGAAGGATTTTTAATTATTATTTTTTATTTCTCCTTTCGCTTCTAATTTTAGCGATTTCTCGGTTTCAAGTAGTGTTCAAACCAACCCCCCTCCCCCCCCCCCCAAAACAACAAAAACGAGAGGAGTTTCAATCTCGATCGAAACGTCGTGCGTACACTATAGTTAAAACATTAGACGCGAAAGGAAAAATCCAAAAAAATAAATACTAATAGCCATAGTTTCATTAAGGGTGATGGTCAAAAATCATTTTTACCATTCCCCCCTCTGTTTGTTTGATATTTTGAAAAGGGAATGTTTTGTAAGTTTTTTTTATGTAATCAATGGGAGCTACAGAGGACCAAAGTGTCAAGAATGACGAAAAATGCCAATATTGGTACATTTCCACAGGGAAACCCGCTTGATCGACAGGGCCTATATTTTGGGAATTGTTATAATGCATTACTCTATATAACCTAACATAAAAATGAACACATTAAGATTAAATTTTTAGTTTTTGGATTTTTTGCTCCATAGGAAACGTTAAAGCTTCAAAAGCTATGTTAATTTTGAGGCCTGCTAATACTATACAATGTCCTTAAAACGACAAATTAATTTCAATTTGGCGTTGTACCGCGAGAATTTAACTTTGCCCTGCATTGTTTGGTTATGCAACCCGCATAACACAAATGAATGCTAACAACTAACACGTTTCTGCCATAACTCTAAATACGCGAGTAAAAAAAAGGAATATACTTTACTTTACTAATTGGCCAAACACCTTTAAGCATAGTTAATTCAGATCCTTAAATCAAGTTGTTCAAAGGTTCCTCGATAAAATTCTTTCTTCCAATCCTACCATCCTCAATCCAAGATTCAAAATCGTTAATTTATGGCCTATTTTGAAAATCTAAAAATAGCAGTTCAAATCATTAAAAATTAAACTCATTTTTTTTATTTATCCTTTACGAAATCAGAGATAGTTATCAAATAGTGCATGCAAGTCATGCAAGCCGATAAATTATGTATGTTATTGCCCTACTCTAAAGCAAGGGCGAAATTTTGGCAGGTATGAACTCATCGGAAATAGAAACCGGTGAACAAGTTGTGTATTAATAGCAAATTAATGAAGTGTGGGAAGGGTTCCCAAACGCATTAAATGTTGTTATAAAATAGATTTTACCGCCATTTCCAAACTGTACGAACCTCTCATATTAAACTAATGTTATACGCTTTAGTCGTGCGCGACTATATGATCGAAATCGAGTCGCATATTTATTTTTATACAATGATTTTTGACAGTATACATTTTTATGTAAAATTTGCATGACTTTTGACTAATAAAGGTACTGTATATTCTGACTGATTTGATTTGATCGTGTTAAAGTGTATGTTTTTTTTAACTTGGCATGGCTCACTTGGTTATTTATTGACATTTAGTCAGATAAGCAATGCTAAAGAAATAAAAAATGCTTTTGATAATCGACTAATTTTCTCTAATATTTATTAATACTACTTCTAATTAAAAGCACAACAAATTCGTAGTAGAACTAAGGTTAAAATTAATAATCGAGTGTTATTTTATTTTTTATTTTTCAATAATATTGTTAATTTGGAATAGAGTTAGGGCGTTGATAGAGTATTATTTTATTATTTTATATTTCAATACTATTGTAATTTTGAAAATAGGGTTAACAAAACACAATCTCGTCACTCCCCGTCCACCCTTGCCGCACAATTCAATTTCACTAATTTACATTTTAATGAATTTTGTTCGCTTTTGTTTTACGAATCCAAAATAAATATCATCTAAATATATTATTTTAATATCTGATTTATTAAAAATAGTGCACAGATTACATCCATGATTTTACAAGATAAACCCAAGATAAAAATCCTTTCCACGTAAAAAAATCGTGTTTTAGAGAGAGGATTAAGCCACCGGACGCGTACCCCCCCCCCTCCCCCGCACCCAGCATCAGCAGTGGAGGATTATGTTTAAACCATCCACTGCTATTAATTGAGGGTTTACGTTCGGATTATGAGGCCTACAGTGGCCGAGCCGCTCTAGGCGCTCATAATGACCGGCGCGCAGACCTGGACACACGCTTAATTATCTTGGTTATATAGTTATATTCTACTATTCCGTTGTCTGTATTGTTTGCGTTTACTGTCGCGGCGCCATGACAGTTTTAAGAGGGGCGGTTCAGTTACGTAAAATTTGGCGATTCTACTTGCTAGGGTGAATTCGCTAAAATAACTCACTCGATGAAAATGTAACTTCCAATCCTACCATCGTCAATCCAAGATCCAAAATCATTAAATTATGACCAATTTTGAACATTTTTAAAAATAGCAGTTTCGCATGAATTGTATTAGATGGTATGTTTCCAAGCCTTTGTTATGGATTGTTACCTATGTATTTTCCGCACTTAAACAGATCCCATGATTCATGATTTCAGACTACTCTTGAGGAGAGGATACATTTTGGAAGTTAAAATTTGTCCAATGGAGTGAGCAGTAAAAACCAGGTCTGAAACCCTCCAGCGCTTCCACATTTTTATTGACCGATGCTCCTCAACACGCTTCCTAAGCATCAAACCAACCTTTGAATTTTTTAAACCCTTATAAGAAAATTTATTTAACTTTAAACGAAGATGAAGAAGATATACTTCATGACAAACAAATTGAAGCTAGTGTGTCTACTGTAAAAGGGGGATTTGTAGCAGATTTTCGGGTTTAGGGAAGAACGAGAGACATATCGTTTGGCTGTATTATTGCATACTCGCTAAATTATGTCACTTTGTTCCTCTTCCAAACCAAAAATCCAGTTAAAACCGCTCTTGTTTGTTAAAACCTAAGCTTCAACATGCCATATGCATGGTTGGTCTACTTAATATCTAAAGTTAATGGCGGTAGCTATCATTACTATTTTTTATCGTAAGACGGATACAAATATTATTTAACCTTTCTTAGTAATTAAAATCTGTGATTCGGAGCCTAAACAAGAACAAAAATCAGGTATATTAGTCGCTAGTTTGCGTATAAATTATCTTGAACTCCGTGAAATCATAATAAAACAACATTCCCGCGGGTTATTCCGGTGTTGGCGATGGGCACTCACGATACCGGCGAGTGGCGAGTGGCGAGTGGCGGGTGGCGAGTGGCGAGTGGCGAGTGGCGAGTGGCGAGTGGCGGGTGGCGAGTGGCGAGTGGCGAGTGGCGAGTGGCGAGTGGCGGGTGGCGAGTGGCGAGTGGCGAGTGGCGAGTGGCGAGTGGCGAGTGGCGAGTGGCGGGTGGCGGGTGGCGAGTGGCGAGTGGCGAGTGGCGAGTGGCGAGTGGCGAGTGGCGAGTGGCGAGTGGCGAGTGGCGAGTGGCGGGTGGCGGGTGGCGAGTGGCGAGTGGCGAGTGGCGAGTGGCGAGTGGCGAGTGGCGAGTGGCGAGTGGCGAGTGGCGAGTGGCGAGTGGCGAGTGGCGAGTGGCGGGTGGCGAGTGGCGAGTGCGAGGCAGTGGATAGCGCGGTTGGTTACCGGGATGTGGATCCATTATTCATCGAACTCTGTCGTTGCGGGTTGTTCTATTGAAATACGCTCGTCAATGTCCCTCGCAGCCCTCTTTGTTTTCGGCCGGGAAAGTATTTCAGTCCGCTCTTTGAGGTGGAAATGTTTTTAAAAAAGATGACCTCTGATTTTCCACCATCCACTTCACTCTTGCAGTCAAGTCCCGCCCGGCCCTCGTTATTCAATCATTGGTATGAATCAGAGAACACGATTTTTTCTGATTGCTTGTCACGAGCGCTTATTTCGATGGAAATTTGTTTTTATTGTGAGATGCTGACTATTGAATTTGACGTATGTCAAACAAAAGTACATGATTTTTAGCAGCAGGTCTTACTGACGAAATTCAGTTTTCTGTGCGTGTTTTCACTCCTAAAATGTCCTTGACCCGATTGTATTCAAAGAATCCTATATGTATGACCTGTGAAAGGTCATATCGAAAAAGGTAAAATATATAGTTTGCTCGTCAAAAAACTTCACTTATGGTTTGTAATTTAAACCCACTTCGTTTCATGAAGAAACTGTCCTTTATTACTGTACTGGTATACCTGCACTATTTTGTATTTTGAAGTTCTAAGACAGTTGACGCCTTAACAAAGTCATCAACGATCATTCTGCATATTTTTAGGGCGTGCTAATCAACAATTGAAAGGTTAAAAACTCGCTCTTTAAAATTCTCCACAATCAATGTGTGTTTAAAAGGGCCATTGCATTAGCAATCACTCGGACAAAGAAACAATTCGAGCACGCTTCCAACCAAACTCTCGAACCCGAAACCCGGAAGGCTCGATTCAAAGCGTGCACAAACTGAATGCACGGGTGACTCCGGCCGACCATCTGCCCAAAACAAAGGTAAAGAGCCCTTTTTGAAATCTGCATACCGAGAGCAGCTGCGCCGGCGTGTGCGGGGCGCATAATCGGTCGAAAAAACTTGCGCGGCGGGAGCGTGCACAGCTACAGATGGGCGGCAGCTGCACAGAGCGCGCGCTTTTTGATTTATCACCCGGTGATAAGCGCGTCCATGTAATTATTTTTGACATATTGATGGCCGGGTTATCTCGGGGTGTGACTTCAACACTTCGCTCCGAGTTGCTGAGTTTGATTCGATCTGTTCACGGAAGCCGTCGCCGCACGTGGCCGGGTCTTTGTTGCTTTGTTCGCCTCCTTTTGTCGCGACGTCGACGTGTTTTATAGGTTTGTTTGGTTTCCTTAAATAACAAAGGGAGTGTTTGTAGAAAAGGGTAAATCGTAGGTTGGAATAATACGGTTCTGATGCTAAAAAATTTAAATTAAAATGTCGTAGTGAACGAAATTGTTAATGGCTGTTTCACATACTATTTTAGTTCAAGTCCAATTCTATTTTATACGTATCAGAAATACTACTGAATATTATAAGAAATTATATAAAAATGTCCTAATATAGGAAGTGCTAACTTTACCCTAATCACGCGTCACTGCTAGTATATTAGCATTGACCAAGATAAAAAATAAATCAAAAACGTTTGAAAATGTTATTCGTTGTACAAGTCATTTTGCATTGTTCGTAGTACTTTGAAAAATATTTTACACCAATACGAGGAACACAGTTTCGCCGTATTGTAATCATCGATAACCTCGCCCCCATGCGATTTTACGCTGAAGCATTACGCCATAACCATAAATGAATTTCCATACTTCTCAGAAAATGTAATAGAACCCAGTTTGGTCAACAATACATGGGCGCAATCGCTTAGTCGGTATCCGATACACAATGCTGGTTCTTGTAGACACGTCCCTTGTTCGCCAGTGTCACATGACATGAGCCTGACCTCGGCCGCTGACCCCGTGACCTTTTGACGATTTAACCCCCTAAAGGACGGGGGGGGGTCATCCGTCACTGTCTAAAGAAGTACCAATCCCCAGACGTTAATTGTCAAAAGCCGTCGGCTCTGATGCGACGACTACGACATGGTTTAACTTGCTTAAACGCTAGCAAATGGGGCCGTGTTAGTCTAAAACATCACTGAATAGCTGAATCTAAGTGTAAGTAAAGGTATGCTTGCTTGCTATCCTTTAACTCATGCAGACAACCTTACTCTAACATTTCATAATTAGAAATAGATAATTGCAGTATTAATTAATTAATTAATTTACTTATTAACATCCATCACATAACATTTATACATGAAAGACATCTGTTACACAATAGCATAATATACAAACACAGTTAATTATTCTTATCATGTTATAGCTCTTTTCCACCTGAAGATTGGGCCAAATCACAAATCCCGAAAAGTCTGAAACTTACCGACAGCGAATATTCGTAAATGTCAACATGGTTTATATTAGGCCTATAGCCCAGTTTTGGCTTTTAAAAGTTTCTTAGTTCTTTGGTTTGCTTCTACAGAGGACTTATAATTAACATTTATGAAATCCAGCTTTGCCCACTGTTACGATTAAATTCCGAAAGAATTATGTTACATTATGTTCCTGCAATAACTTTGAAATGACACATGACAACTAAAACTAAAAAGAACATACATCACTGATAGTTTAGTAGCTTTAAAAGTAAAACCTTTTACGTGAACGACTACTGATTATGAAGTTCATAACTATAGGAAGATTGTAAAGCAGCCGTGTATCTTGTTAAATATTCCTACCTGGCAGCCTTGTATGTACCGATGCTAAACTTAATAATTAATGGGGTTGGGGAAGTTTGGAGTTATATACGGGACTCGTAAAGAATTATATCGTTTCTTACTTCAGGTACGTCTGAACACTTATGCACCGCTTCATTTAAAAAGTTTGACAGTGGATGTTCATGGAATATGAAGTCTGAGGATATGGTTAATCTTCTACATTTTTACTGCTAATGATTAATTAAATTTGTAGTTGAGGATTTTTGACTTACGTCTCTTTCTTGGTACGTAATACATTTTGGCAATGATTGTATTGGAAGTTGTAAACGAATAAGTCCCCGAACAGCTTGAGAACCATAAATTGATTCATATAGCAACATGTTATACGATTAAAAGTCATAGCTTATGGATCGTTATTTGACATTATTCAATTAATTAAGGTTTACCTTACAACCCAATAAAATGTTAATTGAATAAATTATATACACATTATAGTTGTATATTCGTTATAAAACTATTTACATATTTGTTTAGGATCGATTTCCCCTCATATCAGATTCTAAGGGAAATATTCCTGCTCCTTTGGTAACTGAGTAAATCTTTATACGGTAGAAAAAAATTAGCTATACAGCTTCATTACTTTGAAATATTTGTATATAAAATATATTAAAATAGATAAACAAAGTTTAATTCATGTCCGAGACCAATCCTTACTACTACAATAATTGAGAACACATCCGAAACGTCAAGTATTGGATAAAACCAACACACGAAGGCGGACATTGATGCTGGAAGCGAGTAATTAACTGAAGCTGCGAGCCCGAGTCCACAAAACTCCTCAAAATAAACGAAACTCTTTGATTCGGGATTGTGGTTTCCACAGTGTTTGGATTTGTATCCGCCGGTGCGGTGTTGAAGGAAGAGCAATTTCAATATCAGGGTCGATATTGCAATATCGCCGAGATATCGGGCAGTGTCAATTTGATCAGGGCGTCGCTTTGAGTGTCTGTTTGTGTCCGCCCTCTCCATCATCGTTGCCATCGCACGTCCGGGACACGCGGAGTGCGGAGTGACCACAAACACTGGCCAATCAAGGCTACACTGCTACACTGCGCCCGTCAAACCTACGTCGGCTCTTCTTTCTACGACGGCAAAAATGTGAACGTTGGTAACATATTTTATTCTGGGTACGACTTTAAAAAGAACAATCCACAGAATGTGTTTTGAATGTGTTTTGTCCTTTACGTTTATTTGTATTGTTTATATTTTTAAAACAGTCCAATCCGTAGATGCGATCCTGTCTGCCACCATACAGTTATAGTAACACCGGTAAATGTTTGCTAAACCATATTTATAACGAAGCTTTGAAGCTGGATTTTCAACTAATCAAAAGCCCAATCAGTTAAAAAATTGATTCAAATATATTTACAATTAATTTTTTTATGCTGTTGTACTTATGGTTACTAAAAAATAACTCATTTATTTAAACTAAAAGCGTTGGTGTGTATAATTCCCATGGTACTACAACACCAGTTGTAGTACCATGTAACTGTAATACATTTAAAAAAATATAATACTGTAGAGTGCTATTGTAGCGTTAGTTAAAAATAATGAAAATATACCTAATGGGCACCATCCAAAAAGCAAAATCAAAGTCATTTTTATTCCTACATATTTAAATCCTACTTCTTCTAACTCAAACGAGCTCTATAATATAAATAACAGAGCCACATCATGGCTGTCAATTGCTGGAAGTGGATTTTTTGTATGTAATAGGTTTATTACCATTACTGCTAAATTGAGCTTTCTATATATGCTTTAATTCAACTCAGTCATTGGTTTCAAGAGTAATAAAGAGCGTATTTGCTTTGAGAATTTGCTGAGCGAGCAGTTTGGGGGCGTCTGGAGTATTTTAACTGTTACTGCAGCACAAACTTTGCCCAATTACCGTTAATAGTCATTTCTGCTAAGCTGATTCGAGGTTTAAAAGTTATTAAAAAATATAATACTTCTATGATGTTTTTTACTATATTCAATTTAAATAACGTTTTATAAATTGTAAAGGAACAAATAACAAATTAGCGATATAAGTGTCGTTAAAATTAATTGCATGGAGGATTAATAAAACTGTTTCTTTCAGTTCTCTCTCCAACCCAAGGTGATTTTATCCTACAGTTTACACAGGGTTGGAACTTGAAGAGCTGTATAAAAGAACACGTTTGCATCAACTCTGAATAACTAATAATGTTAAAATAAAGCTGCAATGAAATATACGAGCAACTCTGAGGTTAATGCGGTTAAGGAATTTATAAGACTTAACTATGAAACCAAATTACCTTTTTCATCTTATAGGTTCGTGTTTTGAGGTGGTTACTGGCCTCAGTTGGCCACGTGACCGGCCGGGGGTCTCACGATGTGATGGGCGATTGCGAGATGTACCATTCGAAACGTTTCGATTGTTTTATCCATTCCAAATCTTTTCGAAGAGTTATTTTGCTTTCGAAATGTGCATTCGAAACGGCCAAAGACAATAAGTATTTAATTTTGTATACACCGTTATAAAAACCAACAAAATTAATGCATATCTCTTCAATATACATACATTTACTGTACAAATAAACTAAAGTCAAAGTTTACAAATAAAAATACTGCCGTAAAATATTGTGATGGAACAGAATAAACAGATTTAATTAACTTAAAAGCAGCGCTCGCAAAACGAATGGATTATTTCGGATGAATTCATTCGATGTATCATCGGAAGCACTCGAAACGGAACTTCTCGAAAATGAAATTCATTCGAAAATCAACCATTCGAAACCGGAAAATCGCCCATCGATGTCATCGCCACTGAGGTGGGGGAGTCATGCAGGACTGAGGGCGAGAAACCACAGCTTGCAGCTGGGGGGGGGGGGAGGGGGTGTTTTAATCAAAGTGATAGTAGGCTGCAGTCAGGTGTCCAATCAATACCAATACCCAATACTGACAGCACACCGGTCAACCGGTCAACCCCCCGTTGCAGCAGGAGCCTTCCCTCTATAGCCACTGTAGAGATCGAGGAAACAAGTTGAAACTACAACTAGAATCGCTCAGACAACAATTTAAATCTAAAAATTCTCTTACCTTTAGGGCCCGCCCACAGTGTGTAGATGAACGCTGCTTTCATCGCCATCCTGAAAACAAACATTTGGTTGAAATTGTGGAACCAAACTTCGAGTACAGTTTTGAGGGAGATATATGCTTACTCTTCAATAGTTTATTTGACTTTTAAATAAACTTTCAATTTAACTTTTAACCAGAGTGAATACGTTATAAACTTAATAATTTCAACTAAACATAGTTAAATATTTTAAAATGTTAGCTTATTGAGAGAGCATATAAAGTTGGTACGATTGCATGTTAAAATCGTACAAACATTGAACCTTAATTCAGTCAATTTAATAAAAAAAAGTTCTTTATACGTTGTCCAGAATCCTCAATGAATTGTACATGAATGGGCGAAACAAGTCCAAGCTTGTACACATTGTCTTTTTATATTTTGCCCAGCAACGCACATGTGGGTGAAGTATTTAAAACTTGCAAGATGTTAAAACTCGTACTAGGGATGTTACAGATCCTACTCATGAAAAACAAGGTTAGTTTAATTGGTATTAAAGGTTTTTTTTTACTTAACTCCACAGTTGTCCTATACAAACATAACATACATAAGGAAGAAACTAGAGGACAAATTACGCATTGTACATATTTGTAACAATACCTTACACTGCACTGGCCAATATAATGTTGGTCGTCATAATGAATCAAACAGAAAGAAGACATAAAACATAAATGCTTGGAAGTACAAGGAACCCTCACTACACGGCTGGGAGGCGCGGTGCGGGACGTCCGTGTTGCCGCGCGGTGCGGGACGTGCGTGTTGCCGCGCGGCGCGGGACGGCGCGGCGCTCACAGTCGCATTGTATTCACATCCTGCATCTTGTCGCTGCAGCACACTTTCTGCCATGTGAAAACTGTAGAAGATTTCATCATTTTGTCGAATCGTTCATTATATTTTTAAAAGTGTTAAAATAAATGTTTAAAAATGTCCTCCTTAGTTTATTTATTTATTTTTTAATATTGAACGCTTTTCTGCTTTTAGTGAATTAATTAACTAATAATAGTGAAAACCGACTGAACATCAGAACTGAACTATTTTATTTAAATTGCTTTGAATAAAAAGGAAAAACATAATATGTGTTCTTTCCTGTTAGTCCCAATAAAAGAAGGTTAATCTCAACGAATTAATTTTAAGAGGGTTCCCTACCTACGGCAGTTTTCGTTTTTCTGCGACACTAGCGGCGACTTTTGGAACTGCGGCTCCATAAGAGCCCATGTTAAATTTGTGCACTTTTCGCTGCGCAAGCTGTTGCAGGGGTAAACGCGGTGTCATTTCGCGTCTCCAATTCTTAAAATAAAAGTTATTCGGAAATAGCATTGTAAAGATAACGAGTTGCAGAGTGTTTATTGCTTTTCCGAATTCGTTTATGCTTACTCATTAAAAAGATACTTGGCGTTAAAGTTGGTCAACTTCAACGGAATATATCTTCAGAACACGTTAACATAAGCGATTTTGGATTAGCAATTAACATACTACAACTCTTTGTCTTTGAAATGCTATGTTAAATTAAATTTTATTTTGAAAACTGTAAGCGCTAAATGACACCGCGCGGAGCGTGTTTTAGGCATATTTTGGGGTAGGTAGGGAACCCTCTTAATGGGTAAAATTAACATTAGTAAAAACTAGATTCTATACAATTAATTCCCATATATCTTGTAACCAACCCATATTGCTAAAACGTTTGCAGGAAATATAAATCAATGTAGTTTGCAAAGTACAACCGTTTTTAGAAATGCGCTGCAGGTCTTTTACTTGGAGGATTTATATGAATATTTCACCGTCCCGCATGGGATTTTATTCGTTCTAATTCATGATGGTGACGTCGATTTAATTTATTAATGAGGATTTACAAGAATTTGCCGTGATGACGCCATTCCATTTCTCCACTTGGGGCCAACACCTATTATTCATAAATGGAAAGGGATTGTGAGGTGGATTTTTTGAGAGTTTAATTTATATCCAACGAAATTGGGATTTTATCAACACGTCTGTTAGATTTCAGAAACGGAAATAAAATAATTTAATGTTAGTGTGTGTACTTTTTCATAACGAGTCAACTAAAATGATACATGCGACTAATACGTTCAATTACTAATTATAGTTGGTGCCAAATCTTAAGGCCCACGCTGTCCATAAGCCAAATGCTAAAATTAACATTATAGTCTTATGGACGGACCACCAGTCCACCACGGGCACCAGTTATACGAACAATAAAAAATTCAAAGTTGTAACGGTTTTATTTTACAAAGTACCAAAACCTCTTTACGAACTAGTTCGTGAATCTAAAATCTCAGAAAGGAATAAACCACTGCTCATGGGGGTTGTGGAAATTTTGACACATTCTTTGGGTTATTTTCACCGCGATCGGTAGCACAGTTTTGCAACAACAGTTTACTTCTGGTGTCTGGCGGGATGTATCTTTCAGGGGCAAATTATATTACATCAAAGTGGATTATTTTTGTCGCAGTATCTCCCCATCGTGTGATTGGCGCGCTGCCCGCCAGGCTTCCCGCCAGAAAACGCGCCATTGAGCGCGCGCGCGGGAAAATTACATTGTTGGTATTTGCATTCTGATAAACCTGGGTGATATCGTAATTGAAACTTGTGTTTTTTACGTTCTGCTACTGATCGTTAATCTGACACTTATGTTTTATCTAACTTGATGTCGTATTTTTTTACTCTGTTACAATCAGTACAAATAGACCAACATCAAAATTAATTGCCTCAGGCTGGAGTTTGCGCATAAACATGGAGCGCTCGCACATATACTGTGTGTACACGTGCAAATTCGTTCTTCGCAAAGTTCGCAAAGAGGAAACCAATTGAAGAGGGGAATCAATAAACGTATGTACGTATAAGAATTCATTATTCATTGTCCATTGTTCCATTGTAAACAAGCCTCTTGGTAAAACCAACCTTATATTTAAAGAGGAGAATAATTGGCAATTTGTAGCTTTCAATAGAAATATCTCCACCACCCTCACATGCTATGCCGAAAAGTTTACTTACTGCCTTCAACAAAACACTACAGGCTACTTAATTTATCCGGGAAAGTAGACCGAATAATTCTACATCCGAAAAAATGATAATATGAATTCAATGTAAATATGGTGCGAGACAATCTATGTGATTAATACAGCGTAACTGAAATCTTGAATCATTTAATGATATTAATAAAGAGCAGTTTAGTTCTAGGGACACATTATTATAGTTTTGAGCTATTAATTAAGGACCCATAGCTCCAACAGTATATTGTTAGTCAATAAAATTCGCATGACTACGAATAAATAAAACATAGCTGCTTGTTTATTTTGAACCGGTTGTACAGTTTGATCAGTTCCGTACTAATGAACATCGGAAGGGGCGTTATTGAGAAGCTTTGCAAAGCAAAATGACAAAGTGTAAATAACCAGCAGAAACACCGACAACAGAGCGAGCGGGGCAAACATTGACAGTGTTGCCAGTGACGGGTTAATAACAAGTTATTATGTTGGTACTCACTGTTTGCGCTATTGATTGATAACGCTTTATATTTGCAGCTCGGACATTCGCCATAAACACCGCTAATAATCGCCGGCTGCACCAACCACGGCGCAGTCGACGATAAATATCGCACTGTCATCAGAGGTAATTTTATCCTACGAAGTGATTTATTTGGGAGGCTGTAATTGCAAAACGTGCGTATCGCGTTTTAAAAGGCCTTTCCAAATAAACGGGGACAAATTGGGTTATATTTTCTGGTAATTTTCTGTTACGAGCATATTTTGTTTGTTATTCACCAGGAAAACGCGTAAAACCTGCAGAGAAAAATGTTACTGCTGTTTTGTTTTGAGATTGGCCTTACAAAGTAAAAGCTTTTACCCAAATCCGACGAAAAAATATAGTATTGAATTACTAAGCAAGGTTTTTAAAATAGCATCAGGATGATACATTTATATTTAAAAGTAAATCACGAATTGAAAAGAAACATAAAAAATAATTGCATTTAATTTAATTTATGATCATGTCATTTTATTCATAAATAATAAATTTAACAACTCGTTTAATTTCACTTAGGAAAAATAACGGAAAATGTTTAAATGTATCATATTACAAAATTGAGGAAAGACATTGTAATGAAATGAAAAAAAGAGGGAATATCGATAATTTGTAATGAAATAGAAAAATGGCGTCAAAGCCATCAAAACCTAATCACGCCCTCCTCTCCTGACACTCGCGGTGCTGCCTCGCTCAAAGGAACCCCACAAATTCAATCAAACACTTACATTATGGATATATTGTTTATATCATCTGCAGCTTCAATATGGTGGAATTTTACAGTTTATATTCATGACATTTAGGATTTCCTCATTCACACGCCTATTAATTAGCTACAAGACAATTAAGTAACAATCTTGCATAGCGCAGCAAACAAAAAACAATTACGCCCTCACTTTATAAAATCTGTTTTTAATGAAATATAGCTTTACAGTAGAGTCTTTTTGTCTAGCTTACAGTGAGAGATGAAAAGCTTCAAGTTGTAACATTTCAATAGCACCAGCCTATCATTCATCGGGCTTATCTGGCTCGGCGAGGAAATGTTCAAATGTTGGAACCGGAACTGAATCTGCCCTTCGTTCTGTTTCTGTCCTGACGATGATCGATGCCACTTATTACAACTCCAGAGTCAGTGGTGCGTGCCGTGTAGCTAGGGTAAATACAACTTAAGGTTCGTGAGATAACTATGTATTCAGTTGCCAATCAATGGCCATAACATATCTTACACCGTCACCTCTGTATTAGCATGATTAACACTTATTGTAATACAATTATACTTATTATTATCCCTCTGTATTTTATGAAGACAATCGCATTAATCATAAATTTTGTTTAAAAAACAAAGTTTCATGCGGAAACTAAATTTAAAAAGAATTTTACGGAAGTCGAGTAAAGTACTTAAGGTGTTCATTAAAACTTCTACTGCCTTTCCAGATCTACCAGTTGTTTGAACAAAAACTTTGAGTTATTGTTTTCAACTTAACGTTATTAGCTGATAGTTGTCAACTAAGTTGTAACAAGCATTTCTTAAAAATTGTAAAGTAAAATAAAAACTATTTAAAACTTTAATGTAAAAATCATTGTCAAGAGAAAAACTACATACGTAATGAGAAAATCTAGATAAACTTTATCATAATATTTACGTGACTAGAATGAAAATTGTTATCAAGCTGATTATAACATTCTGTTTATGACAGGTCAAAGCAATTAATTACTTTTCAGTTTAATTATTATTTAAATCATGAAATATCTCTTTGAGTTTCAAATGTTGTATCGGTTTTCCGGATATGCATGTTTGAAACGGTTTGAATTTGTAAACTCAGATTTCATAAATGATGAGGCGCAAAGCCGGAGGTTGATGTTGATCTGCGGAGCGCCGGGATGCTCGCAGCGGGACTGTATTGCAGAGTCCCGGGCTCGCGGCAGGACTGTATTGTAGAGTCCCGGGCTCGCGGCAGGACTGTATTGTAGAGTCCCGGGCTCGCGGCAGGACTGAGTTGTATGGCACAGGGCTCGCAGCGGGACTGTATTGTAGAGTCCCGGACTCGCAGCGGGACTGAGTTGTAAGGCACAGGGCTCGCAGCGGGACTGTATTGTAGAGTCCCGGGCTCGCAGCGGGACTGAGTTGTATGGCACAGGGCTCGCAGCGGGACTGTATTGTAGAGTCCCGGGCTCGCGGCAGGACTGAGTTGTATGGCACAGGGCTCGCAGCGGGACTGTATTGTAGAGTCCCGGACTCGCAGCGGGAATGAGTTGTATGGCACAGGGCTCGCAGCGGGACTGAATTGTAAAGTCCCGGGCTCGCAGCGGGACTGAGTTGTATGGCACAGGGCTCGCAGCGGGACTGTATTGTAGAGTCCCGGACTCGCAGCGGGACTGAGTTGTATGGCACAGGGCTCGCAGCGGGACTGTATTGTAGAGTCCCGAACTCGCAGCGGGACTGAGTTGTATGGCACAGGGCTCGCAGCGGGACTGTATTGTAGAGCCAGGCTGCGGCAGGACTGTATTGTAGAGCCCCGGGTTTTCGGCAGGACTGTATTGTAGAGCCCCGGGTTTGCGACAGGACTGTATTGTAGAGCCCCGGGTTTGCGGCAGGACTGTAGTGCAGAGTCCCGGGTTTGCGGCAGGACTGTATTGTACAGTGCAGTATTGTAGAGTCCCGGGCTCGCGGCAGGACTGTATTGTAGAGCCCCGGGTTTGCGACAGGACTGTATTGTAGAGCCCCGGGTTTGCGGCAGGACTGTATTGTAGAGCCCCGGGTTTGCGGCAGGACTGTAGTGCAGAGTCCCGGGTTTGCGGCAGGACTGTATTGTACAGTGCAGTATTGTAGAGTCCCGGGCTCGCGGCAGGACTGTATTGTAGAGCCCCGGGTTTGCGGCAGGACTGTATTGTACAGTGCAGTATTGTAGAGTCCCGGGCTCGCGGCAGGACTGTATTGTAGAGCCCCGGGTTTGCGGCAGGACTGTATTGTACAGTGCAGTATTGTAGAGTCCCGGGCTCGCGGCAGGACTGTATTGTAGAGCCCCGGGTTTGCGGCAGGACTGAAGTGCAGAGTCCCGGGCTCCCGGCGCGGGCGAGATAGAAACGTCGATGATCCGCTCTGCTTGTGAACACTTGGTTTGTATTATACTGTCAACCAAGGATATAAATTTCCCCCTGAAATCTCTCAGGTCTATTAATGGAAATTAAAATAAATGACTAACATCTTTATTGAATGACACGACCTCGTGGTCCATTTGTTTGTAAACAGGCTGCGTATAAATTATGACATTTAATAAAAAGTTCGCCGTAAGTAGTAACTAAGTTCAGAGCTAGAACGTCCAAAAACAGACGTAGTTGCGTAGTTGTAGTTTATGTAGTTACGTTTAGACATCCAAAATAATCAGCATTCTTAGGTCGCTTAAAATAGTTATATAACAGTAACCTTTACTATGGATAAAGGGTGATTTTTCTTGAACAACACATTCTTGCAAAGAATTTATTCACAACAAAATTTAACAATAACAATTATTTTTTCAAACTCGATAACGTTGATGCATTTATAATATTTCACGAACCCAATTATGTGCATGCGGTAGTAGTTTGGATTAAACCAGTCGAGGTATTAATTGTGCAACTGACTGAATAATTATGTAGCCTTTATCAGACTTTGGCCCGTGAACCGCGAAATTCGTGCAAATATTGGACGCAAAAGCAACAGCTTTGAAAGTATCTCATCGTAGGTTAATAATATAACCGAGTAGGTCATAATAAAACCGAGTCTTAAACTGCTCTTTCCAAAACTAAATATGTTTCAGAAAAGAAAACATGTTTTAGCCTATTAAATAATTTCATCATAAAAATACCAAAAATATTATAATCTGTAGGTTGTTCACATATAGTGTTAGTTAAGAGGGGGCTTAAGGCAATTCGGTGTCGCCCTCGCGGGACGGACAGTACTAACATTACTCTGCGATGATCATGGAAAAAGCAGTGCGACGTAGTAAATAGCCAGTTTTTTTTCTACAAATATGGTCTCAACTAGCATTTAAAGAACTCTTTTCCCCTTTTAATGTCCAAAATATAACTTTAGAGGCTGATATAATGTCTTTGCTCATCATGTAAGTGTCCAAACAATGCAGTAAATATTCCTCCGCGCGGTCGGCGATCAGCACGTAAATTCCGCAATCAAAAAATAACAAGTAAAATATATTCCTAAAATTAATTTCATAATAAATTAAACTACGCTGACTGTATTATCGGCTAAACCTTCGCACAGGCGACCTGCCCATGAAGGCTTATTTTCCTGGTAATTAAAATTAACCATCTTTCATGGTCAATGCTGTGTAATTAAAATTTACCCTAATAATAACTTTTAGTGTAT
Organism: Flexamia atlantica; assembly: GCA_035578135.1. Taxonomy (NCBI): domain Eukaryota; kingdom Metazoa; phylum Arthropoda; class Insecta; order Hemiptera; family Cicadellidae; genus Flexamia; species Flexamia atlantica. The sequence goes on from JAQJVK010000019.1 coordinate 12,233,513, forward strand.
ATCTTTCTTTGTAGTTACCATTTAGTTTATTTCTTCTTTATTATTATGATATGAGATCATGGAAGATTTGTTTATTGTTAATATTACTGGAAATAAAGTATTTTTCATTTCATTGCGGAATAATATTAGTACCTACTTTACATATCTCTCCCGCGGGGGCGACACCGAATTGCCTTTAGCCCCCCCCCCCCCCCCCGCCATAAAAACTTACATTGTAATATCTAATGTATAAAATAAAGATGATTGTTGATGGTGGCTACGCAATTACATCACAAAGCAACTATAGCAGGGTCGGTATGGCTGAGGCAACGCTATTGCTGCCACATAGATACTGCGGGATGACTCATAACCCAAGCTACAACAAAGCATCAACCACTCAACCTACAATCTCTATACACCTCTCTGAGTGTCTGGATCCGGTTCAACGAGCTAATTACTTGATTGAAACCGTGTTAGTAACGCTTAGACGAATGTAGAGGGGCTGGGAAATGAAACACTATGAGCGCAACTTTTGGATCCACTAATGATTGTAGTTAAGGAATTTAATAATTATTTGAAGATACAACATATAAACTATTTAAAATGAATAAAATACCATCCGGGGATATTTTTTTACAAAAAGAATGGATATTGTAGTATAGCCTATTTGTACAAGCATACCCAAAAACTATTAAACGCACATGGTATTAAAGCTTTTTAAGAGGATAAAATACACGTAAAAATTGGGAAAATGTAAACGTACTGTACCGGCACAATAAAACCCTAAACTCGTACAGGGTGTCCGGATATTAAGGTAAAATATTTTAGTGTATGATAGTAAAGGTAAAAATAAGAAGAAAAGTTTATATAAACATAGGTCCTAAAGTGCTTCGTTTTCCATCTGGGTGTCTGGGTTTTTTTACATATTTATTCACATCTCTCGAACCTCTTAACGTATAAACTTCAAACTTGGTATCTGGGTGTCTGGGTTTTTTTACATATTTATTCACATCTCTCGAACCTCTTAACGTATAAACTTCAAACTTGGTATATGAATAATCACTATTAAGAACTATTTTTGTAAGAGGTATCAAATTTCTAATTTGTATCATGTATTAAAATGGCGACTGTTTTTTTGCATTCAAAGCGAAATATAATAAAAACCGTAAATTTTAGAAAACTTATAGAAGAAGTAAAAACGTTTCAAAATTTAATCCAATTAACGCTGATATTAAGATTATGATAATCGGACCACTAATAACGGAGAAATTAAAATGTTTCTGCATAAAAACATGGTTCTGTAGAGCACACTGTCTGAAATTTGCATGTTTATACTCGGAAAATTTGAAATTTCTCCATTATTAGTTGTCCGATAATTACAATCTTAATATCAGCCTTAACTAAATAAAATTTCGCAACGTTTTTGTTTCTTTAATAATTTTTCTAAAATTTGCTGTATTTAATATTTAGCTTTGAAAACAAAAAACAGTCGCCATTTTGAAATGGTACAAAGTAGAAATTTGGTACTACTTACAAAGATTGTTCTTAATAGTGGTTACCCATATACCAAGTTTGGTTAAGAGGTTCGTGAGATATGACTAAATATCTAAACATTACAAACAGTCACACAGACGGAAAACGAAGCACTTTCGGACCTATGTTAACATAAACTTTTTTTCTTACTTTTACCTCTACTCTTATATATTTAAATATTTTACCATAATTTCTGGACTCGCTGTATAACTTACATTTTATACGTATTACTACTCTCACTCGCAATAATTAAAAAGAAGCTACCTTAATATTATAAGTTTGAAGCGCGTTAAAATAACAGTCGACCGGACCTCCAACTGCAGCAATACAATCAATATTCATTCACTATAATTAGCTTAAATCATCATAACAATGAAGTGTGTGAAAATAAATGAAAAATAAGTAATTCAATCAAGCACTCAATTGTATTCTCCTCAAAGTTAAATATTAATAACGCAATAGGATTATATTCGCGAGTGTTTTCAGTATGACTGATCACTGAGGAGACATAAATAAATATGCGATTACATTAAAACAGTTAATATTTTTCAGAAAAAAAACTGTTCACAAAGTTCAAAAAAGAAAAATTATGATTTTCGGTTATTTTATAAAATATAAAGAAGCCTTGAAAAGATGTACTACTGTAAGTTGTCGACGTATCATAACAGAGCGGACAAGGGAACAAAGGTAAAGTCGTGGGCTGTCACGTCCGGCCGATCAATAAATCGGATGAAATTTCACACCTCCCGGCGGCGGAAGTCCAGTGGCCCGCTTATTTATTACATTCTGTCAAATTTCGGTTCGCGCCGCCCGCTCCCATCAGGCTCACGTTCTCACGCCACCCCAAACTCGTCTTGCCGAGCCCCGAGCCAAGCCCCGAGCCCCAAGCTCCAAGCCCCAAGTTCCAAGCCCCAAACCCCAAACCCAAACCCCTAGCGCCAATTCAGTTTCTTCACTTCTTCGCTGGCAACCCAAAGTCATTCTAAGTGCATCATTATTAAAAATAATTTTTCGTATATATTGAAAGACTAATGGAAACAAACATCTTTTGATCTTAATCGACAAATTCTAGTTAAAGCCTATCCAAAATAAACTCTTTCACTTTCAGTGAATTAATCTTGATTTGTCTGACATTCTAATTTGTATAATTTAAAAGCTAACGAATAAAATCACCCAATTTCATTTTGTTCTTTTTAATGAGTAAAAGCTCTAGCACTTTCACTGGAGTAATCTTGATTTCCTGATTTTCTAATTCGTATAATAATTTTAAACTCTTCAAAAACAAGCCACCGAGTTTTGATTTGCTCTAGGCAATTATGCAAATGAGGCACAATTAATTAAAAATTAACGATGTTAAACGTTCAGAAACAGGAAGATTCGTTGCTTGAATTATAACGTTAATTTCGTATAGCAGCGATTACAGTAGTCTACACCCAAGGTTATTAAAAAAAATCTCTGAAGTTATTCAATGGACGCTTCTCTAGCTCAATCAAGTCCAAATGTCAGATAGCAATGTCCTCAGGCATTTCAGATTAGCATTTCACCTCAGGGATATTAAAATGTCGCTACAATATTTCGATCTCTCAAAGGTCGATGTTCCTTTGTATATAAGGTTGAGTTTCTTCTTTTAATACGTACGGCATCTTTCAGTTGCATATGAAATAAGAGGAAGTGTATAGAGTACTAGCCTACATATGCCTCACGATAAGCTCTTTATTGCCTGTTTTTCTTCTGAAGACCTCCAGGAGCTTGTGACATCTATGATAGTCGCAGGAGGATTACGTATCGTATTTCACCTGACATTTCAAAATCTCAACATCGTTTACACTTTCAATCCATCACTCCGCACAACTGAACTATTTCAGACTATCCGGTCGTCAAGTTGGGTCGAATTTGTCAAGCTTCATTGACAGCCTGACCATTGTGTACGTTCAAAGGCGTCTCAGAAGTGAAAACAGCTCGCATTCAGTTTACCCGAAGGGTCTTACAACGGTAAAAAACAGGTAGGACCCTAACGGAGCTGCGCGACAAGTTGTTTAGAGGAGTTGACACAGATGGATGCGCTTAGACATGTACAAGGGTTGGAACAGGAACAGGTGGAGGACGCAGGCTACCCTTCCACGAACGAGGGCCAAGGTCAGGTACAGTAGGGGCAGATTATGGGAAAAGGTGTCGTCCTAATAGAATAGATTAAACATTGGTTAGATTCAGAATAACTCTTATTAATTTCTTTTCAATCCTTTCCTCACTTTTAGAACGAATGAGAGGTGAACTGGCACTGTTGTCGTATACGTCTCGGTATACTGCAATAATTTGTATTTTATTTGATATATTATATGCTACAATGTGATAAGATCTGTCACTTTTGTAGCATTTCAAATGAATAATCAATTGAAATAGAATTCCACAAAGTACATTAACGAAAAAAGAATGGCGTCCATTTCAATTCATTTATAAACAACAGTACCGAAAGAAAAAAAATATTTTAGAAGTGAATAGAAAATTTTAAGAGGATTCCCTACCAACGGCAGTTTTCGATTTTCTGCGACAATAGCGACGACTTTTGGAACTGCGGCTCCATAAGAGCCCATGTTAAATTTGTGCACTTTTCGCCGCGCAAGCCGGTGCAGGGGTAAACGCCGTGTCATTTAGCGCCTCCAGTTCTTAAAATAAAAGTTATTCGGAAATAGCATTGTAAAGATAATGAGTTGCAGAGTGTTTATTGCTTCTCCAAAATCGTTTATGCTCACTCATTAAAAACATACATGGCGTTAAAGTTGGTCAAATTCAACAGAATGTATCTTCAGAATACGTTATCATGAGCGATTTTGGGTTAGCAATTAACATTCTATAACTCTTCATCTTTGAAATGTTATGTTAAATTAAATTTTATTTTGAAAACTGTATGCGCTAAATAACACCGCGCGGAACGTGTTTTAGGCATGTTTTAGGGTAGGTAGGGAACCCTCTTAAAGCTCCTGCTTGACAAAGTAGAGCGTTTCTTATGAAATATATTGTACAATTTTTTACCTGTTTGCATGAGCCACTTCTAATTCGTACCTAAAGATATTTCTTCTATCTCGTATTGCAAAAATAATGCTAGAAAAAGTAGATTATTTCGGGTACATATTAAATCTACGCTTTAGAACTATAAACATATTTGATCCATACCAATGTAAACAACCTTATTTGATAAAACCGTATGAGATTCAATTTTGAAATACAGCAATACAAATAAATTAATATAAGCAATAAGTATAAACCCTTGTTTCAAGCTATTTATATGACTAAGCTTTTTTTCAGTCAGTTTTTTTCAATGAAATTAAACGATTATTACAGTTTAAATGAAATTTAGGTAAATGAACCGATTCTGTATTATCTGCGAGCTGATCAGATGTCCATATAAAAAGGGCAAACAGACCTTTGATATTACGTTAAAAAAATTTCCAAGCAAATAAAAATAAAACTTTAATATGTTGTAAATTGTCAATAATTTAAAATAAAATCGCCTCAGCGAAGTGCAGGCTTGGCCATGTAAAATAATGAATGACTTTCGGTAATCCAACACCTCTTACTGAATAAACTAAAGTACATGACATCAATAATTTGCATTCAAAGCCATGCTTTTCACATTCAAAGTTTTAGTCTTATCCGCAATGAACTAATAACATATTTATTTTGAATTAATTAATTAATTAATTCCTCGATTTATTTCCTACAAAACTTGTCAGAATATCTCGTTATGACGGGTTACGTTAATTAGCATTTATTTCCAGATTATCGTTTTGTTTATCTGTAATATTGATGGAAGTTACATTATTACGTTGCGTTCGTACAAATTTAATTAACATAATCTCTTCCTTTGCTGGTAAAACATAGTAACTTGTTATTTTAAAAATTCCGAAATCTGAATTATTGTTTGTAAAGAGGCTTTCCTCTGAATGTTTTGCAAGTTGCGCAGCTCTGAACAACTGTTGATGCAAACATGTTTACTTGCATAAAGCGCTATAACAAGTGTTCGAGGAACTGCCCTTTGTATGTGTTCACTGTATTTCACTGCCGGCCCCAGCCGATATGAATTAGTTTTATTTGCATCAAAATTGCATGTTAATTATTATGATAGAGAGTATATTAATGATTACTTTGAAAATAGAAATGGCATTAGGAAATGAGAACAATATTAATTCAATAGATTCTATCGAATTGAAGTTGAATAATTGATCATAATATGATCATAATTGATCCTAGGAACGCGTTTCTGAAGATCTTTTTATGCCAAACCAGAAAAATATAATTTCCATTTGGAATAGGGATTTTCGGGATTTATATTATTTTTAAATAATTCTATCGAATTAAAATAAAATTAAATGATCATATGAACGCGTTTCTAAAGATTTTTAGGCTAATCTTGATTTTCTCATTAGCTATTGATAATTGTTAATAATAAATTACGTCCCTCCTTAATCGTGAATATAATCTGTCAATTTCACAAAAGTGAAACCTTTATCTATTTATTTCAACAGCAACTATTCATTATTACATGGGTCAAGCTAAAATGAAAAAAGTGACCCCCTATAAAAGATAAAATTGTAACTATTATTATTATGGTTAAAGTCACGATAAAATACACTTTTATCTTGCACGTGTTTAATAACCTCTTAACAAAAAAACTGCAAATAATCTAAATGTTACAGCCTATTAGAAAGTTTGAATCAATATTTAAAGTCTATGATAAGTGTTTTTACTTTAACAAAATCCAACCACCGTATATTTATTATTATGGTCTAGTAGAACAAACTCGAAGGTTCAAGCATAAGGTTGTAGGGAGAAGAAAAACTTTACCTGGGTCGATTTGCATATGAAAAGAGCATTCAATTCTAATTCCTCAGTAGAACGTGAAAATGAGCTCTCTAACAAAACGTTGGACCATCCACAATTTCCTCTTTCACTCTGACGATCTTGACTAAATTAATTAGGGAATATTGTTTCGAGTTCAAGTTTACTTTTCCTTGTTATGTTCACGATTTACTTCATTCGTAACTAAGCGTTTCCTGAGCTGAATTTTAATTAATTCAGTTGAAGCCTGCTACAGGGTAAAAACATCAAGATTACATTAATTACGTAGACATCTTTGTACGTTAACGGGGCACTTTAACCAAGGCTAATTGAATTCGAGTCTGATGTGTAATTAAATTGTAAAAATGTATTCTTTTTTTTCAAGTACAAACCGTTGTCCTTAAATCACTGAAAATATTCCGGGAACGATTTTTCTTAGACACTGACAAACAAACAATAATAATTTATTACGTAAATTCGCATAAAAGTATTTAATAATAAAAATTAATTACTAATGTTAAGCCATTTATTATCAGATTTGTTCTGGCTCCCGTACCTTTGTAACAAAAAAATTTTAAAATATGTAATGTTTTAACACAATTCAACTTTTTTTTCATGAAAATTAAATAAAAAATATTATCTACATCTATAGCGTTTTGAAATGGAAACGGTGATTTTACGTTTAAAAACATATTTACCAAACAAACAAATACAAACAAACGCAACATTAATTTGTAATTTGTTTAATAAATTTTACGTTTGTTATATAATTGTAATAAGTATAAATCAATACGATTTGAACTAATAGTGTAATAATAATTTGACATACTAAACTGTAATAATACATCTTGAACATCTTTTATTTCCTTATTACAGTGCTGAGGTTTTATTTTTCACGTCACTGTAATCAGCTGGTTTATGAGAGCGGGAACAGCTGATTCTAGAGAAAGTACTGAAGTTACATCAGCTGATCACACAAGGGAAGTGGAGCCATGCAAGATACAAGATACCACACGACGATAACACGACAACATCACATAACCTCGTCACATGCCGCGCTGGAGCGCTAGTTAACTGACTCACTGTCACACTGTACTTGTACTTGCTCCAAGTCAAGTAGCAGTGACGTTGTAATTAAGTTAATTAATAGTCTTTTTTTTTTCTTTTATAAAAACCGATTGTTTTTGTATAGTGTTTGTTAGCCGAATGACATACACAATACTGTACATTCGGTTGAATATTCGTAAGGATAAACTGCACTAAATAATCAATCCAAGTTAATAATTTATTAATTAAAAATCTAAATTCACTTTAAAATGCGACATGGTAATATTTTACTCCGATTAATTCCTATTGTTTTCAGTTCAATTGTCTATATATTTCTAGGGCTAAAGGTAATTTTTGTAACTCATCTGTATTTAATGTCTATAGAATTAGAAGAATGAAATTCATCATGGGAACCGAGAAAATTATGGAAATAGGATAATTCCTTAGATCGGGACACTCCAAAAGTTAGGATTACATTATTTAAAACTGAATATAAACAATACATTTTTATGGTTAACTTCAGTTTTTAGCTTTACTATCATAAAATTTCAACTTTTTATACTGTTGACTGAAGTGAGTATACTAAGTAAACTTATTTTGTCGTACAAAGAAAATACTTTGAATCGTTTACTTTGTCAAGTTTGTTTGTAGACAAACGGAAATATTTTCCGTCAAGAAGTTAGGTACATTTTGGATCTGCGACGAAGACTGTCGTATTTACCAACGACTTCCAGATTCTTGGTTGAAAAGATTCGAAGTGGAAGAACAAATAACTTTCAGTATTTTCCTCACTGGCTTGGGACAAAACTTCCTGCAATAAATTAATCTCCGACTCCAAATTCAAACACTTCTTCATACAACTCCAATCAATACTTCGGTGTAATCTTAGAAAATAAAATACTCAACTGTAATTAAATAATAATGCTAAGTTTACATCAAGCTGGTACTATTTATGGAATTAAAAAACCGTAAAATAAGATAACAATAACATAGAAAACGAGTATGCAAGTTTCCTGCTAAGAAAATGTAAAATTGGGGTACTGTATGTAAGCCTAATTAAACATATCTAAACTTCATGAAGCCTCATTCCAAGTTTTATGAAGAGAAAATCGTCATTTACAAATTTATTCATTTTCCATAAGAATAACGTAGGGACAATTTTTCTGCTTTTATCTCGGTAACCACAATAGATGTACTGCGGTACAATTACTTAATTAAAATTAGATTGGACAATTTTTGCAAGCGTTAACGGGCCCAAACACGTATTTCTTTTTCTTTTAATTTAAAATTCAAATTAAAGAATTAGGGAAAAAAAACATTTTTCCACCTTGGATTATATGATGATATTTCGAATCAGTATACATCATTTTTAAAACATTTACCTCGGTGTTGACGTGATTAAAGTTACAAAACCTGTGAATAAACTTATTAGTTATGATGAGGAATTTTTGAATTTAACCCAGTAGCAAACGTAAGTGGTGCAATGATATCTAAAAGTTAAGAAAAATAGCATTTCAAAACATATTTCTTTCTTTAAAGTAGCTGTGAAGTTAAATTCGTAATGCCTTCCCCCTTTACAAAGACCATAGATTTATAGAAAATTTAACGATCTTGCATTCGATTACTTTGCAGGCCTAGAGGAATTCTGGTGCCCTTAAAAAGCTTCTAAAGAAATACAGTAGTAAGACTATGTAAATTTTTTTAAACTTATATATTGTGAGATATTGGCCAAAAGATTGAGGATTGAACATGGTCCATATGGACTTTTTAATATATAATGAGCTGTTGACAAAGGTAGGCTTAAATTAACAATAGTTTGGGCTTTTTAGCTATCAGGCATATATATTACCATGTATAGGAGTTTCCACATAGCATTTAAAATCATGCAACTAATTTACCGTGTGTTCCAAAAATAATATCACACTTTTAATTATTCATATCTTATTACTCATGATCGTAAAATGAAACTTGTGCCATTCAAAAGTTTTGTTTTTAGTAGTTAGATAGTCTATATTGTTGCCATTCTTAGATGTGTATCCAACGTTTTTATGGAAACAGAAAACGGGCAGTGTAGGGCCTGTGGATGTTTACAAAGCTGAAATATTTTATCGTGCCACATAAGGGTATCGACAAGATCATAAACCAGTGCGACAGTTTACTATTTATTTAACACTATAAAAGTGTGTTTTTGTGGACATCGAAACATTTAATTCGTAGCTAATCTTTCGCTCAATTTTTTTAAAACTTCTTGCATAGTGGTTTGCAGTTCCACCTGCAGTTTTGGGTCTATGAGTTTTATAAGTTTTCGCTTTTCGACTATGATCATGATCAAAGCAGCTATGAACAATTAAAAGTGCGACATTATTTTTGGACAAACGGTATTCTTACACCTATCACGTGCACGGCTTTACAGTAAAAGGAAAAAAATAGTAGGGAAGAATACACTTTTTCAATATCAAACATAGCATAACAACAATAATTTTATACAAAACATACAAAAAACTCAATCTGATTTTGATCTAAACAACTACTGAATGAAAAATAAACAATGTTCAGTAATTAATTGTAAATTGTCTACATAATTTATAAGAAGAAATTTTAGTCCATTTATACTACATATGTTACTCATGTAAGTACAATCATGATACAGCACCTATATTGCTTAAGAAATATACTGTATCTTTATATTGCATGTTACGTTTGATTCTAAAATGATTAATCTTTGTTGATTACAATGTTTCATGAATCTTCACTCTCTCAGTATATCATATTGAAAGTTTGTATGAATTAATTTATATTTTTCAAAGTAAAATCAAAAAATTATAAACAAGGGTAAAAACATAAATAATGTTTGTTGAGGCGCTTACCAACGTGAATAATGAATTGTATTCCCTCAACGTGCGAAATCACTGTTTTGAGGTTATGTCACTCGCGCGCAACGCAACAAAGAAAACAGCTGTTCTTTGGCGGGTACTGTTCGCGGGAACGCGCCCAGCTGACTGCTTCGCCGTCGCGACGACCAGGTGATCGCTCGCTCTCTCTCCTTCTCCCATCACTCTCTCTCTCCCTCCCCACATGTTCTTGACAGATGCTGTCCGGGGGTGCTGCCGGTTGCATGCCAGACGTTCTAAAACGGGATATGATGGTCCATATTTTTTGTTTACTGGCATCTCGGAGATGGAAAAAACATTTTATTAGAGCAACGTGTACTTTTAAAAATTGGTGACAAAATATATAGATTTTTCATCCTTAAAAGATGAAGTTATTTGATTAATTATTTTGTCGGCTAAGTATATATCAAAAGTATATTCTAAAATATATAATTTAATCACGTTAAATTAAGGTGGAAAATATTGGTTTATATGAATCACATAAGCCAAGAGACGTTTCAAAACACAAGGCTCAGAAACCAGTGAAATTCTTCATTTCCATAAGCATCTAAATTACATGATCCGAATAAATAGTTATTCGGTGTAGACATTAGCTACTTCAACATTAATAATAGTTTTAACATATTATGTTAAAACTATTATTAATGTTGAAGTAGTTTGTATTAGAAATAAATTTAGTTGTCTAAGATCTTCTTTTAATTCGATATTGATAGAGGCCTCTGGACAGCATTCTTCGAACAGCATTCTTATTATCTAATCTTACCTTGATTTTTTACATAGGAGCGTAGAGCAAGTTGGATGGTAAATAATTCTTACACCGTGTAAAAAACTGTCTTTTTATCCCTATATACATAGAATAATTGTTCAAAGTAGGGCCCAGGATATATAAAATTTGATATTTAAGAAAAGATTTGAATTAGAAAACAAAGTGGATGGAAAAACATTAAAATATGACAGTTTCGACCGCTTTTGCGATCAACAACCCGGTACCTGATCTCGTAACACATGTATGCCAATACATTAAAGCCGGTTACACAACAATGAGCAAACAAGAACAGAACTGAGCGGACTGCTATTGGATACAGCGATCCTTAACTCGCTGAAAAACGCTGATTTTGTCTATATTGTTATATTTTATTTTAGAATAAATAAAAATAAATAAAAGAGTGGCTGGTTAAGGCAAAAAATATCGCGACTCTCGGGTGCCAACAAATTCACTATATGGTACAATTACAATAAAACATGGTAAAACTTACATTTATCTACAATTTAATCTTGATTATTAGCGATATTTAAGCCTCAAATCGTGAGTTAAGTAATTTTTAATAATTTTAGGTCTGCCCCGATTTTTAATTACTTGCCATTATCAGAATAAACTTCAAAGAACTTAATATATCTCCAGGAACCTAATATATATCCAAAATTTAAGGCTTAATGTTTCTATGTTTAAAAGTATTTTGAAGACAGATTTGCCGAAAAATATGTAATTTAAGATGCTATTTTCGTTTTAAATATGCTTGCAATAGGTTTTCTAAATTTTAAATGTTCAGAATTGTTTGTATCATACTATGCTTTAACTGTTACAACATAGACATTGACCAGTTATTTACAAAAAATCTGAAAGGAATAAAATTGTTTATTATAACATTTGTAATAACAATAACCCGTTTGGCGTTCATGTACCTAAAGGTGAGTTATGTGACGTTGACGTTTACACTTATAAAACTTTCTTTCGAACTTGTGAACTACGTTAGGAAGAATTTAAACTTTTTGTTTGGAAAACCTATGAAATATTAGGTATGATAAACTTATACAGCAGTTAAAAAAATCCCGTAAAAAGATCTTACCGTTTTAAAATATACAATTTCTGATGACGACTTTGCAAAATAAAACACCAATAAGGATAAAAAATTATAAACGTTTTAAAATTTATTTTAATTACCAGATGGAAACTATGAAAATTAATCTGATTGGATTGTAAAATAAATAGCGTTTTTACTCCGCAGATCAAAGCTCAAGAAATGAATTTTCGTTTAGAGTCGTTGAGAATAAAGATTGCTAGCTAGAAAAGTTCGTGAGGTATATTCAATCCTCGAAGAAAAAGAAGTTTCATCTTTTGTGAGGAGCCAAGTGTTTGAGAACCACTTTCCTTAGTAATAAGACAAATTTTAATATTAAACTCCTTCGTTAATGCTTCGCCATTTCTATCAAGCCTAATGAAAAGAAAACTAAACTTCTGTGGTATAATTTAATATTTTGTTGTGACGGAACATGAATTTTCTGATTTCAGAGCGCATTCTGCAATATATTTTTACATTAATACTTGGTTGAAAGAAAAATATAGCCCAAAGTTATTTTTTATGTTTTAGAATTTAGGGTCTGGGTGTCTATTATTAAGTATTCCAAAGGATTTTTGTTACAATGCAGGCTTGATTATTCATAGTCTAAGCCCATGTTTAAGTAAAATTCCTTCAATACACATGTGACCGATTAATATCTTATCAGTGAGCTATTTTCTGATGATAAGCTATCAATAATCAGGCCGAGATACGCCGCAATCTGTCCATTATCTCCGCCCAAGGTCGCGGCAAGGAGACTGTGGCCTACGTGCGTTGATGATCGTTTGAGACTTCCTATCAAGCATTGTTTTAAAGATCGAACAGGGAAAAAAGAAAGATTATATTGATACAGCCACAGATGAAGAACTGTAGAGCAAATCGAACAGCTGTTTACGACTGAATTAGTTATTAGGTGTAAAGAGGGTTTTTTTTTGTAGTTTTTAATCAACCTTATGTTACAATGTATAAGTACTTTGGTTTTTCTAACATTTAGTTAAAATATAATTTAATTATATATACCTTCAAAAACGCTACGAATATTAATACTTTTTTCAACAGAAAAAAGCACCACAGATATTTTTTTTGTTAAACTTATCCATAAACTTTTTAGATTTGTTGCTGTAATCCTGATTTAAACAAAACAGCAATGCAAATAAAATCTAAATTTTAATAATTTAGTTTCTTATTCTTAATAATAAAAAAAAGATGTGATTAAGCTTCAAAAACTAATATTGACCGCCAATTTCAAATGGTGTACATGGTACAAAGTAGAAACTTAAAATTCCGCAGGGAAAAATAGGCACTACTGGTCCTTATATGCATTCAAATTTTCAAACTATGTTGCAATCGGTTAAAAGTCATGAGAAATTTGTTATAAATCTTTGAACTCAGAGAGCCAGAAAACAGAGATGTTAGAGCGAATGTTTACAGGATTTTTTTAAACTTTATTAGAGGAATCAATTCCAGGAGTTTTTTGAACAACTACCACATGAACACCCATTCAATAACATTCTCACAGCAATTTTATAGGTGACAAGATACAACTATTTTTATAACAAAACATCACAACTGGAAAAGATAACTTCGTAAGTAAATCATAACTATAAATTCTCTCGTAAGTTATGTGAACTTATTCATTTAAACTTAACCCTTCTAAGGAGTAAATTATTTACTTTTTTTAAATTCTCAAATGTACATGTCCAAAAAACTATTACAATAAGAAAGTGAAATAAAACGTTTTAAAAATCGTTAATGTTAACAGTTTGAGGTAACTTAAGTCACGTTCCCATTACTGTTAATACAATCATTATGACTTATTGCTATATGACTGAAACAACAACTGAATTATAACTCTAAAAACGCAATCAAATACTAAAGTACTATAATTAAATATTAAATAACTAACCCAAGTAAGAATTCCTCTTTGTATAAAATATAATTAACATTCTAAAGAAAGTACTGCCTAGAAGGTTGCCCAGAATGAAAAGTAATTAATAATCTTTCCATTTCATAAAACTTCATTACTCTCTTGACATTATTACAAATTTATTACATAATCTCAAATTTTTATTGCTACGTATTTTCAAAGAATTTCATTCCAATTATTGAACCTTCTACGAGCTGCCTTGTGCTAATCAATAACTAAAACGTGTAATTATTTTTCACTTAAAATTATCATTATTTTTTAAAAGTGCTCATTTCGTTTAAATTCTTTATGTACACTGTAAAACTCATGTTTTTTTTATCTTTAGACCCTCATTCATGAGTTAACAGTTAACGACGTTGAAATGAATTGACAGCGAGTAGCAATCCCGCTCCCGCTGCCGTAGCCTCCACGTCGACCCTAGGGAGGAGCGAGAGGGCTCCTTTCTGTCAGTGCATCAGTGATTTGAGTATTTCATTTTCAATATTTATTGAAACACAACACTGGAGTACTGTATATTAAAGAATTGGCTATTGCAGTATTTACTTTCCATATCAGGTTCATTTGGAACTAATAATATCGATCAAAGAATATGTCTATTGGTACTAATCATCTACCATTACAGGACCTCCTGTTTTTGGTAGAAATAGATTGTAATTATCAGATGGTACACAGATATTTAATTCTATATTTGGTAACGTGTGGCCCAACTGTAATCTTTCTATACTAGACTATTCTACATTTAGAGAATACATTTATCATTTCTTAATAATTGTTAATTGTGCAATTTCAATTATTATTTTATAAGGGGAATATTTTCCCTTCTTTTTCACCATATATATTTTTACAATTACAGTTTAAAATAGTGTGGATCATCACATAACACATACTGAATCTTATTTACACCTTTTAAGTATATGATTGCACGCCTTGCATTTAATATAATGAAATGTACGGCAGACAAAAATATTGGAGATACAGAAAACATGTTATACAGAGAAATACTTAGATTCATAAATAATTAAGGGAGAAGTAGGCTGTTAACATTGTTACCGTATGATTCTTATGTTTATATTTCCAATCAATTATTTAGATTCAATTATACCTTTTCAATTACCGAAGTCCTGATATCGAGTACACTGCGAAACAGGCTGTATGTCTGCATGGTTTTCAAGTTGTTGCAATATTTTGTACAATGTGGAAATTGCTTAAAATTTTCACTTTTTTGTAACGTTCTGTTTTACAACACAACTAAATGTCGTAACACTTTGGTAATGCGTTATAAGACTTTATTATTAAAGCAATTGTTGATAATTTTAAATCATGATGAATATACCCAAAAGTTGAGTGTTAAAAAGTTATAAAACCGAGTCGCGTTATGGCTAATTAACACCGATTCGACTTGAGCGACTGACACACGATCGCGAGTTATCAGAGATGATAAATTGATAACGCTCGACAAGCCGGCTCCGAGCTCCGACATAACGACCAGCCCAATTACGGCTCAAGTTGGCGGGACGAATCGGCAGATCCAAACCTAAAGGCAATGCTGTACTTTTGATTGTAGTCTATGCTGTAGTTCAACATTCTCCACCAATTTCAATTACTTTGTTAAGTAGAGGTTTACAAATTTATGATGTGAAGTAGAGGTTTATTTTTGTTTGTTGTTTTACAAAACAACATATTTCAATCCAACATAGCAAGATTTGACTTGTTTGGTAAGCTTCATAAGAATAACATGGGGAATGAGTATGCAGGTTTGCTGCTACGAGTATATTAAAACTGAGTGGTTTTAATTCAATATTTAGTTGATCTGAACTAGAAGAAGCCATTTACCAAGTTTTATCAAGATATGTTGAGAAATAAGCGAGGTATAGAATTTTACTTATTTCCCATAAGGTTAACATTGGGACAACGTACTGTGTTTACCACTTTCAATATCTCGGAAGCCAATTGACATAGAGCAGTGATTCAAGATACTAAATTGTTAGTTTTTTTTTAGCTGAATTCAATAATGCTTGCAAAAATTGGATAATTTTTAATTTTCTATGTAAAAAACTCAAAAAACCCATTTTTTGGGGGGTTTACCCCCCTTTACCCCCGCCTTCCGGTGGTCCGATCGAGCTGGTTCACGAACTCGTCCGAGTGATTACCACTTTACACGTCTGTACCAAATTTCATTAAGATCGGACCATATTTACGGCCGCTATCGTGTTAACAGACATATATATATATATATATATATATATATATATATATATGAAAAGTTAACATGGTCTCGGGCTTAGGTCTTACCATGAGACCTACGGTAATAGCTTATTCCTTTAAGGAAATTCGCTAATTCCTTTAAGTAAATTCGCTAAAAATCACACAAGGAATATTTTTGGCAAATTTAATATTACTATGAACGATTTTATTCTAGTGCATCAGCTATACCTTTACTGAAACTTCAATAAAAAGCAATAATTTTGACTTTGGTCCATTATCTATGATGATTTTAATTACTATATTGACAATGAAATGCAAAGTAGGGTATTGTGGCCTTATTGAACTTTAATTAAAAGAATTCAATCGATTGATTAATTCCCTGTTGGTTAAAATGTATGAATCAAAACGTAAAGTTAATTTTTTTAGTTTTTTGGGAAATTCAATATGACTATGCAAAAATAATACACGATAAATGAAGGGTTGAAGGTGTAATAAGGAGTATTAGGTAAAACGTAACAAGTGCCACTGAACTTACGCTCAGGAAGTTATTGAAGTAGATGACTTACCTGATATTACCTCATTGAATAAGCATATAAGATATAGTGTTATGAACGATACACAATAGGGCAAGCACATAAGTAAGGTAGCGTTTGAACGATACATAATATGGCCATTAGGTGACGAGGATCGGTCCTGTGCTAAAGAAGACGCAAGGTTTACACAGTAGGGCAATAGAGCTGAATAAAATGTAAAGGTAAAGGTATTATATGTATAAATTAGGTATTATGATTATAGTTGGGATTTTAGTATTATGATTTTTTATAGGGATTGTATAGTACTCAATTATTATTTTTAAAATGAAGAAGAAGTTTCATGTGGAAGGTGCTCGTGGTATGGGTGATGGTTGCAGTAAACAATGGACAGCATTAGCACTAGTCATGTACGTCATGTGATCGATACCGCACCTAGGGCTAGGCCGGGGCTAGGCGGCTGCGGTCGCATTACACCATTGTCCCCTGACATTCCACGCCGTTGGTCACTGATCTATAATTTAATCAAGTTTTTTATTCGCATTGTGAATTTAATCAAATGTGTTATGAAACACGTGTCATTTTCAAACAATACAATATGAATAACTTAATAAACAGGGTTTCACTTGATGAATGTATTTGTTTGGAACACTGCATTGCAGAAGTCAAGGTTTAGTGGATTTGTTTTAAAAATAATAACTATTCAATTGATTTAATTTGCTCGGCATCGAAGCGTTGATCTTAATTTATAATAAAAAAGGTTGCAATCAATCCCGAGTTAACTTCTGAGAAACTTTAATAAAGGTACGAAATTACGTATTGGATCCGACTGCCACGTGTTATTGGGCTATTGATTAATGGCCTTAGCCAAGGTATCGGCGGTCTCTGTCAGTAACAAGGCCACTCATATCACTCCATCGCATTGACTTGAAGTTAATAAAATATAAATCTTGATAATTTTATGATTACATTAGTATTTTACCATACTATCGTAAAGTGCACGAATAGGGTGGGCGGCAAAAACTGTAAATTCATCAAATTGTCTGCTAAACCTCAGCTGAAATTACTTAATGAAATGTTTTTGTTGAATTGTCAAAATTTTGTTTACGTTTTTCAGGACCTTTTGCTTGTAAATTTGTGTGTCCTGTAATATGTTTATGATCATATAAATTGATTAACTACCCAAACAAATAATAAACAATAATTCGCCAACAGCGGCGCACTCATTCACCCGCCCTATTTTGCGCCCATGACTTTAATTTGGACCTAAATAACTCGAAATTTTCGATGATTTGGATTATTTTCCAACCCCATTGGGAAAACTTGACCAAGTAAATAAATTCATAACGCGAAGTAATTTTACGGTTATATGTACATCTATAAGTCGAGGAGGTAGAAAACCTATCCCTGTAACTTGGAGTTCAGTAGGAAAGTCGTATTAAATTTGTACCGCTGTAAGTCGAGGTTTACCTACTATCTTTAGGTAAAACAAATACTCAAGCTGAGTTAATATGAAGTGTTTTGATAGAAAATAAATCATTCACAGCAGCTGTATGTGATATTATAGTCAAACAATGTCCAATTAAAATTCAGGCCGACACAAAAATAGGCTGGGTCATAGTTGGAGCGAGGTCTCATTCTGTATTTGGTCAAAAGTTATAATAATCCCACCGCATTGTACCGACACTCCTGGAAGTACTTCTTTTATAAAAGAAATCAGTGTGGATAACATAAATTCCTGTCTGGCGTACATTGGAGGGAACAATGATTGCTCGCAGGAAAGGTTTAAAGGTGCTCAGTCCTGGAAAAGAGAGAACTTTTATCTTTTGTAAAGGTCAAATTGTTGAAAACCTGAAAACCTCGTTTTATCATGGAGGAGTGACGCAAACGCTAGTAGCATTGACTATAAGATTCAGTTCAACTAGTTAGTAATGGTTAGTCATTGTTCAGAATATTAGTTCTCTCTGATATACGCAACCCAATCATTATGAAATTGAAAAGTGTTTAGTACAAAAACAAGTAGAGCATATTTCGAAGTAGTACTGAACATTTCAACAGTAGACTGCGAACTTCTGATAATTATCTGACATGTTCATGTTCTTGAAAATCATCAGTTGATGTAATTAGGTGTAAAAACAGATACTTAGCATCCACAAAACATTTATTTTGGGTTCATTAATGCTTTTTATAATCCCTAAATGATTTGACAGCAAAAGAACAAAATTTTTTTCTTTAAAATAATTATACTGGAAAATGGCTATAATTAAAAACCTATGCAACCTGATTCTATACTTTTGCCTTCCTAAAGCATTTTGATCCAAAGAGTAAACGCAATACAAGTTCAGGTTGAGGCTGAGTGTACAAGATGTGCGACAGAATGTAATGTGGGAAGTAAACAGAACAGTGAGAGAAATGGAGGAAGATGAATAGAATGAGAAGGAACGATGCGGGCATTGTTTACTGTAATAACTGAAGAGGAGGCCCTCCAGAATACAAAACACATCCCGCACGTAACGTCGAGGAATGGTTAATAACATGCTTTGTGTGCGAGGAACGTGTGTGCTCGGACGGTCGAAATGAGACTAATTAATTCAGTGATGTCAACAACAGCTTTTTACGAAGAATGTTAAGTTAAGTTACTGACATTCTCCTCGAACATTATGCAAACGGCGATGAAAGTCGAGTTGTAGCCGGAAGAGACGCAATAAAGAGGGATAAGGTAACAAAAACCACTAATTAGTTCTATCGGTGCAATACCACGTGTACAGTAAATTTAAATTGTGATCCCTACTTTTCGTGATGAAGATCATCGGAAGTTCTCCTTATTTATTTGTTATGTTAGTAAGCTAGTCGAATACAGACGATTTAGGTCGTGAACACACGATTTTAAGCAAGCAATAACTTTTTATCAGGCTATTTTTCTGAACATTACTACATTAAATTAAAGGTCAAGACCGAAGTATGGATATTGGTGTAAAGTTGAATCCAAATTTAGATAAGTTCATCTGGAATAATGTAAATTACCTTTAATTGGTTGACAACTCATGAAAATAACACTTTTATTTTATCTTACTCATAACATAAATTTTAGTTTTACCTACTGTCGAATTTATTCATCACTCATATAGGTATCTATAAAAAATAATCCAAAATGAAATAATCAAATATTCAATAGACATATGCTTGTTTGAAGTATTTAAAAGGGCTAATTCGATACTGTTCAGGCAATACCGAATAATCAATAGGGCTGACTGGAATAAATTAATACGCATAACATATTTTATTACGATCGAGCTTGTAGTAAACAAGTAAATTAACAACGACCGAGTTTTTGCTGACAGCTTTGAGGACGTATCACTCGGGTCGGCTTATCACGCAATGTGGCGTTGATAACGAACGGGACAACGATCCTGCTGCAACCATGTGACGACGGATGCAACGACAAAGTCGGGCTAATATCTCCAATTTAATAAATATTCACCATGATGTAAAATTGGGTTGGTCTGGAGTGTGAAGTTTTGTTGAAAAAGTAACTTATTTCACTGATAAACAGTAATAATTATTATCTACAAAATACCACGACACGAAATGCACTGGCACAGTTTGGCTGCTATATGTTTTCACTGTGTGTTTAGGGTTACTTTTAACTTACAGGCATCGGTACTTCTTTATTAAATCCATCAATTATGAAAAGACTGATTCATTGATATTATGGTACTGATTTATTGATATTGTTGTACTCATATATATTTATATGTTATACTTGTTTAAAAATTGACATCGTTATTATGAACATTTGCTTTTAAGTGTTTTTAACTTCAGTTGGGTTTTGGGTTCTTAACGTTACTGATGGCATTGGGTTGTGTCAAGTCGTCTCTGATAGCCATTGGGTTGCTTACTGTCTTCTTTGATGGTCATTTGTTTGTGTTATGTCGTCTCTGATAGGGATTGGGTTGTTATGTCGTATCTGATGGCCACTGGCTTGATTCAAGTCGTCTCTGATAGCCATTTGGTTGTGTTATGTCGTCTCTGGTAGCCATTTGGTTGTGTTATGTCGTCTCTGATAGCCATTTGGTTGTGTTATGTCGTCTCTGGTAGCCATTTGGTTGTGTTATGTCGTCTATGATAGGGATTGGGTTGTGTCATATCGAATCTGATGGCCACTGGGTTGCATTATGTCATCTCTGATGTCGTTGGGTTGTGTCAAGTCGTCTCTGGTAGCCATTGTAGTGTTTATCTGAGTAATAAAATGGGTATTATATCGTTCTATTTACAGCTGTGTAATTTAAAATAAGTTTCTACGAACTTATAAGTATGTAAGATAAGGACATTTTAGATTTTAAGATAAGGTTGGTTTGCAAAGAAATTTTTTAGAACATAGATTCAATAAGTAAGTAATCTATATCTATAAAAGGCAAAGCCCTCACTCACTCACTCATCACTAATTCTCCAACTTCCCAATAACCCAGAAGGCTGAAATTTGGTACACTGTTTTTTTAGGCATTAAATAGGAAAACTAAGTAGTTTTCATCCTGATCTGACCCTCGGACTCCACCACAGACCCTCGCAAAGATCCCGTATTATCCTTATAGCAGAATATAAATTGATGAAATGTTTATATTCAAACAGATGTGAAAAAGCAAGAAATTTAGTAGAATGTCAAACCAGCTGTCAGGAACAGAACATGAAATACTTATAAGACCTTTCTTCCCTGTAACAGCTGTTATTGAAAGAGCTAATTTAAACCATGTATTTTATCTACATCATTAGAAAAAATAAGCCCGATAGGCCCTATAGGGGGGCTGGCCTGATAGGCTTATTGGGCATAAGCCTTCTCAGGCCAGTGGCACCCTTGAGGTCTTTATCGGCGGGGCGCTGAATCTGCTCACATGTATAGTATAGAGAGGCCAGAATAACCTCCTGCGGGGGGCAACAATAGAATAACTCCAGTCGCAGCAGACCTGAGGACTTTGAGGATTCCTGAAAACATCTTTCTGGTTAATGAAAGTCCATCTTCTTTATATTTGTCAAATACTACTGATCTATCACTGCACAGTCCAAACTACTTGACTTAGAACCTTGGACGATCTTAAGGGCGTAAGCATCCGCTAACGGGTTTTTAATTCGAAGTTTTAGGGGGTTTTGGCGGGGTCGAAGTTTATATTTTTTCCTACGCAAGTGGAATGGATTGATCTTTTGTTTAATTTTTAATGATCGTCCAGCAAGCAGGTGGTTCAGCTTCACATATGGATACGATTTTACAGCTGATTTATAATTTGTTTACTTTCATAATGGTTTTATGGTTGTTTTGTTGATTTTTTAGGTGATACGTACTATATAAAAGTTATATTTAGTTTAGTTAGTTAAATTAAAGTCGTCATTCGTTTTTGTACCTTATGTGTTTAATCATAAACTCAGTATGTGGCCCTATCTCCATTTACGCAGCGAGAGTTACGGTTTTTATCGTGAGCAAAGCCACGGGCAACTGCTAGTCATACTATATTTGGTTTAGACTACGAACAATGCACCACATGACGCATTTTGTATTATTTAGTGTATTGGTTTCGAATAGAGTATTCAATGAATGAACAAAGAAAGATGGATCGTCCTTTTGTTATATTATAGGAATTATTAAAGCTATACAACTTTCACTGTCGATCAGTTACCGAGCACGAGATCAAATTGATTAATTAATTAACATATCTTTAGTTAACATTTAAACAATTTTGTAATTTTGAATCATGAGAAAAGGAATGGTTGCCAGACGCTGCAGTAGACGTCGGATGTCGCAGTGAGAGTGGCGCCTGCACGGGCCATTTGGAGGGGACAGCCTCCTTGTGGTAGACCTAGCGACGACGTCCCACGCTCTGACAGCCAAGTCCCCGCTGCTCGCCGAGTCTAGCTAGATCACTTCCCAAGACCTGATGATTTAAATAGAATTCTTAAGTGTTAGAAAATTTACAGGTTTAACGTGAGTGGAGAAAGTTCACTTAAAAATGCACAGTGTTGAAATATTTTTTATATAACAGTATTTGTAAGAGTTATGAAGATTAAACATTCTTCTTTAATATAGTTCTTACATTTGTAACCAGATTATAAGCCTCTTAAAACTTCGTTACTTTATCTTAGATCCCAATTAAACATGAAAGAAGGGTTTTAAGTTAATTTAAAGAAACCACTGTAAATAAACATTTGGTTTTGAATATTTTCTTTAAGGCGAAATCCAAGAAAACCTTTAAACGTCGACCTACCTCACAAAGAGGTCTTAAAGAGTTCTTAAACACAAAGTGAAACTAATCTTAAAATATGATCCTGCTCCAGTAATGTATACAAAGTTGAACCGTTGAAAGGACTAAACTCCGTAATATGCTGTATTACAGAGGAGTACATAAAGAATCTCGCTAGCGCAGAATATATAAGAGAGCGTCCCTAACGACGTTGCACACAGCGCTTAGCCTTAAAATGGCGGGAGAGCAGCAGGGGTGGGACTGCAGAGAGGGGGAGGGACTATCTCATTAAGCAGGGTAATCCAGACAAGGGTCAGATAGCGGGCTGGGGTGGCCCCTTCATTTGCTCGTCTGCAAAGCCCGCAACGCATCAGAGTGGTGCGGTAATTGTATTTCTCCCTTGTAGGCACAGTTCATACAACAGTTCCATTTAAGGGTTTACAGGTATTTTAAGCATTTTGTTTTCATCTCATGAGTAGTAAATAGATTAACTGATTATAAACTACCAACGCGATACATGTGATCTGAGGATCGTTTTCAGATTGCTATTAAATAATTAGGGTTTCTTATGTCAGCAACTAAATCCCAATTTCGCATCAGCCTTGTCAAAAGTTAATGCTTCATAAAAACATAAAAAGGTTTATGAGTAATAATCAACAGTTCTAAGATGAACTAATAATTTAATTTGTAACTAGTTTTGTAATTTAGTTTGATTTTAAAACAATTCTTTATTCTATATAATTTTTTAATGTGCTATAAAATTATTATACACTGATGGTTTGAGAAAATGTTTCAAATTGTAAATATTGACAATTACATAAAAGTAAAGTCTCACAATTGACATGGCCACAAAGGCACGATACAATGCATTCAATATTCCGTGTGAGGGAGCTTTGTTATCTTGGAAACGCGCCTTCAATTATTGCAGTATGCAACCAACCGCACCTCCTTCCTTCCCCTTGGTCCCATTCCACTTCTTCGCTCTTCGCTTTTAGTTAGCTGCCTTCCTTTCCGCTTTCGTGGTAGATGATATTTTCCGTTCTTTCATTATCATTAAATCTCCATTAGGAAAGTTTACTTGCGGAATTCTTAGTTATTTGCTCAATATCACAAAGGTACTCCTTATCGTTCATATAACCTTCCCATGTCTGATATAACTTGAATTTATTTCCTGTACTATCTTACAAATATCCTATTGATGGGGTTGACAAGTCCCATGATTAAACTCACAATATTGGTATGTAAAATAAAATTACTTGTATAGAATTTAGTATAAAACGCAGTCTCCTGAAATGGGAAACGTTTGAAAAATGTAAGTTTTGTTTGTGATTGTAAGGTGATAAAACATTCAACTAATTTATTTTAATAATTTATGTCATGGTTAAATATATTTTGATATCATCGTTCATCCGAACCACATAGTTTACAATACATTTCTACACTTTTAAATTAATTCTTGGATAAAATGAAATGCACTGTATATAATACAGTGTACTATAACGACTGTACTGATGAGTATCTACTTAGTTATTTCTAGGCTTATATATTTGTATATTTTATTATTTTACTGACGTTACAGGTTATAGCGCTGATTACACTCCGCACTAAAAGAATTTACAATCTACACATAACAAAATATGTGTTAGTATCTCGTAAATTGTAGTCTATAAACACTAAAACTAAAAATAAAACTCTCAGTGCACTCCGTGATTCAGAAAATACATTAACAGCGCGTGTTCCACCGCGGGATGAATACTCCGATGAAGAATTATACAATGTAACTGCCATTAACCCCGAGTGGGCTCTTTCCCATTGTTCCGGCCAGAATTGATAAATGCAGCCCCAAACATTCCAGCCCACGCTCTACCTGCCCTCAAATTACACACCCGGTCCATCCCGAGACTTTTTTGAGTTATTGTTCTCAAAAAAACCTCAGACGACCTTCAAAATGTGATTATAATGGGTCGGACGGCGAGGAATGGGCCAGCGCCCCGTCCCGTCACTCGTGGCCCTTCTGTCACGGCGGACAAGGGTTGAACTGACACTTATTAATTTGAAATGTAGAAGTGTTGAAACACAAAAATGTAAATCGCTCATTGAGTTTTAGTTGTTATGTAATTCCTTTAGCAAAGAGAATAGACCAAATCCTGCACTTTTTCAACGATATTTAATTATTTAGATTTATAAATGGCCAGTGTAACCAGTATTTAAAGTATACAAAATGTCCTAGATCGGCTATATACATGCACTTTTCATTTAAGGTCCACTCGTGCGTTACGTACAGTGATCCAAACCATTTTCAAAACTCTAAAAGGGTTGGTCTGGCGATTTTCAGATTTTCAAGCAAACGTTAATAAGATGGTAAAACAATTAAATGTTTTTTTATAAACTGTTATTATATTCCTTTTTCATTTTGGTTTACAGTATTTTTATCTCAATTAAAAAGAATCCACAAATCGACCGGTGCAGTATAAGCTTTAAAAAAAGTAGAAGCTTTGAACATTTAAATTTGAAATAAAAAAAACCTATAGAAATTCTTCATTAAGCTTTTGAAGTAAGTTGGACGAGAAAAATAATAGGATTATCTAAGATTTCCTCGTTTTATTTTGATTTTGTATTGTAAATACTTCATATTATCGAGTAAATTTCTTTGAAGAATTAAAAGAGCTAGAATTAAAAATGGAGGGATATTTGCGGAGACAGAAATAGAGGATAGAACTGGAGGACGTTATTTGCTTGATTTTTAATTGTTCGAACATAGACAAATTCTAAATTTGTTATTTTTATAATAATGTTTTGTATTTCAAATGTTTGAGGATATCATTTTGGTGAGTATATGTATAAAGAGTTGTCCTTTACTAAAAGGAGGAAACTGGATAACAAGTATTAGAGTATGGCCGAATAACATATATAACAAAACATTGCCTTTTTGGGTTCAGTTTCTCTCCCAGTAAGATAGAAGTCCAAACACAAGGAGATACATCATTTTATCCTCCTGTTTCTGCAAAAGACGGATGTTCTGAGAAGTGTTTGGGGAAACTCGAACCAAAACACGTTTTGCGTGGTAAGATGAATCCTTAAACATTTCTTGCGGTTTTTTTAGTTTGATTTTTAGCTTACACTGTTCTAAATCTGGTTATCATTACTACTTTAAATTCGAAACGTATTTAAAACATGTTTTCAGAGATTGTGCGCACACTTTTAAGTCATATTGGGTTTCCGATGCTTAAATGGATCCGGTTATTTTTACTCACGGCAAAATTGATACGTTTATCCTTTCATCGAACTTGTTTGATTTCTTACTGTGATTGTGATTCCTTACTTAGCGAGAAAGTGGTTCTATTGGTGGGGAAATTCATATTTCTGCTGCCAAGCAATACCTTAGCAGCAGATCAGGAGCGGTTTCTGAACCTCCAACCTCATCTTAGCCTAGTTTAAAAAAAAGTTTGAAAAATAATGTTTATTGTGGAAAATGCTCCTCACTATCTTGTTTTATTTTCCTGATTTTAACAAATAAATAATATACAGTTGATTCCAATTTAGTGAACCGTGGTGAAAAATATAGTTCAAATCACTATAAATGTGTTCTCTACAAATGTTTGATAAATTTCCGACTTTAAACTTATGGTCTCGAATATGCAGACTCGTCCCACTTCCCACTATTGTTATGAAATATCCTATTCTGATTCGGAGGCTTATTTTATTATCAATGACTTATTTAAGAACTAACAAACTCTTAGTTAATTTTCAAGCTCGCCTCTTAATGTAATGCTTTAGTTGTTGAAAAGGAAACATAATCCTTACATATTAGGATGCGTTGCGTCTGTTGCTGTAGTGAGGGTGCAATCTATGGAATCCCCCGTCAGCCGCATTCTTCACCCTCCTCGTCGATTTGTGTTAAATACACGATATGCAAGTTATTACTCTCGTGTCTGTGACATATGTATTGCTTTATTCGTGTGGGGCTGCACATGGTAAAATATTCTATGTATGTAGCAACAAAAATGGGGATGCATCCCAAGTAGACAAATTAAATCAAAATACAAATACTGTTTATGACTTTGTATTTTTTATAGTAACGTCTCTTGGCCAGTTTTACACTCTTGTATAAACTCCTTTTTCGAGATGGTGAATCACCCTGATTAAGTTCCAGGGTCTCAGGTCGGCCGCACACCACAGCGACGACACGACGCTTACACATTAGTTCAATGTTCATTGATAAATTTAAAGTCGTAGTCACGCTCGATCTCACAGAGTACACTTATGTCAAGTGTTAGTTACGCTTTAAGGGCCTGTAAAACTAAAGTTTTCAGTCAGATTACGAAAATTATCTTAATTTTAATAATTCGTAACGTAATATTTTGTTGTTTGTGTTAGACTGATAAACAGTCAAAGAATTGTATTTAATCACAGAGCTTTTAATTATCAGATTTAGAGTCAGTGGACCTCAACCAAAGCTGTGAGTTGAAAATAGTCGAAGCTTAAAATTTTAAGGTTTAATCAATAACCATTTAAACAAGTTGGATTGATTTTAAATTGAAAACAATAGTACTGAAATCTACTACATAGCGCCACAGGTCGTAATATCTAAGGAACAATGAGAGACAGGAGGCAGCCGTTGAGCGTGTCAAACAATTACACCGCACAAGTTGTCGGAACGTCCGCGGCACGCTGACACGCTGAGGTGCGGTTAGCCCTCCCCCGGCCGTCTGTAAACTGTCGTGAAGTTAGCTGCATTGACCATGTACCTCGTCAGTGTCCTTCCTAAATAACGTTCTTTTCTAGAGATATTGGAAAATCAACGTTCAAAAGTTAACGGTTTTCTGGTGCATAGGTATTGCCTTCACAAAAAAATGGAATCGCTAAACTACAGTAACTAAATAAATCTTTGGTCAAACAAAATTATTTGTGTTCTCGATACTTTTGAATTACTCGAAAATTCTGCAGCCTCGCAGCTCCGAAACTGTGATTCAGTGTAATTTCAAAATAGCCGGTGTGTTTAATTAAAAATAAATGAGGTTCGACTCTTAGTTGAAGGCTGAAGCTTGAATATTTCAGTGACACTAATGAAGCAGGAGACGAGTCGAAGGCGATACAAGTTTTGGACTTATCCTGAGAATTAAACTGGGATGAAAAGGTTCAGAATTATGCTGTGTCATTAAACTTCAGATTTTCATTTAAATGTTGCGATTGAAATGGCAGCTGTTTGAATGTTCTTTTAGGAATTCTTTTTCAATAAAATTACTTCTAATGAAATTAAATAAACGGGTTTTTCATTTAAAACAAATCAAACTGGGATCTCTTAATTCTGGATTTTTTTGGAAGTGCGATCTTTACAAAATGCGGATCTCAAAAATACGTTTGTAAAAATAATCCATTTCAACATATATTTTAAGTGTATGAGTATTATTATTTTATGCAAAGACTACCCTTTTCCGTTCATTAACAATTAATTGTAATTATAAAGCGACGTGAGATAATGAACGAAAAGGGTAATCTGTAGGACATCATACAATACTAGTACCTCAGACAAGTAAATGGACTTTAATGTACAATATAAATACATTTTTGTTGCCAAATTTATTTGGCGACTGTTGTAAAAATATAACTTTTGATTTTATTTATTCCTATCATTGTTTAATCCTAACAATAATTAAAAAATTATATTATTTATTGAACTTAGTAAGAAAATAAGAAGTCACACAGCATACAAGGAAAATAATTTATTTACTTGTATATTTGATTTCAATTGCAAAGCGCAGTTGAATACAAAAATGTATTCTAAAACACTGAAACCTGAACAAAGGACGTTTGTATCTCACTTAATAATTCATAAGTTAAAGTCACATTCTGAGAGATTTAAATTTCAATCCGCGCGCAGAGGCCGAATCCTTTTTCCATTTATTATTTGTTTCCGCAGAGCGACAGCGACCCGCTAGCGACTCATCGCGTCCCGGACTTTGTGCAACCCGAGTCTCGGTAACATCGGGGCCTCCCTTCCTCTCCTTAATTAGTCAGACTGTTGCGCTTTACGCAACCAGGCCCGCGTTGCGCCGCACGCATCGGCCTCTTGCGCAATCACGGCTATTATCGCAGGCTCCACTCTAGCGCAATTACTCGTATGTGTGAATGAGATGTTAATTAAACTGTTATATTGAATCATCACAAATAAACCTATTTTATGAAGTACAGGAAATGTATTGTGAATTTATGTTCGAATTAATAGAACTCACATTCGGCTTATTTTTCATGCATTACGCTGATTTAAACATTAGCAATTATAACTATCCGCAGCTTCTCTCACTTAAAGAATAAAACATTTTTACTAGAATTTTTACTTTCATTGCACTAATGAGACACATAATTAATTGTGGTATACGGGATCTAAATTTAAGTTTTGCATCAGGCAATCAGACGAAAATTTATCGAACAAAAAAGAGGAAATATTCATTTATGGTAACTTTTTTCAATCCTCAAGAGATAATATTGCTCATTTGCCCCATAGAGACGAAAATGTTTAGTAAGAATTGCATATTTTTTTATTAAAGAAATGTTTTTATCCTGATTTTCCTCTTTCCTAATGTCGTGTTGTTAATTTTCCTTAGTGATTTAATTTTGCAGTTCTTTTTTGTGTCTTGGCATATTGGCAATATTTTTTAACACCAACACTGTCATTGTAAACTTGAAAATTTGCAATATTTTAGGTTTTTGAAAAAAATGTTTGATCTTCTCTAACTAGCCTACACACATAGATACTATAAAGAGTTTAAGTGCAATGATTCATGTTATTAAGAAACTTGCAATGAGTCAGCCAGTCAATTGTTTTTGGCTTTTAAATTAAACTAAAACCTCTTAATTTAGCGACCCAATAAAAACTGTAAATTAAGAAATATTTAAATGTGGGAAGGCTTTCACGGCAGAGGAAAATTATGTAAATATAAAAATCAGAAAGCACTGTAGGTCACTCAAAATTAGAAAGAAAAAAGCCTACTATGTAGTATGTAGTTTTCTATGTAATAACATGGACTTAAGTGCGCTTGGTAGCCTTCATAATATATTGATAATCGTTCATTGACTGAAATATCTCACAGTCTGTAGCACATATTTGCTACTTTGCGACGTATGTTTATTCATGGAGATAAAAAACCTGTAGCTAAGCGACTAAACTGAACTCAAATTTTTCAGTCCGCCGTGTTCATATACGGTGCAGAAAATACCGGAATAAAAATTACGACTAAAAATCTGATCTTAAAGCGTGCATCCACGATCCATGACTAAACTTTGCATGAAAATATCAACTTTGAAACGAAACATTGCGTCGTAAACCGACGGGCTCCCCTCCCGCCCGGTGTAATCACTGAGCGTACAATGTGTACAAGTTGCCTCGTGTACGATATACGATAGGCAGGTTTACGAGCAACAACAGCTTTACAGCGCGGAGTGGCGCCCCACCGCCGTTCGTCGAACTCTAAAACCAATAGGGTGAAAATATTAACCCGCCCGCGGTGGTTCCGTCTTACGGCTTAATTTTAAGTTATCGGGGAAAGTTTCCTCTCTCGTGAACACGTTGTACCTAGCCTGCGAACGTTTTATATCATTTACACAATCTGTTGTGTCTCCTATTCCATAGGATAGGTTAAGTTTTATACGTTAAGTTATAATAATAAATTTGAAAATTTACGTCAAGATCCAAATGACGGTAAAAATTGAAGTTTTCATTAAAAGGTGCGTTGGTTCAATATATTAAAACTTGTATGGTTAAAATAAAACATTTTATTATGATATGAATTATTTGTAATGCAATATTATGGTTGTCTTGCAAACTATCGTTTGTATAGAAAACTCTGCTTATTGCGATCAGACTAAGATATTGCTCCCTCCAACTTATATTTTGATTTAGTTTATGATTTAATAGAACGTATTTTAAAATAATACTATTTAAATTGCAATTTTTCCATGAATTTCGAATTTAAATCTCTTCAGTTCCTAAACAATAGTGTTAAGGGAATTCTACTTTAATGGTTTTTGGCATTATATTAATTTATTATTCTTGCCCCAAAATGTTTTTCACTTACCACGTTATTTCATTTACGATGAACCAGTTCCATCAGTTTTACCCATTCACCGACTGTGAGCAGTTACTGATTATGTTTTCTCATTATAAGACTTCCCCGTAATACATTGTAAAATCCCACCAACAACGTAATAACAGGGCCGGATCATAAAATGTTCGTTCTCTATTTCAAGGGACAGTCAGAGGCGGAGAGAGTCGTTATTGGGGGAGGGATGAAGTTATCAGACTATTTACGGCCCTTGAAATGCAAACCTCTGGTAATTACAGACCCATTGCCTCATGTTCTCTCTCGCTGTTAATGGAAATAAATACAATGTAGCGCATTCGTGTAGTCGCTATGGAAAATTGTTGAGTTTATTTTAAAGAGCGTGATTATAAATCTTGGGTTTCAAAAAATATAAATAATTATATTTAAAATGATTGGCTGAGTGGGTGGTGTAGGTGTTACAGAAACTGTCGTAAAATATGCTAAATTGTTCCTAAAACTACAGAAACTGTTGTTAGTATTTTTTATTTTAGATGAGTCGGTGGGCTTTAAGTAATTTGTTTGTGTAAAATATTTTAAATATAAATTCATTACCATGTTCATCTGGAATAACTCCAATTTTGACATTGTACTTTATTACTGGCACCTGGCACTAAAATTAATCGTTTAGAAAAAGAGTGTTATACCTTATCTATTTGTGACTTTATCATAATATATAAAAATATTAACATTTAAAATATATCCTTCCACAAATATAAAAAAATATTTAAAATATTTAGTCCTTCGCCACTAGATCGTAAAATCTCCAGTGTAAATAAAATTAATCCCGAGTAATGTAGACTCATCTGCAGCTAATTACAACACAGCAGTCAAAAAGCGGCAAAGGCAATGTCATTTACTTATGATTGGGTTTGTATAACCCCGGCATATTTTACCTCTTTCGGTCCATAAACATACGAGCCATATTTTCCGGCCGTTCGTAGCTCAGAGTGTGTTTTGATGTGACAGCCGCATTGTTCCCCAGTTTATGGCCAACAACTCGCTGAAACAACGAGAGTTTAACAGCTGTTTGCTGCTCCTGCCGCCCAGCCCGCCAGCCCCGCACAGCTAATGGGGCGTATTATAGTCTCAACAGTTGAATGTAAACATGCAATGATTTCCTTCTCAATTTGCTTTACAAAATTAAGTTGCCAATTAATTGGTCTATTATGAAGGAGAGGGAAAAGGAATAAAAAAGGTTGAGCTT
The DNA here is from genome assembly GCA_035578135.1 of Flexamia atlantica. Classification (NCBI taxonomy): domain Eukaryota; kingdom Metazoa; phylum Arthropoda; class Insecta; order Hemiptera; family Cicadellidae; genus Flexamia; species Flexamia atlantica. The sequence goes on from JAQJVK010000019.1 coordinate 12,265,832, forward strand.
AAGAGTTTTATCAAACCAGTAACCCTTTCTAGTCAATTGTTTTACAGAAAACAAAATGACACGTCAAGACAATACTGTGACTGGGCAATCAACTAAGAATTTCTTATTGATAAGCCATTTGTCATTTAAGATTACTTTAAATGAACATTAAAACATTTGTACATAAAAGTTGGTTCGGTTTTATAAATGATTTGTCTAGTAGTATATCCCATACATACATTCATTCATTCATACGTGCATACATAATAATGTACTTGGATACATACATATGTACTTAAAAACATACATGGAAAGATTGATTTTCTTAGCCACCTTATGATTGTGGTTTAAACACAAAGAAAGGATTCTTTTTCTGTGGTTTAGCTATAAAAGAGATAATAATCGTTGAACATTGTTTCAACCAATCACGTCGCAGCGATGACCTAAAGTGACTCCACCAGTGGCTAAATTAATTTGAGGAAATAAATCGCCCGTACAAAAGTATTATTAAAAACGTTGCCTAAAAAATTAAAAACTCATTCTATTAGTAGATGTAATAAATTCTTTGGCCGTGGAGAGTTGATGAGATCGGTCCACGTGAGAGCGATATAACAGGGGATGAAGGGATTATGAGAGGGGTAAAAGGAGATTAGAGATGGGGTGGTTGCATCAAAGCTATTTATGGCGCTCCGGACGCAAACCATTGTCGACAATTACAGACCTATTGTGTTTGTATCCTCTTTTCACGATTTATGCAAATGCAGTGGCCGGAATTGATACAAAGTCGCAACAGATTTCATTCGAACAAATGATTTGAATAAGTGCTTTGAATCCTATATGTTAAAAGCTTTCAAACATTTAGTTGGGCCTGTTTTGTTTAATGCCGGAGTCGGTGGCTGATGCAATTCCGATGTGAGTTTATTTACCCCGCAGTAATGGGTTCACTAGTGGCTTACTGTTTTCATGATACAATAGAACCATCCAGTGAATATCCGCTTTTTCAATATCCCTGCAATCGAGTAAAATTTAATGTTATTCCTAGAATCCATTAATAATTCCATTATTGTTATGAAATCAGACAAAATGTTTCAATAGCCTGATAATAAAAGGTTCATCCACTTGTATTAATACAATTCATTTCCATTTATTATTTTTGTTAGGAATCATTACTTGTTAAAGTAAACAAAGGTATTTAAGTGAATGATTCATGAATGTCTAGTTTTATTGGGATTGTTCATGGGTTTGTGCACGGGATATGTAGATATAAATTGGTTTATTATCTATTAGTGTATTATGATTTTGACTGCCTGATTATTGCATGTCTTTGTTAACTGTAGTTTGCAAGAAAAATAATGAATGTTAATGAAATTTCTTTTTACATACATTAAAAAATTAATAAATTCTGCTTCGATATTCAGTTTGATGTTGTTATCTCAATTTTAAATTGTTATAATATTAAAATTTAAACAGAGCATGTGCGTGTTTTAATAATTTTTAACCGTTTTAGAATTTTAACCGTATTTAGTTTTCTTAAAATTTAAAAAAGGCATAAAACAATTGAAACCAGGATTACAAACCCATAAACTCACTCCAAATTGTCCTGTTATATGGTGTTTTTTTAGTAAACTCAAAACGTAAATATATATATATATATATATATATATATATATATATATTAAAAAGGGAGGCTTTGGCCTATATATATCTTTTCGAAACTAACATAGTTTAAAGAACCTTGTAAACAAAATCCATAACTGCAAATTTTGTTTATTGCAATTCAAACTCATGCAACGGTCAACGTCCAAAATAATGTATTTAATATTTTATAGTTATTTACAAAACATGAGGTGATATATCTACGTAGTGAATTGGTAGTACGTTATGGATTGGACAACGTAACTTTAATTTAATTTAGGTACAATTACAAAAACCCAAGTAAGTAGTCAATAAAGACCTTATTGGGTACAAAGGTGCTTACCTTAAACCCAGGATCGGCGGTTGAGAGCGTGACCAGCGTTAGTTTGCTGCACTGTTTTATTTGGAGATTCAATATTTAGGTTCATCATTTTGGTTACACGCATTTGTCACGAATGGTTTGTTGTTCGTAGTAATGTAATGATCATAACTGTAAAGGCGATTTGTTGAGCAGGTTTAAAAACCTTCCGGCTTGAAATACATTCTTTATTTAACAAAGCAAGTTCTTACAGTTTTATTTACTTGTTTTAACTGGCAATAATATTTAAACATCGTCGCTTCTTTATAGTATTTAAGGGTGATTATTAAAAAAAATCGTTTTGAGGGTCCACGAACAGTTCTAAAAAGTATAGTTTTAAATACAGCTTGAAAAATAAAAGGAATCCTCTACCGAAGGCTCTAAATAGCACGCAGACAGACAGGTCCAGAACAAAATCTTTAAAATAGTTTTCGTGCTTCGGTAGTGGACCTGATTGTCTTCGGCCATAGTCTACTGATGAATGAGCCTGGCCGATGAGTCAGCGGTTCCCGGCCAACAACAAAGCCGCACTCAGCTGAACCATCTACAGTCGTCGTCATTCATCGTACCTCGAGAGGGGCGGTCTCAGGTTCCGCATTAATCCCATATTTTACGTCTCACGTGCATTTAATAGTTTGTGTGTTGAGTGAGTACATTAAAACATTGTCTCATGAGTGAAAAGTTGGCCCCGAGCTTTAACTTAACTTAAATTGGCCCCGACAATTTAACTTATCAGCACATATATTAAATTATTATTTATTTCGATATTTTCTACATATTGTTTAAAATGCTGGCTCTGTCTCTGTTTCGCAACTATTTCATATGCACTAGGTGAGGGAGGCCCCAACACGGATTTTTCTATGGGGTCCCTAGTATTTCTCAGTAATAGGTTCTAAGGTTTTCATTTTATCAATATATTATATATATTTTTGTTTTAGTTTAAGGATTATAAGTGTTTGTTATCTGTATATATGTATATGGACTTTATAGTGAAATCAACTATTTATTTATTTATATTCTCACGACGGAGACAATGTGCTTTACTCTCAAAATACACACAACATTTTTCCCCCACCTGAAATAATAAATTTCCAATCTTTAAACTTCTACTTTATTAAATTAGTAATTAACAATTAATATCCATATTGTTTCAATCTGCAATTAGTGCCTGCATATGAGTAGCTACAACTATTCATGCACCAATGACCAGCTAATTGTTGCAACATTCTCAATGTAAAAATTATAATTCGTAAAGTTATTATTCGAATCAGTAATTTTATTTACCGTTTCGATTTGATTTGATATTGATTCACACAACATCAATCAGTATCTACAAATAATTCATAATTCTTATACGCTTAATTCAACGACGTTCTTACAGCTGATTGTTGTCAATGTTATTTTTATGTGATTATTTCTGCCACTAAATCAGCTGTTAGTGCCTGCAATCTGTTGAAACTCAACATATTTGCATGTATACGTAAAAATTTGAAGGCGCTCTAATTTTTGAATTATTGATTTCAATGTTATTCTTATGTGTTTACTTTGTCTCCCGCAGAGTGAAAAAGTAATCACTTTACTCCCGCTGGGAGGCAAAATATTATTTTACTCACTCATTACAAGGAGTAAAAAGCGTCTTAACATAGCAGGTGGGGGAAAACACACTTTTATTGGCATTAAATAAAAAGCATATTCTAAAATCGAATTGAATCGCAGTATAAAAGATGTCAGCAACAAAAGCACCGACAGAAAAAGGGTGGAATGTAACGCGTTTGTTCCGTATGAAAGGGCCTTGCACGGCTGATTGGGTTTGACAGATTGAATTCTGTGACTAGGCGACCTTCTTCCGAGACACTGGCACCTGCGCCGGCTGATGTGATACAACAGCTGATGGTAATGAACAGCTGATTACAGCTGATGACATAATAAGTCAGTGACCAGTCACTTCGTGCTACTAGGTCTGCATAATCTGTGACTCGACGATGATACTTTAGAAAGCGTATATGCAATAGTTGATCATATAAAGCGGCCTAGTATTTCCTTGATGCAGTATACTATGATATAGTCAAACAGTGTACCCATAATATAGTGTGGATTGTATGTAATGTGTTACTAAACGACTTTCTATCCATTTATCTTATGATTGAAAAAACCGATTTTAATTTACTATCGATTTATAGCTGATGAAACAAAGTGACGCAGTCTCTTGTTGCTACTGGGATTGTACAGTATATAGTAAGTGATCACGGCCTTCTGCTCAGACGCCCAGACACCGCACCTGCGCCAGCTGACGTTTATACAACAGCTGATCGTAATAAACAGCTGATTAAACGGCTGATGTCACGGTTTGACCCAGTATTTTCTTTTTCAACACGTACTTATTTGCTGCATGTCGTTTATTTACGTTAAGTATTATTTTATAAATGAGAGAAGACACAGAAACTAGAAAAAATTATGAAAGGGAATAAATATAAACAAATTACATTACAAAATCTATTGTAAATAAACATCCATGTCACAGTTATCTTCTTAAAGAAAATCTCACAAGACTATTAGGCTCCCTGTATGTAAATCTGAACTCTCAGACATTACTGACCTCAAAATTGATGTTTAATTACATTCTATTTTGTGACGTCATTTTTCTTTTATTTCCCTTAATGTCTTTATTCTAGAACCATGAGAGAAAGTAATTCAATGAATTCATTTGGAGCAGAGCTTCCACATTGATAATAAATTACAAAAATCTTACAATATATATACAGAATTGGTTTTTTGTTATAATTACGCTATAGGCCTACTTTAGTTGCCATAGGGCATAGTTGCCATAGGGCATAGTTGCCATAGGGCATAGTTGCCATTGTTGTCATAGCTGAACTTTTATTCTTTAATGATTAAAAAAAAGTACAATACCTGATTGTGCTGTTAAAAGAAGACACTGCAACAAACCTGGAAAAGACAAGAAAAGTCAATATGAATTTAGTAATTGCATCAAAAATATTTTAATGACAGTTTATTTCAACAAGACAATCTTCAGATTATTTAAAAATTATTTAAACTTAACTTTAACATAAGTTACTTAACTTAAAGTACAAAGAAAGTATAGCAAACACTGTTGTCTTAAGTCTCATTTAAACTCGTCGAAGATTTAAGAGTAGGGGAGGGGTGAAACACGGCAGATGTTTGGCCACGGGCCACGGGCCTTGGCCTTAGGCCATCGGACTACTTAACGGAATTACGAGAACTCTCTCGCTCCTTTGGATAGTACTTAAGTAGAATAAATAAATGTATGATTAAAAAAATGAATAACTACATCATTAATAAACTCCTAAGGAATCATTTAAGATAAGTCTAATCGCACAATAAAATAATTTCTGTAATGGGTAGTTTTGGTGCAGGGAAGTTTTGAAGAGCTCGTTGTTTGAATAGCTTATGGTTTATTAGTCTAGAAGCCATACGTAGAATACATTTATCTACGCATCTACATGGTGATAAGAAGTTTATACAGTTATAAGAATGCAGTCTTTATATGGATAATCTACTGGGAAAAATAGAATAAATATAAACCGTTAAAACCTCCTTAGAGCTATAAATATTTGTAAACGTTGTGGTAATGAAATATTCATCAGTCCAGAAAGCTACGGGACACTTTTATAACTTACAAATGTTTATACGGTATTTTGAAATACAAACTAGTCGAATTCATCCTGTTCATAAACGGAACTTGCATGCAACACTGCAACACTGCCCATCCCTTGTTTTAAACATAAAGGCACATTGAGTCGCGATAGCCGGCGGATTTGAATGCATATCTTGCGTTTAATGGTACTTTCGGACAATTAACCTCTAACTGCCTTGTTGTTTGCGTTTCTGCAAAAAGAGGGTTTGAGCACTGGGGCTACATCAACATCAGGGTGCTTGTGTAGCCGCCGACCACAACCATTGCTGTCATGTCCTCTTGTTTGTCACGTACCGTAACCCTTCGTCATCGTTACATCAACAACAGGGTGGTTGTGTAGCCGCCGACCACAACCATTGCTGTCATGTTCTCTTGTTGTCACGTGCCGTAACCCTTCGTCATCGTTACATCAACAACAGGGTGGTAGTGTAGCCGCCGACCACAACCATTGCTGTCATGTTCTCTTGTTTGTCACGTGCCGTAACCCTTCGTCATCGTTACATCAACAACAGGGTGGTTGTGTAGCCGCCGACCACAACCATTGCTGTCTATGTTCTCTTGTTGTCACGTACCGTAACCCTTCGTCATCGTTACATCAACAACAGGGTGGTAGTGTAGCCGCCGACCACAACCATTGCTGTCATGTTCTCTTGTTTGTCACGTGCCGTAACCCTTCGTCATCGTTACGTCAACAACAGGGTGGTTGTGTAGCCGCCGACCACAACCATTGCTGTCATGTTCTCTTGTTTGTCACGTGCCGTAACCCTTCGTCATCGTTACATCAACAACAGGGTGGTTGTGTAGCCGCCGACCACAACCATTGCTGTCATGTTCTCTTGTTTGTCACGTACCGGAACCCTTCGTCATCGTTACATCAATAACAGGGTGGTTGTGTAGCCGCCGACCACAACCATTGCTGTCATGTTCTCTTGTTGTCACGTACCGTAACCCTTCGTCATCGTTACATCAATAACAGGGTGGTTGTGTAGCCGCCGACCACAACCATTGTATCTATGTTCTCTTGTTTGTCACGTGCCGTAACCCTTCGTCATCGTTACATCAACAACAGGGTGGTAGTGTAGCCACCGACCACAACCATTGCTGTCATGTTCTCTTGTTTGTCACGTGCCGTAACCCTTCGTCATCGTTACATCAACAACAGGGTGGTTGTGTAGCCGCCGACCACAACCATTGCTGTCTATGTTCTCTTGTTTGTCACGTACCGTAACCCTTCGTCATCGTTACATCAATAACAGGGTGGTTGTGTAGCCGCCGACCACAACCATTGCTGTCATGTTCTCTTGTTGTCACGTGCCGTAACCCTTCGTCATCGTTACATCAACAACAGGGTGGTTGTGAAGCCGCCGACCACAACCATTGCTGTCTATGTTCTCTTGTTTGTCACGTGCCGTAACCCTTCGTCATCGTTCATGAATCGCTTCGTCAAGTTTCATTTTATTTAGTGAACTTATGAATCTGTACTTAGAAGAACAAACTGTGCAGGGATGTAGTCAATTCAATTAATTTTCTTTTAGAAAAGTAAACTTTAACTATTTTGAACGTGTTTTACGAGTTTATGAAAGAGACATTATAACCAGTACTAGTTGTTCATGACGTGCATACTTAAATGGTTAGAACTGACCTTTTGTTTGTTTTTGTTTTGGTTTTATATTCCACAGATGACAGAAAAAAACGTATATTTTACCCACCTTTTGCACTCACATGAGTTTATACATATAATCTTTACTCTACAAAAAGTAGCATGTGCTATTAACTACATAATACGATGTCATTTATTTACATGTTGTTATTTCATCACCAAAATAGCAACTCATAAGGTCAATGTTAATGTTTTTAAAATATAAATTCAATTTCCTCCAAGTCTAAAAGACTAGTACAATTATCAATGGAACTGAGCACATCTACAGTAAAATGCAATTCTATCGGTATACATAGATTTTTGCTCCGTTGCATAAAGGCTGAGAAAAAGGGATCACAAAAATTATAAGGAAAAATGCTTGCCTATTAATATAATAACAAGTATACTGATAATAATTTTATTTCAAATCGGACACATTTCACTACGCGCCAGATAAATGTTTGTGTAGTAGTTTTGTACATCCATTATCACGAGGACTTCAACTTTAGAGATTGAGAGAATACTGTCGAATGAAATAGGTCTGAGATTAATACCGATATTTTATACCGCCAGTGTAATAAAACAAGCGAAAACAAACACCCTCACTCACATTCTCCCTCCCTAACTTTATTGAGCTGCTGAAATTGAGCACCTCTGTGCTAAAAGTGGATGGTGCTAAAAGTGGTTCAAGAGTTAGAAATTATTCATTTTTTGGCATAAACATAACTAAATTAAAATTACTCAAATAACTTCAGCAGCCCCGATCTTAAGAAATCTTTACAAGGCACTGTTATCAAAGCATACGATCACCGCCACGAACCCGGGTAGTTATCTGTGATGCTGTAGTTGGATGTCATAAGTGTATTTATTACAGCTTAAAATAGTTCAAATTCCCAGTATCTGACTGCGGTGATCTATTGCATTTACTAATGCATTTTGGATCTTCAATATAATACAATGGGAGCAAATTTAAATGGCATTAAAGGGCCATTTATGAATAGCTGTTTGGATGAATGGTAACACGGACATCAAAATTCCACCTTTATCCCTTAACACATCTTTTTCGTTGATTTGCTAATTACAACTAATGAAGAAAAGGCCTACATATTTTCTTAGATGAAGCTAGTTGTGCATAACATCACAACAACTCAACATATAACACCAAATATGCAAATAAAATGCATATTTAAACTGAATTTAAAATAGTATATTGATAAAATTACAGGAATAACAGGATCAAAGTAAGGAGTCAACTTTTCATAAAACCGTTTACCATATCTGAGTTTGCAACTCAGTTTGAGAGGGTTGGGCGCGGGGGGCAACAGCTGTTAAACTGAGCTCTGGCTTATGTACCTGCGAGGTGGTGTCATAACATATCCAGTGTTACCTGTACTGCTTCACGTTAAACTCTTCCCTTCTACATTAGATGGTAAGCCATAATTTCTTGATTTCATGAGCGAAAATAAAGTTTCGAACAAATTCAAAAGCGCCCCAAAGCTTCATACATGAACTCTTATTAAATAAATTTATTTATTGATCCGCATAAAAATAAATATTACATTTTCAAATTCCGATGTAGTAAATATTTATGTGATATAATATATTACAGTCCCAACTTTTTGGCTGAGCCTTCAAGTCGCAGAGCTAGTCCTTCTTGCTGCTTTAAAAAAATAGATCTCGGAGCTCAGAACATGGGATACATCAGGTCGTGCAGAAAGCAAAACACAAAACACAACAATGAGGAGCCCAAGAGAACGCAATAGAAATAAATTGTATGAATAGTTACTGAGCGAGAGAGAAATATCTGAAAAAAAATTAAGACGTCGACAAAAAATTATCGACTGAATAACAGATTGTGTAGCAAACTGTTGTTCGAAATTGCAACTATGTACATTATTAGGATAATTATTTTCAACGGACACAGTATTTCTTTATGTACATTCGATTACGGAGCTGGGGCGGAAGCCAATCATGTGACTCGACGGGGTGGCCCCAGCTCCAGTGCCCGGGGCCGCGCCGCGCCGCCTCGTCGCCCTGAGGCCGGACATCCGCCATTACGCCTTCATCCATGTTTGGTACCACTATTTAAAAGCATTTTTATACGAAACTAGCAGAAATACCCGTAGCTTCGCCCGCAGAAAGGATGAATAATTTTTACTAAACCATTTAACAGTATGCCATGTGCAATAAAAAGAATTGTCCATACTGAGTTTTAAGATTCTAGTTTCAGTACTTATTTATTTATTTATTAGACGGACGACCCATTTTACATAAGTGGGAATACTTACTTACTACTTGAATACTTGAATGCATATACTACTTCGGCCGGGTTGTACAAAGTATGTAGCTCAAGTGGCATTTGAAAAATATATAGTATGTGGCCGTAATAAATTGGTAAAGTTGATTCTTTTAACATAATGGTTCTCGTACCTTTTCCACCCTCGAAAATATTCCATAGGTTTTCCATCTATAGTTTTGAAAACTTAAATGGCCGCCATTTTGAATTTTATAATATGCTCCTTTTTAACCGTCTGAGAGAGAACTTTTCAAAAACCTTTCTTTGTTTCCGTCTAGAGCATATAAAGAATAATTGTGCCAGGTTTCATTGCTCGAAGTCTTGTACTTTTTGTAAAAGTAAGCTTTGAAAGATAAAAATTGCCGCCATTTTTAAATTTATAATATAATATATTTTAGCCTTTTGAGAGAAAATATTGCAAAATCCGTTCTTAGTACGCATCTAGAGCCTGTAAAGAATGTTTGTGCCAAGTTTCATGGCTCTAAGCCTTGTAGTTTTTTAGAAACTCTGATCAGTCAGTCAATGGGTTTTGGCTTTTATATATAGAGATATAGATATATTCATTTCCTCGCCCACAAAGGAACCATTTCTCAAAATTGATAAACTATATGGAAAAACCATATCCCAACAACATCATTTTAATTAATTGTTACGACAAATGGTTCAAACATCTGCAATAAAGCGTCTTTGCACTGTGTAATGCTCACCAGAAACAACTAAATCCCAGAATCTAAACAATGTAATCCGGTGTAACGTTTAACCGCCGCCAGGCTTTTGTTCATATGTTTTGGCGGCATTTATATTTTCCCACGCTGAGTGTTTCTTTGCGAATGTTTGTGTGCAATTTTCACACTCTAGAGCACATAAACAAGAGTATTGTTTTAATCGATTATATTACATTGCTCCATTTTCTGCTCGATATATTTCCACTCTGTTTCAAGTTGAGTTCTTTCTTTGCAATAGTATGACACAATTCTGTGTCAACCGGAAACAGATAATAAATCGATAGGCCTACAATATCTCTGTTTCAGATTGTTTTAACAAATAATTTCAAGATTTAAATTCAACCACATTTCACTATTACAAAAACGTTTGAGAAACGTTAAACACATTAACAATCAATGCGTGCAGTCGAAAGTTACAGTGAGGGGATGAGGCTGAAAGGGGAAACCTTTTAAATATACCGTATCAATAAAGCCGAAATGATGTATGGTGTACGCAGTGCAGCAACGTCGGCGATAAACCGAAAGTGGCTTTCAGGGGGGGAACAGCGGGCTGCTTTAATTGTTCGATTAAACCGACCATAAAGCCATTAAGTAATTGTCAGGGCAGCTTTATAGGCCACATATGACCAATTATTGTCCACATCGCAATACTGCTTGAGCCTTTCTCATACTATTTAACGAGTTATATTTTGTGCAGGCACCAGTTATTTTTTTCTTCGAGTTACGTGAAAGGGTTTTTACTATTAGTTTTGCGGTGTAGCAAAAATTACTTAAATCATTCAAAAATCTTTGTTGTTTATTTATGAGAGGGTATAAGAAAGTATATAAAATACAAAGCTTCTCCATCATTCATAAATCTTGTCAAAGCAAATAAATATTATTATTATTATTTTTATTATTATTCATTATTTATTTAGAGATAGTCGTATTTTAATTTTCTGTTTTTGATTGATTTCAAAAGTGTTATTTGAAAACCATTATACGGTTAAACCCTCTAGAACGATAGCTCTGAGGAGAAAATTGGTCTTTAAAATAGAAAAGACAGGATACATTAAAAAATATTAACAGAAAATTTCCCATATCCTTTGAATTAAATTACATTTTTTTCTAGAATGGAAGAAATAAACTGTTACATTTTTTGTTTGCAGATACCTGCCCGATGAGGTGAATTGTTTTCAATAAAACTTCAATAAAAGGCAACCGGGCTTCGATCCTTCGTAGAATCATCTCAGACGAACACAAACACAATTTGTTTTATTTTTTAGGTAAAATTCGTTACAACAAACATTTAACAAAAAATAATACTAAAGAGTTGTTTCATACCTAATAATACTATTGATAGATAATTCATAACTCCATAGCAAACGCAAATAAATGTTACCTGAAGGAAAATGTAAGTTAAATAATTAATTTGAATATTATAACGCATTCAAGGCAAAAGCGAAACAATTAATAATTTCAACGCTGACAGATACTTTCAGATACTGTATACACTCAAGGAGATTACGTAAATTGATATATTAGACTGAATATGAGTGGGAAAAAATTGGAAATTAAATTGTAAATGTAATTTCATTGCTCAAGCAGCGTTCATAAATCCACTTATAACGTAAGGACAGGGAATATTTGAATGTGTGGGTCTCCCCGGTCCAACAGTCGGCCTCGGGCTGGCCTCAGGCCAACATCTGCCGCCGCTCAGACCCACACTCGACATCCCACTGTGCGGGCTCGGGCTGGCCTCAGGCCAACATCTGCCGCCGCTCAGACCCACACTCGACATCCCACTGTGCGGGCTCGGGCTGGCCTCAGGCCAACATCTGCCGCCGCTCAGACCCACACTCGACATCCCACTGTGCGGGCTCGGGCTGGCCTCAGGCCAACATCTGCCGCCACTCAGGCCCACACTCGACATCCCACTGTGCGGGCTCGGGCTGGCCTCAGGCCAACATCTGCCGCCACTCAGGCCCACACTCGACATCCCACTGTGCGGGCTCGGGCTGGCCTCAGGCCAATATCTGCCGCCACTCAGGCCCACACTCGACATCCCACTGTGCTGGCTCGGGCTGGCCTCAGGCCAACATCTGCCGCCACTCAGGCCCACACTCGACATCCCACTGTGCTGGCTCGGGCTGGCCTCAGACCAACATCTGCCGCCGCTCAGGCCCACACTCGACATCCCACTGTGCTGGCTCGGGCTGGCCTCAGGCCAACATCTGCCGCCACTCAGGCCCACACTCGACATCCCACTGTGCTGGCTCGGGCTGGCCTCAGACCAACATCTGCCGCCACTCAGGCCCACACTCGACATCCCACTGTGCGGGCTCGGGCTGGCCTCAGGCCAACATCTGCCGCCACTCAGGCCCACACTCGACATCCCACTGTGCTGGCTCGGGCTGGCCTCAGGCCAACATCTGCCGCCACTCAGGCCCACACTCGACATCCCACTGTGCTGGCTCGGGCTGGCCTCAGGCCAACATCTGCCGCCACTCAGGCCCACACTCGACATCCCACTGTGCTGGCTCGGGCTGGCCTCAGGCCAACATCTGCCGCCACTCAGGCCCACACTCGACATCCCACTGTGCTGGCTCGGGCTGGCCTCAGACCAACATCTGCCGCCACTCAGGCCCACACTCGACATCCCACTGTGCGGGCTCGGGCTGGCCTCAGGCCAACATCTGCCGCCGCTCAGGCCCACACTCGACATCCCACTGTGCTGGCTCGGGCTGGCCTCAGGCCAACATCTGCCGCCACTCAGGCCCACACTCGACATCCCACTGTGCTGGCTCGGGCTGGCCTCAGACCAACATCTGCCGCCACTCAGGCCCACACTCGACATCCCACTGTGCTGGCTCGGGCTGGCCTCAGGCCAATATCTGCCGCCACTCAGGCCCACACTCGACATCCCACTGTGCTGGCTCGGGCTGGCCTCAGGCCAACATCTGCCGCCACTCAGGCCCACACTCGACATCCCACTGTGCGGGCTCGGGCTGGCCTCAGGCCAACATCTGCCGCCACTCAGGCCCACACTCGACATCCCACTGTGCGGGCTCGGGCTGGCCTCAGGCCAACATCTGCCGCCACTCAGGCCCACACTCGACATCCCACTGTGCGGGCTCGGGCTGGCCTCAGGCCAACATCTGCCGCCACTCAGGCCCACACTCGACATCCCACTGTGCGGGCTCGGGCTGGCCTCAGGCCAATATCTGCCGCCACTCAGGCCCACACTCGACATCCCACTGTGCGGGCTCGGGCTGGCCTCAGGCCAACATCTGCCGCCGCTCAGACCCACACTCGACATCCCACTGTGCGGGCTCGGGCTGGCCTCAGGCCAACATCTGCCGCCACTCAGGCCCACACTCGACATCCCACTGTGCGGGCTCGGGCTGGCCTCAGGCCAATATCTGCCGCCACTCAGGCCCACACTCGACATCCCACTGTGCGGGCTCGGGCTGGCCTCAGGCCAACATCTGCCGCCACTCAGGCCCACACTCGACATCCCACTGTGCGGGCTCGGGCTGGCCTCAGGCCAACATCTGCCGCCACTCAGGCCCACACTCGACATCCCACTGTGCGGGCTCGGGCTGGCCTCAGGCCAACATCTGCCGCCGCTCAGACCCACACTCGACATCCCACTGTGCGGGCTCGGGCTGGCCTCAGGCCAACATCTGCCGCCGCTCAGACCCACACTCGACATCCCACTGTGCGGGCTCGGGGCCTTAGCTCCTAAACGAGACCTAATTGTAAAATATCCCATTCATGAAATCACGCCAAAGTGTAATGCATGGCTTGTATTAGTAATTGTAACAAGCTAAAAAAATTTTAAAAATAATAATACTTGGACTTTAATTTTTCTGCTGTTAAAATTAAAATACATTTAGAAATATTTGATAGATCCTCCTGTAACAACATTTCTGATTTTAAGCTTGAATTAACAAAAAAATATTACATTAAAAAGTGTAGTGCGTAACGGAAGTTTCAGTTTTACAATATTTTAATTCCATTGCTATCAAACAAAATCTTACATAAATGAAGAAAACAATCAATGAATTCGTCTATTCGATCAAATGTTTCCTGTCCTCCCAATGTATGTTTAGCACTAACATTAAAAAAAGAGTTCGTAACCTCCAATCCTCCGATCTTTACCACATTTTGTTGGCAGGTTGGCTTCCGTTGACCTGTTTGCTTCCGTCGGCCTGCTGGCTTATGTTGGCCTGTTGGTTTACGTTGGCGTGATGGCTTACGTCGGCCTGCTGGCTTATGTTGGCCTGTTGGTTTACGTTGGCCTGATGGCTAACGTCGGCCTGCTGGATTATGTTGGCCTGTTGGTTTACGTTGACCTGATAGGTTGCTAAGGCCTGATTATTGATAGCATGATTAATTAAACCCTAATATCATATTCTAACTGTTTCTGCCACCCAGCCAAGTCTTATATTTGTCATTATGATCGCGATTGCTGCAGGTAACAACAATTGAGTATAAAACCAACTCACGGTTTCAGTTTGTTAATGTATATTTAATTCAATACAAAAAGTACTAAGTGTATTAAAACCTACGACGAGTGTAAAAAAGTGCGAAGAAAGTTTTACCAAAATGGTTTTGGTGAAACCGAACTCCTTGTCGAGCTGTCATCTTCACTGTCGTTTACTTCGAAACGTAGAATGAAATTATGATAAAGTGAGTTACAAGTTCCTTGTCACAGTGACGTTTAGTAACACCATTATCTTTCAATGTATCACTCCAGTAAAAATGTACTGAATTATTTTATATACTTGTCGGAAAAATAATTAATGATTTTATTTTATTAATTTATAACTTTAGAACAAAATTAACACTTTGGCAAGTACTTTGGGGGAGATACGCATGAGTCTGCATGGATACGTGACTTCCTGTACACAAACAAGAGTTTGGAATTGGTTTACTTGAAAAATAAAAATATCTTATATTTTTAGTTTTTTATATTTTATTATTGATTAAAATAAGTAGTAATCAAGTAAAAAGTTAAACTGTTCATTGAAAATCTGAAAATTGGCATTATATTTTTAATATTAACTGTATTTAAAACTTTGAAAATACAGTTAAACTGTAGCTACTATTGACAGTATTATTTAAATGTACCTGTTAGTGACCACCATCGTTGTCTATACTCTTGTAGCACCTTTTTGTCATTGATTTACGTATTTTGGTGCATAGTTGTGGTGTAAATAAAACATCAGAATGTTTCGTTATAAATTCTTTTAAATGTTCTAAACTTTGAGTTTCCTCCGAAAACACGTGTTCTTTTAACAAACCCCACATACTAAAATCACACGGAGTTATGACTGGGGACCTACCAGGCCAATCAATTAATTGTTCCTCTTCTTCCTATCTATTCATCGAAGTTATCATTTAAAAAGGCTCGGGTACATAAGGCATTAGTGCGAACATTAAAACCATTAATAATGGAAGTTGATAAAACAAGCACTACATTTACCAACTTAACTTTACTGTCACAAGTGGTATACTAACAAAACAAACATTCATCGATAAAGAATAAACGAAGACAAAATAAACAATAACTAGATGATAAGATAAGATAAGGAGTGACACTATATTAGCGCGAGAGATAAACAATGACGCTCACCGGCCTGCAGCGGTACGCTGACTTTTGCCGCACCCGGTATATTTATTTCGTGTTTCATTTGCAGTGGCTTGCCTGGCGCTTTTGTCTGAAATCTGTTTAGAAGATAATATTTGAGGTAAAGTGTTCGAATTAAATTCAAAGGAGAAAGAAGGCAATTCTGATCGTCGAGCCATAACACAGGTGCATTGTGGAGCCGGTTACAGTGTGAGTACGCGGCGTTCCGCCAGGCGGCGCCGGCGCCACAGTGGGCAAAATACCCAAATTAGGTGGACAAAATTAAAGTCTTAATTATGGAATGATCCGCTTCAGATTGTATTGGTAAATAGTCTGAATACCCAAAAATACAAATATCTATGCTATTGAAGACGTAATCATTGATAGACAAATATTCAATTCTGTAAGTATTGTCGTGCGATTATCTATTAGATTAGAATATCAAAATACCTGCTTCGGGCCTCAGTTGTCTACGAGCGCTTATAGTTATCGTTACAACTCTACAGACCAATGGATTCTGAAGTAATAAGTGAGTACTACCAACAAAATATAGAATGAAATTTTTATAATAATATGTCTTGTACGTAAAAACAAAGTATTTTAAGCTATTATTAAATGCATTTACAAAATAAAATTGATCATATTTAGCAGACAAAAAGTAGCATTTACCCAAGAGCTTCCAAAATGAATTTTGCATTATTAGTTTCGTCATTTAATGCTCTTTTCATTGGTAATCATTTAATTTTGCGATTTTTTGCGTTTTTTGCGTTTTTACGCATTTTAAATAACAATGTAATGGAACACTTAATCATTTTTGCGGCATTTCCTGGTAATAACTTATTAAATGTAACATCTCAAACGGGTTGTTAGCCCAAAGAGGGAACAAAATTATGTGTAAAGATTACGTTTGGATTTAAATAATACTTAAAATATGTATTAATGTTACAATAGCATGTTTTGTATGTCAACATTTAATATTTTGATCTATAATTAGGTGTATTCACTGAATCGAGGAATTGATCATATTTAGCAGATAAATAGCAATTATTACACAAAAGCTTAAACATAATTAGTTTTATTTTTTTCATTTTATTCTCTTTTCGTCATTACTATTATATTGAAGTGCTTTTTTGCATTTTTTGTATATTTAACAATAATATACTTAAATATTAAACTTTTTCTGGGGTATATTGTGATTGTAACGTAAATGTAACATTTCAAAAGGGTTGTTTGCACGGAAAGAAAATAAAGTAATCAGTAAAGATTTATTTTTAAATTCAATAATAATAATAAAGGCCTGAAGCATAAATCCTTTATTTTTATTTTCATGCAGCCAACCTGTGTACTCCTTTCCTAAAGTTAGCATGAGAAAAACATCAATGATGATATCTTGATTATTTCTCGTCATATTTTAATAAAACTTGTTATATGCCTTGATATGGTTGAAGTCTATTGGGTTACGGTCACAATTACCCACGTTTACATTGCTGTAAAAGCAAACCAGCGTGATACCTTATCAAATTGTTCTTTTGAAGATAACTTAAGGACGCGCATTACACACATTCCTTACATTATTTGAATTTGAGGCTTTATCTAAATAATCTATTAAAGCATTTGAAATTTGCCGCATATGAAGGTCTGCTGCAGGGGGTTATTTAAAAAATACCGGGTGTTCATAAAGTCCTGGAAACATTTAAACAGCTTTTTTCTCGTTGAAGTGGCTTGGATATGCACATGTTATATACACAATTTTGAAGCTTATTTTACTAAGTTTAATCTAGATCAGTCGAAAATCAATGTCTTTGTTGATACTAGCGATTCAACCGAAAAATTCAAATTATCGTCTACATTGTGAAAAAAAACTAGGAAATTAGGTTATGTTTTTATGGTTTTATTTCTCGAAAAAACCATGACGGCTGCATAAAAGTAAAATACAGTCATAAAATCGTAAACGAAATAAACTGAATTTATCGCATACTGCAGCCTTTATTCGAGCCTTTCGCCAATCCTTCGATAAGGATTAATACGTTTTCATATTAACTGCTGAGGAGGAGTCATTCATCAAAGAATTGGTGAAAGGCCTGAGTAAAGGCTGCAGTAGGCGATAAATTCAGCAGTATTCCTTTTACAATTAATTTTATGATTGGACTTTCCTCATACCACATTTGCCACACTAAACTTAATAAAAAAAAACTTGAAATTGGTGTGTATAAAAAATGCATATCCAAACCAATTCTAGGAAAACAAAGCCATTTAAATGTTTCCAGGGCTTTAGGAACACCCGGTATATACTTTTCTGTGAATAATTAAGTCAAGTTTACTTATATACCTGGTTCGTTCCAGATCATTTTGTTGGGATACCAAGAAAGACATTTTTTGAAGAATGGGTTAAACACCCTAAGAATGTACGCAGTGATGCTCTTGTACAGTTTGTTTTGAACTCGAGTAACGTAACAGATATTAAAAATATCCAAACATCATGCTTAAAGAATACTGTGGCTCAGTATTCTAGAAAAGTCAGCGAACGCTGGGAAAAGTGCCACAGGAAAAAAGATGTGTTTATCAGCCAGTTTTCGTCTTGGCTAGAGAAAGAAGATTTTAAATTTACCGTTACTGAATTTATCGCAAAGCTGTCTACTTCTAACACTGTTGGTCGTCCAGAGAAGAGTTTCTCTGATTGCAGTGTCAAAACTAAAAAGAGAAAAGTAAGCAATCTCTTACATTTAGAGAGCGAAAAGCTTTTGTTTGCTGCACAGATTTCACTCCATTCCTCCGGAAACCGTACTGCAGCCAAAGCAATAAAAGAAGTTGTGAAGCAAGATAACTCTTCCAAAACTTCTACTGGAAATATTGTACGTTGCCTCTCCACAGAAGAAGCTCTAGCCTTGTTTTTAGACTGTAGACTGACAAAAGCTTCTTACTGTTTGTTAAGAAGAAAGGCTCGTGAGGCAGGTCATGAACTTTATCCTCCCTATCATAAAATACAGTCTGCAAAAAAAGCTTGCTGTTTGCCCGATGAAGATGTTTTCGTCAACGAAACAAGAGCTGAGTTGCCGTTACAGAGCACGTTAGATCTAACTGTGCAAAGACTTTGCGAAGTACAGTATCCAGTTATCAAACAGTTAGTTGATGCTGAAACTAATGAGTTTACTCTACTTTCAAAATAGGGGTGTGATGGCAGTGGAGGCCACAGTAAATACAAACAAAGATTCATGGAGGAAAACAAGAGCGATGAATATCTATTCATGTTTTCTTTTGTCCCTATTAGTATGCGTGGAAAAAACACGGGGGCCTATGCTTGGCAAAACAATGTTCCGGGCTCGACTAAATACTGCCGGCCAATAAATTTTTTGATGGAGAAGGAAACTACAGACTGTATTGTATCCGAAACAAATAATGTAAAAGCGGCAGTTCAAGATCTTTTGCCGACTATTATTGATTTCGAAGGAAAAGAGATAACCATTTTCCATCGCCTTGTTTTAACAATGGTTGATGGAAAAGTTTGTAATGACTAACACGCAGTCTTCCCAGAAATGTTACATTTGTAACTTAACACCAAAGAATTTCAAGGACGAAGCTTCCTCAACCACAAAAATTAAAGGAGAAAACTATGACTTTGGCTTATCCACACTCCACGCTTGGATCAGATCTTTGGAATTTCTTCTCAACTTATCATACAGATTGGAAATAAAAAAGAAACAAGTAAGAGACCCTGCAGATAAGGAACTGAAAAGAAAGAAAAAAACAAAAGTACAACAAGAGTTCAAGTCGCAGTTAGGTCTCAATGTAGACATGCCAAAACAGGGCTTTGGAAACACCAACGATGGGAATACTGCTAGACGGTTTTTTAAGGAGTCAGCAACAAGTGCATCCATCACAGGCATTGACGAAAACCTGATCAAGAGATTTAGGGTGATACTGCAAACACTGTCGGCAGGATACGAAATAGATTGTGATAAACTGAGCGAATATACTCTAGAAACCAAGAATATTCTGTTGCGACTGTACCCGTGGTACGACTTGAGCCCCACGGTACACAAGATCCTGGAGCACAGCGCTCAGGTAATTAAACATCACCTCGCACCCATAGGTCAGCTAAGCGAGGAGGCACAAGAGGCCCGAAACAAAGACCTTCGACGATATAGACTCAACAATACGAGGAAGCATTCTAGAGCTTCTACAAACAAAGATTTATTGACAATGCTCATGATCTACTCTGATCCTGTGGTATCAAGTTACCGAAAATCTGTGACGAAGAAGTCTCGATCACTGGACTCAGAAGTTCTGGCGTTGCTGAAGTGTGGCGTGCCAGCACTGCAAGACATGACCATCAGCAGGGATTCTTCAGACCTTGAAAGCGATGGTGAAGACAGTGACAGTGAGTTTTAAAATAGTTTTATCGCAAAAGTCATCACCCAGTGTTCTTTTTCTACAACCTCTAAAGTACTATTTGTTAATTTGTGTTGTGTTATGTGTTTGATTTAATGTAAAACTTTTAACAATATTTACTTGTACATCTCTGCACTGAGGACTAAATGGTACAATGCTACAAACCTCTTGGTCTGTACACGTTCAAAGTAATTTTAAATTTCCACACAGCCTATCGATTGAAATTTACTAAAGGAAACAAAAAAGTTTTTGTTTTCTACATTAGTTGGTCTAGTAGGAATTTTAAATGTGTATATATATATATATATATATATATATATATATATATATGTATTTAATTGAAAATTATAAAACGTTAGAATTTATCTTTTGTTTTTACATTTTTACTATCACACTATTTCTAATTTATAAAACATGATCATACAATATAATATGTGTATTTTCCAGTGATCATATCTTTATCCATATATTATAAACAACATTATTTGGTTTTGAATTGTGAATTACGTTTTAATTTTGTTTCGTGTAGAAATATTTTTTATGTTTTATTCAGTGTGCTGTTTTCAAGATTACAGTTTATTTCTTTATCAATATGTTATAAATAACATTATTATTTTAGATTGTTGTAAATTACGTTTTGATTTTCTTTCTTGTAGTAATATTTTTTTATGTTTTATTCAATCAATTTATTAGTTTTTGTACCAGTGCAGCGTGTTATTTTCAAGATCACAGTTTATTTCTTTATTCATAATATGTTATAAATATCATTATTTTGTTTTAACTTTTTGTAAATTACGTTTAAATGTTGTTTCTTGTGGAAATATTTGTTTATGTTTTATTCAATCAATTTATTAGTTTTTTACCAGTGCAGTGTGCTATTTTCAAGATTACAGTTACAATAATATTGATGAACCTCGATATTTGAATCAAATAATGTATTCTTTAACTTTACTGTAATTGAAAAGATTTAAAATATTTTTCTTTTATATAAGGTCACAATCTAACCCTTTCTTTGAAAGAACAATTTCTAAAATGAACAGGTAGAATAAGGAACATTTTGTGTTTCATATCAAAGTAAATAATGGTTTGCTATAAAAACTAGATGATTTAAAATTAAAATATAAACACGAATTACCTTTTTAATTTAGTTGTGAATACTATTCTGAAGTAATTGACAAGCTAGGAAGTACAGGCAATTTCTTATGTGAATACTAGAAAAGGCAATCAGTGTAAGAAATACAATTAATAATATTAAGGAAATAAATTATATAATACTGAAAGCAGTGGTTATGTATTTATGTATTGATGTTTTTATTTACTAAATAACATACAAATAACATCCAAGTAAAGTTCTTGTAAAGGTATTGCTTGTAGATAATTTTGTCCACCTAAAACGGCAATTTTGCCCACTGTGCGGCGCTCCGGCTCGCGGCCTTAGCGCTGGTACGGTTTAAATCACTTTATTTTATAATGTATAGGTTGTTTGTTACTCAATTTGAATCTTAAGCTGAAGTTTAATTTGCTAAATTATTTCCGCATATTTATCAGAGTATTGGAATGCCTTAATATTCATAAAAATTTTGGATACTATTTTTTAAATGTTAAAAGTGTATCAGAAGAGTAAGAGTAAACTTGTCTCATACAGTTTGAGAGCTGGTGCTCGTTTAAATATTTAATACCTTTTACATAGTACTATAATAGTATATTTCATTACAAGGACCTAAAGTGACGCTTTTCGTACAAGGTCAAGTTTTACAACCGAGGCTGTAAGCCGAGGTTGAAAAATAACCGAGTAACGAAAAGCAGCTTTAGGTCCGTGTGATGAACTATATTTTTCGTTATATTGCTCAATACAATACGTAAACTACTTAAGAAAACCAAAATGTTACAGCTTGTTTACCTTTAAAGATGCCTTCAAAAGATGCCACCGTCTTGTTCTTACTTTTTGAAGCAAACAGCTGATTGTCTGTTTCATTTGTGTTAGGGTAGACTGACAACAATGAACAACTATCGACGTATCGAACGCATGTAATAATCGATTGGTGAAATTAGCGAGTTTCACAAATTGATTAAACTGACAACAATGAATGTTTCGATAATAACGATGAATGTTTACATTATTTGTAATCGAATGAATATTGTTCGATTATTACAACGTACTAGGCACTTTTTGACTTTTATAGTCCTAGGACTATAAAGAGTCAGCTGGTATCGAGTATATCAGCTTTTAATTCCTAGGAATAAAAAGAGTGTATTTAGGTCCGGAAAATATGCATTAAAAACATCTGTTTTTGAAGCAGTATAACGAAAAATATATTTACTTAATTTAAAATGTCCAAGTTCTGAAGATTTAATTTTGAAAGCTATAAACTGGTCAAACTACATTGAAAATAAAAAAGATGAAATAAGAACCTGTTTTTAATTTCTAAAAATAAAATAACTATGACTTTAATCTGAAAATAGTTGATAAGAATCATCCCTCAAACAAATATTATGTTACGTTTCTCAATTTGCATCCTCAAGCTACAGTAATTAATAACCTAACCATAACCATGCCATAAGTATATTCCAATTATTTTATTGTAAATTTTAAGCCTATTAAAAGAATTCATGTTACAATATATGGAAAAAAGATTACTTCCTAAGCAGACTGTTTAAAATTCATATATTTTCATCCATTACAAATATTTATGGGATGTTTTTTAAAATGTTTAAATTAAAAGAGCAGTGGTTTACTCAGCTAAAATCTAAAGCACAGAGGAAATTTGAGCGATAGAATTATAAACATTGTGAAATAAATAAGCAACTAAGGAAGAATTACAGTTTTTAATGGGTATCTCATTAGTTAAAAATGCTTCTTTCAAATGAATACCGTACTTTACGGCAATTTAAAACTCGTAAATATAATTATTTATAAGAGATACAGATGTAAATTTTTATTGCAATTAAAGCGTTTATTCCAATTAACCGTCTGTGACACTTGTAGGGTAGAATAGCAACGTTACAATAAAGATTTCATATCGCATTTAAATGAAAAGAGAGAAATATAAAATCCCGTTCGCCGAAGCGGATAAAGGCTGAATTGTGCCGCTAGTCTGTATTGTCGGCGCATTGTGTATTGTGAGCATTGTGGTGTTAGTTTAGCGATTATGCGCTGTTCTTACCCCAGGCTAAATCCAACGATACCTCTCTGATAAAAAAATATCTCTATATAAAGTATTATGTGATGCCAAACAACGGGCTTTATTTCCACACAAACTTTAACTGAAAATTTTTGTTTTTAAATAATTGTTAGTGACGGAATAAAGTTTATGTTTTTCGAAGGATTCTAAAAGTAACCCTTTTATTTTTAAATCAAAATGAGACAGACGAATAAAACATTTTAGGTAAATTCACGTGACTATAATCTAGATTCTACCGATTTATATAATCATACACAAGTACAAAATTTAAAAATGTACAAGAGAAATTCTCGATCTTTGTTTCAGATGCATCTTTAATATAGCGTGTTGGTATTTCAATCATTAGAGACATTGCACAGTAACCCCACCCAACATAG
Organism: Flexamia atlantica; assembly: GCA_035578135.1. Classification (NCBI taxonomy): domain Eukaryota; kingdom Metazoa; phylum Arthropoda; class Insecta; order Hemiptera; family Cicadellidae; genus Flexamia; species Flexamia atlantica. The sequence continues at coordinate 12,289,702 of JAQJVK010000019.1, forward strand.
TTATGTAAATGTTGAACAGCTATGTTCATGGGCTTCTGATTTGTAATAGCATTGATTAAAAATGATATCTTCGTGGTACTTTTTTATACGAAGGATAACTATTCAGTTATTTAGCTTATTGTTAAAGGAGGATTTTTCTGTGACTAATTAATATATAAAGAAGGAATGATTTTTTTTTAACGGATTTAGAAAATACAAATAGAATCACTTCGTGACTAATCAGTAAAGATATGTTGGATGGAAAACTCATCAAATTAAATTAAATAAAACAACAAATTTAAATATTTTTAAATATAAATATATAGAGGAAATTACGGTATTGAAAGTTTGTTTTAGAGAACATATGTGGCACTAGCGAGAACACTTTGTGATATTTGGTTTCACTCGTTTGGCAACAGTTATGAAAAGATTTAGCGTGTAAATGCTGCAAGAGGTGACACGTTAGGTTACATGCTCGTGGCTCTCTTTTGTAGTAGAGGTATTCGTAATCTACAAAAGATGCAACTGTCGAAAATCCGATAACAAGATTACTGGCAAGTTGTCAAGCAGAGGAGGGGCATCCTAAACTACGCTATTAATTGTTAAACATGATTACTGAGTGCTGACAGTTCACATGGATCTTAGATCCAATAATTTATTCATGAAGCTTTAAGATGTAAGTGACGTACGAAGCAGGGGCTCCAGTCCAACCTCACGTGTCTACCTGTTTTTTCCAACAGGAAAAATGTGAGCTTAAATTTCAACTTAAATTTGAGTTTAAATGGAGTTTACCAATAAATTTTATTTTTATTTTGTTCAGCCTAAATCAATAATCCAAAATACTTAATTAGCTCGGAAACTTTGTTTAATTCATTGATCAAAAACCAAATTAAGCTACATTATCAAAACAAAGTAAGAGATAAATAATAAAATCTATAGGTCATTAAAATTTTATTTTCGACTCATAATGGTAAATTTGTATAGTATATGTATAAGTTTAACTATTGAAATGGTTAGATGATAAAAGATGTAATGCTCATCTAAACATTTAATCATTTATGGATATTGCAAAATTTTGCGCTTCTAAGCAATAATTTTAGATAATGCTGTTACTCGGAATATCACAATTGTTATTGGTCTTATGTGAGAACCAGGAAGAAACTTGATAATTCTTGTCGTTGAAGCTCCTTGTTTACACAGCCCTACTGGGAGCTTTAACTGAAAATAAAGTGGTTAAACAAAATTAACGTATATGATTGTGGTTCAACTTAAAACAAAATCAGGCGCAATTTAGAAATGGTATGAAGTGGAAACTTGATTTAATGCACACTAGAAGGTCTTATTGATCCTATCCATATTCAAAGTTTAAAGTTGATGTCTCAAACGATCTACCTGTAATGAGGAATTATGTGTAAGATATTTACAAAACTATAGGTATAAAACCGAGCATTTTAGCGTAAATATGATTTTTAATAGAGAAATCAGTGCCCGAAGTTTGTGACTCACTTTCATGAAAAGCCTGTAAACAAAGATTCGTACAATCCCTGCGCTTTAAATGTCATAGGCCCAAAACTATCACATTTACAAAACTGTAACATTAGGTATTAATGACCCAATTTATTCCATCGTAATGCGTAAGAGTAAAACAATTTTTATAACGGGATCATAATTAAATAATGGATTTGATCAAATAAATTTCCCAACATAATATGGATAAGACACGTGCACTCTCGAAATATCGTTTACAGAGAAAACCTGAGTTATTTTGATACTACTGTACTCCCACATAGGTATTAGTTTGAATGTAGAGCAGTTAGTTTGTTTGAATATCCTATTAGCAGTAAACATTTTTATTCGTTCGTACTATACCACGTGTTTTATTTTTGTGTGTTATTAGCGCATTTCCTTAAAGGAATAAGCTATTACTGTAGGTCTCAGTATAAGACCTAAGCCCGAGACCATGTTAGCTTTTAATTTTGGGACTCCAGAAGTAAAATACACCTTTCGTTCGAATTTATATATAACACGACTGTTAACACGATTGCGGCCGTAAATATGTTCCAATCCTAATGAAATTCTGTACAGAAACCTGCATACTCATTCCCCATGTTATTCTTATGAAGCTTACAAAAATATGTCAGATCTCGTAATGTTGAATTGATGTGTTCTCTTGAAATTCGCTGAGTATGCAGGTCTGCTGCAACGGGGGTATTTTTTTTATTTCCATCCGCATTAATTGGATTATATTTCCTACGAAGAAGTCAGTTTGCCTACGTGGAAACGGAAACAACCTACGTTAACTGGATATTTTTAGGTTTTTTTTGTACGCCTCAGAAGATATCGAGTGACATGAGGCAAAGCGGATCGGAGGGCAGATGCTGCAGGTCGAGGCGGAACTCGGGTCTTACAGAGAACCTGTTGCGCGCCGATTGTCTTATATTTCGTCGTAACTGAAAAATAATTTATATTTAAAATCTTCAGGCAGATTAAATGATTAGTCATTTCCGACGATTATTTTGCGCAATCTAAACAAGTGGTTCTATGTTGTTATTGATCAACTTCAAATAGAACAATTTATAAAATTACCATCGATAATTATATACAATAAATGAACGCTGTTTATAATAATTCTGGTCATTTAGTACCACAGTAATAAAATCTCATCCCGGACCGGCTGTGGCCCTGCAGTGACGGACGTAATGTGACGAAACAATTGCTCACGAAAGTAAACTGAACCCTGCACGGCTCCGTAAACAAGCATGACAACACGACACGCACGCAAGCCACGCCACGGCACGACACACGGCACGACACACGGCACGACACACGGCACGACATACGGCACGACACACGGCGCGGCGCCGACAACTACGTACACCATGTGTCACGGGGTTGTGGGCTTCATCCTTACTTCCGAGGTTTGCAAGGAGGGAAAGATCGGCAAAGTTTAATTGGACTTGCGTCTTTATGTATTATTAGAAGAAAATTATAAAGTAAATAGTTATTGAAGATAAGTGTTATACCAATTATTAACGTGCTCTTCTCCTTCAATCGGCTGATAAACAGTTTTTTAAAACATTTAGACACAGGTAAAAAGCGATTCACCTGATTTTAACTAACAGAAGGGCTTGTGGGGGGAACCATATACCTATAAATTATAAATGGACGACTGACAGATATATTTTCAATGTAGGATGATATTTTAATATAAACTGGAGGAGTTTTCATTATACTGGATGCAAAACTAATGCAAAATAATATCTAGAATATTGAAAGAACTTAATGTAATTTTTATATTGAAATGTGAATTCTGACTTCTCGCTCACTATTATTCATCCCTAAATAATACAATAATTGTATTAGTTTTTTGGATCAAATAGTAACGAAATTATTTGGTTGTGATCCATTTTAAGGATTATAAACCTGTATCGCCACGAGGTATGTGTCTGCAATCTCTCTCTCACCCAATTTCTTCCTTACTGTCTCGTCATTGAATTATGAAATTTCAACCCCAATATAGTTTATTATTTTCTGTAAATAATACAATAAATCACAATAGTGTTATTCTTTTGTTAAGTTTAGGCCTACTTCTCACCATCACAAGGAGTCAATTTGTTAAACATTATCATAGATACATAACGGTAGGCACAACCATTGGCAATACACTTACTACTCAATTTATAGAAAAATGTTCAATTCAATTCAATACAGAACAAAATAAAAACACCAGCTGGCGTTCGATGATAAACAATTAAAAGTTACATTTACAAACATTTTGTGAATTAATAACAAAAGACATTTTACAGGCCGGAGCGTTCACATCTACCAACTTCTGGCACAAAATAATTGCATTGACTTTATCGCGGCCGGGCACATTGGGCTTTCCTTTCCCTCTCTTATCTGACTTCCGACGTCATCGAAAATAACAAGCTGGATCTCTTTTAGCGAGTTATTTCTCTGAATCAATCTCCGAGAGAAGAATTTGTAAAGTAAATTTTGGGCTGACAAAATATTAAATATGAAATGTAATCTGTTTTTTTTTTATGGGTTTGTTATTAATGAGTTAAGTAGGCCCTAATCGTTATTCTTCTTTCAAAGCATTAGACTTTGATATGGTTTTAGATTATATTATTTAATTCATTAGTATTTACCAACACTAATTCTTTTAAAAATACTTTTGTAAATTTCAGGAAAAATGGTAAATTATGCTATAACTTATAAACAAAACCATTTGCTTGTAACCATAATTAGGCTCTTATTGAAAACCGCAATGTTGCTCAGCCATACTTAGTACGAATATAATGTCCTCCAATACGTCAAATTTGATCTCATACGCTGGTTGTTTCCGTCAGTTAAATTGGTTTTATAATTCTAAAATAAACCACTAAATCATATCTATAGCTCTTCAAAGGATTTAATTAGAAGCTTAGTCAAATTGAATTGTTTTTGGTTTGTTTTTTTTCTTAGATTTCATTTTCATACTTGTTAACTATAACGGGTCCTCCATTTCCATTTCCTCATTAACGGGAAGTAATAACAAATTAGAGCGATAAATTAAATTCACGTGTTCTTAAATCTTAAAGTTTTAACAGCCAATTATTTGTTTTTGAACTTAACAAAGGTCATGCGCCTCGTTTCCTGATTTTATATTTTTGAGCCCACGCGTCTCTTTATGATAAATAATGAGTGTCATAGCAGAACTTTCGCATCATCTACTGAGAAAGGGGAAGGATTTAGAAGTTAAGAATGCTTTTAAAGAGGGAGGAAGGATAAACGCTTCACTGGCGACCCTTCTTAAGTTAAGCTTTAAATTGCTTCAATTGATTTCTAAAAACGCTACGGTAAGTATTTTTATTTTTATTATTTTTAAGAATGTGGCGGCCTCTTTAGTACTTAACACTTTTTAACAAACGCTATATTAAAAAATTCATTTATGATTTTATCACATTACACGTTGGAACATCATACCATGTGTTATTCGGAGACAAACGAGGACATAACGGACATGAGTCCAGTCATGTTGCACTGGTCGTTTATATTTGCACGACACTGACCACACACAAGTCGCCAATCACACACATCGCATGACCCGTGGTGCTCCGACCCGTATGTCCTGTGTGTTAGGTCATCATGACGCGCGAAATTTCAGATAAACAAAGGATAAATCCAACGTTCGCTCTCTCAATCTGATTCCATTTATGTAAACAGTACAAATTTCAATATATTTTTTATCACCCTTTTTACCCAGCTTTCAGGAAAGTAAATGACATTATGTCGATCCCTCACGACATCCTATCCTTCCCTACAATTCATCGCGACGTAGAGGCACATTGCCCAGCACGATAAAGCTTACGGCAGCGGTTATCAAAGTGACGGCTAACGGGACGCCACATGTGACAGTTTATTTCCTACTTGTGTTTACAGCAGCACTCGGTGGCGGCTGTGATGTGGGAACTATACAAGAAACGACGGTCTAAAGTAACCGAACGGCAAATAAACAGACATAAACTTTCGTCTACATCTGTTGGGAGTTTATCCTCGTCTCCGCACCCAAACAACTGTCTCGGCTCTGTTTGGTCGTTAATTATTTTAATTTTTTCCGAGAGTGAAGTATTGAAAATATTAAAAAGTTTGCTAAATGTTTTTATATGAGTTACGAATGTATTTAATCCCATCCGATTACGTTCGGAAAAGATCTCAAATATTTTCCGTAATTTTAATTTTTTTGGCGTACATTTTACCATTGTTCACAACAGTTGAAAGCGAATTTATTTTATACATTACAGCAGTATGACACAACAATGTTTTCGTAGATTTTCTTTGAGTGAAAAGCGCGGATACGATAAACACTTTGGAAAAATTTTCCTATAAAAAATATACAAATCGATTACGCCTAGCAAAGGTAATTTTAATCGTACATCTTTCCAACACTTTATATGGGTTTTGCCTTAAAAAGTTGTAAGTAGCGGAGCGTCATACTGTACAGGGTGTCCATAAAATAATTCCGAGGTTTTGAGGCAAAATATTTTAATAAAGTAAAAGACGTGTTTAATTGTTTACATGATTGGAAAGGTTGCATGTTCAAGTTTTTTAGCAATTTAATAAAGTTCAGTACGAGCCCGCACAGTGGCACGGCACACATCGTATCGACACTCCATCTCTTCCCATGTCCTAGCCAGCAGCCAGCATGTCTGGTGTGACGGTTGCTACAGAATTGATTATTCGTTGCCTGAGATGGTCAACATCACGAATTTTCGTAAGTTTCTTTCTACCGTAATAACAGATTTAGTTTCTATTAGCCAAATAACGCATTGAACCTTATGTTGTGGTGTTGCCTTGGCGCGGCAATCCAGACAGCACTGACAGCCGGGCTACGTTCAAGATCAATGCTCCGCAGCGCTGCCATCTCTTGACGAAAATATTCCCAATTGTTATGAGTAAAACTTTATGAGCTACTCGTTTCAGAGAAATTAACTACATTTTGCTATCTTCAACAGTTATTAAGGCATGGATTTTTAAAATCCCGGAGTCCTTTTATAGACGCCCTGTATTGTAAGAGCGTCACACGACCGAGAGTGAACTCGATGAGAACAGCACGTCCCCCGACTTATCGATGTTCTGCCGCTTGTAGTTGACCGGAGTTGTGGGGTTGTGATTGTGAAGTTGGGCGTCGTGCGTTGGAATTTCGTGCTTAGAAGTGCGGAGTTGTTTTGAGCTAATAATCACTGCTTTTAGTTAACGAAACATGTTGTAATTTTGAAAAACACAGTAGCATGTACGTAAAGGTTAGCGGCCAAAAACTCAATCATCGAAATAACGTGAATATATTTTTCCATACGTATACTCATCTAAAGGTATATTTTTATTACATTACTAGACCCTCCACGACCTTTTCTTATAGCCTCCATAATATATAAATAAGAAAGGTTTATTTAAAAAAATATTTTTAAAATATATTACAATAATTTTGGAGTCAAAAACTAATAGAACCACTTAGGCTGCAATTAATAATATAAGTTTAGTTCCTATTTTAAGACACCACAGGTTATTAAGCGCACATGGTTTCTTAAAATGTCAGGCATCGGTGCGTTTACTTTGAATACTGTTGTAAAAACAGTAACATAAAATCAATTCCCGGTCTATAATCCCGGCATTGTTCATAATCTCATTAAACTTTTTTTCAATACATTCTAAATAAGATAATCGGGTATTAAGAATCAGTAATATTCCGGAATTAGAATAACGTGAAATAGACTACATTTTCTTACGCTTAAAAAATGCATTCATTAAATTATTCAATGCGATAAATCTAATGATATGCGATCAAAATGTGAGATAACATAAATTGGTTTGAAACATACTTTTAACACTAGCAACACTATTTGTTAATGAACAAGTTTCTCGTTTATTGAACACTGCATATAAACATGTCCTGTTACTAGTGTAAACGCGGCTAACAATAAGGACATTTTTCAAACCATATTGCATGCCAGTACAGAAAAAAACATTATATCGCGAAATAATAATTCCCCCCTAACGCCTTTCCATTTCAATGATTTTAATTACGTGATACAGATTAAATGAATTTAAATGCCATGACAATGTATTTTTAAACAAAATTTTTAATGAACTACCTGGACAGAATTCTGATACTCTAGACAGAGTTTTGAATAAATTCTAAAACGTTTACAAGTTTCTTTTTGTGTTTCCTGAATACAACAATGATATTTTACATCGATTACCTCATAAATAGAAGATTCATGCGATAAAACAACCGCAGTGGTAAATACCCCCGTTGCAGCAGACCTGCATACTCAGCGAATTTCAAGTGCAAAACAACATATTTCGCTCCAACATAGCGAGATTTGACATGTTTTTGTAAGCTCCATAAGAATAACATGGGAAATGAGTATGCAGGTTTGCTGCTACGGGTATATTAAAACTGGGTGGTTTTAATTCAATATTTAGTAGATCTGAACTAGAAGAAGCCATTTACCAAGTTTTATCAAGATATGTTGAGAAATAAGCAAGATATAGAATTTTACTTATTTCCCATAAGGTTAACATTGGGACAATGTACTGCGTTTACCACTTTCAATATCTCGGCAACCAATGGACATAGAGCCATGATTCAAAATACTAAATTGTTTGTTTTTTTGGGCTGAATTCAATAGTGCCAATAAAAATTTGAAAAATTTTATTTTTCTATGTAAAAATCTCAAAAAACCCATTTTTGGGGGGGTTTACCCCCCTTTACCCCCCCTTCCGGTGGTCCGATCGGGCTGGTTTACGAACTCGTCCGAATAATTACTACTTTACACGTCTATGCCAAATTTCATTCCGATTGGACCATTTTTGCGCAAGTTATCGTGCTTAAAGACACATATATATATATATATAGATATATATATAGATATATAGATATATATAGATATATAGATATATATATATATATTTATGAAAGTGAGCGAATGGTGTTTTTGGCATCTGAGGACCTCAAAAAGAAAAGTTATGATGGTTTTAGGCTTAGGTCTTACCATGAGACCTACGGTAACAGCTTCTTCCCTCTAGGGGAAATTCGCTAAAACGGCCCTTAAAACCCGCCTGTCACCTGTAACTCTCGCGGACATATCGTACTGCAATCCGCAGTTGACCTGACAGTCCTCGCATGGCTTACAGATCGCGCTATCCATCACCTAGCCCAATATTTTATGAAAACAACTGCACAAGAGTTGCTTTACTCCATTCAAATACCCTGCGTCACGCGAGCGGACGCTAATGCTCCTCCAAACTTCTACACAAGTTTATGTCGACGTCAGAACTGTTTACTTTAATTGTAAAAGTTTGCAGGCCGGGTTGTGTTTTTGTTTCATTTATCTCGGTTCCGCACATTCCCGCTCGCCGCCTGGTGGGAACGTAATGACCGAGGTCGCTGTTAGTTTTCTGCACTCTCGTTGCAGAACTATCCTCATTACTCGCTGTCAAAAGTTAGAAGTAAAAAAACCGGGCCAGGTAACACAAGGTAATTTGATTCCCATATTGAAGTCAATAGAGTAAAACAAAAATTATACAAGTTAAATTTTACTTTAAATTTTTTACTGGTTATTTAGTTTATTGAATTACATATTTATATTCACTCAATAAAGGAAAGGTATTTAAAAAAAGAAACATCGCATGAAATTCATGTTATGAAAATAATGCTGGAAACTACTTTTAGTTTTACAAGAACATAGAGGAAGGAACAAAAAAAAAACAATGAGCCTAGATAAAAATAGAAATGTTCAACTTAATCTTGAAAATGATACAATATCAATCGTAAGATAAAAAATATTATGCTGAAAGTTCCATAGTCAACAAAAATTAATATAGTTAAATCAAATTAGTTAACATTTTCATTTTATACAATTAATTTAAATAGTTTAGATATAAAACCTATCCAACCCGAATCCCTGTACCATCTGGACCTACTCCTATTTTAGTTTTAAAGCATATAACTATTTCATGAGCTCACTTGGCCTATTGTCACCCACTTCAATGATTTCACCCATTGTTTTAATGCTACCTATTGCAGTAATTACACATAGTGCATGGTTGGAATTTCCTTCAGTTATACTTAGGAACTTCATTAGTATTGCCCAATACCGAGATGCCACCCACTACCGCAATGCCACCCACTGAAGTAATTCAGCCTTTATGGTTATTCATTCACTGCTGAACTGTCACCCACAGCAATAATGTTTCTCAATGCAATAATGTCATCACCTGCAGTAATGACATTCACCGTTGTAATGTCACTCGCCGCTGTACCCACTTCACTGTGACTAAAACAATTCCACTTAATGCAGTAATGCTAATCTCTGCAGTAATGTTGCCCATTGCAGCGATGTCACACATTTCAGTAAAGCCTCTATCTGCAGTAATGTCGCCCATTGCAGTAATATCACCCGCATCTGTCTGTATGTTTACGCTTCTGCAGTAAAGTCGCCGACAATACGCAGTAATATCACCCACTGCAGTAACGTCACCCACTGCAATAATGTCGCCCCACAGCTGTAATGTCACCATCTGCAGTAATGCCTCCAACTTCAGTATTGTCAGTCACTGCAGCTATGTCACCCGCTGTAGTAACGTCAACCTCTGCTGTAATGTCACCCACTGCAGTAATGTCACTCACCGCTGAATGCCACCAACTTCAGTATTGTCAGTCACTGCAGCAATGTCACTCACTGTAGTAATGTCAACCTCTGCAGTAATGTCACCTACATCTGTAATGTCACCCATCGTTGAATGCTACCAACTTCAGTATTGGCAGTCACTGCAGCAATGTCACCCGTTGTAGTAATGCCAACCTCTGCAGTAATGTCGCCCACCGCTGTAATGTCACCCGCTGTAGTAATGTCGCCACTGCAGTAATGTCACCCGCTGCAGTAATGTCAACCTCTGCTGTAATGTCGCCCACTGCTGTAATGTCACCCACCACTGTAACGTTACGCGGCGAGGGCTTGTCGTTACTTTCACACGACTCACGCAACCAAGGTTTTCTCCTGACCTTTCCTTCTCGTTTATCGTCAACCAAAATAACCAAAGTTGCTGGAGCTAAAGTGTGCGTCACTTCTGCTAATACATTTTAATACAATTGATAAGTAAATTCATAATATTCTTCTTGGTAATGATTGGATTAGTTCCGCTTTTTACAGAGTAACTAATTTACTCCCTCGCAAATTCCGTTGAATGCACTCCGTAAAATATTACATGACTCTGTAATAATATTTATCTTCGTGAAAGATCTTAGTGAATGGATTCAATGTGAAGGCTACTTATTACAAAACATAATAACACTTACTAGCCATCATCTACAATAATTTCCATACGAATAATTTATGAGATATTTTTAATTGTATCTACAAAGATTAAAAATTTTTCTACATGTCTACTAGCATATTTTTTTAACATCTTTCTTTTTCTACGTTTGAGGAGTCATATAAAAACTTGTTATACTATCTACGACTAACTGGTTTTTTTAAAGTATCTGTAGTTAATAACAGTCCTACAACAAATTGTAGGCCAACCATAAGCTCTCATAAATTAACAATTACGGTCGGGATAGAGTTTCGAGGTACCATTCCGCTACCATATTGCTACCCTGTCAGTAGATATCACGGTTTTCATATATTCATGTGTCAAAGAATTTCAGTTTGAAGCGGAATAATCTAAATCAATATCAATCCGACCATAGTTGGCTTGCAACAAAAGGTTGTGAACAGGAGTCTGATTCATGACCGCAAGTCGAATCAGCCCCAATTAGCCCGGTCAGCCGGACTGGAGGGCGTCGTGGAGTGCGGGGTGATCAGGGGTTGATCATCAACATCCTTTAATATTTTTCAGTTGACAGTTATTTTTCGGTGACCAATTAATATCGATCTATAGTTGAAGCGTTCCTTTAGATCACCTTGATAAGTTAAATTAAGTAATCTGTTTTTGCCGAAGACATTTCTTTAGTCAGTAAGACGAAAATGAAGAGAACATTTTTGTATGCTGTGAAACTTGAGTTGCAATAAAAAATAACTAAGCGTTATTTTATAATTAATCTAAATACATTCGAATTATATATTTATTTCAAACTTAATTTATATACTTGTTTCTGCAGTTTTCGCTTTAAAATGGATTAAGAATGGTTTTGCTTATAGCGGAACTTCTGTAAATGCATTTTCAAAAACCTTTATTGAACCAGGATTAAATAGTTTCTGTCAAATCAATTCAACGATTTCACCTGTAAAATTATTAGCTCTTCCTTGACATTGACAAAAGATAAAATATACTGAACTTTCATGAAAGTTAACAAATGAACATCAATTACGAATATTTTCTGCGATTTAAAATGCTATATAAGCAAAACTATTTTATTTTTAGCTTTTTTAGCTTGTTTTTTTAAAGAACAGAGGAGAGTAAATTATGTTTTCATAAGGAAAGAATGTTGATGACACATTTATCCACTGCTGAAGCATTAACCTACATCACGGTGATGCTGTGACGTCAATGTATTGGAACAGGAAAATGTTGGACACAGTATTGTGTGTCAAGGCCACTGGTAATTGCTTTGATACCGAATTGTTCTACCTTAGAGAACCTGCAATCACGCTCACTATAAGTTTGCATTGTGATGAAGCTAAGCAAAAACGTTTTTTCTTTAATTTTTCATACAATAAATAAAAAAGGGAAACCCCACTCTGGCATAAAATTTTGCAAATTAATAAACTCGGATCTACCTTTATTAATTAATATTAATTAATTAATAAATGATACATTTACCTTTGTAAATACTATTTTCTTGTATTTTAGGCTAGTTTATTTTTTAAATCGATCAGTTGTTAAAAGTAGTTTGGGTTCCATCACTTTAAGAAATTTAATATTTTTCTTAGAATCCGAATCCAGGATCACAACCAGCCAGCCAGGTTTTATGATAAAATTAAACCGGTTTTTTCAATGGGAAAATAAATCCACTACATTTGCAATTTTTGTTAACCACCCGTAGAGTCCAGTAATTGCCAGACCGGCCATCAGAGTACCGCATTTAATTGAATTATCAACAGCAAACTGTTTGGCTACGCACTTTGAACCTCCAAACTAGAGGTAATTGAATGATTGAGTAACGTACGACCGGGTAAGTGAATTGGGATATTCGTGCATCCGAATCAGCAATCAAATGGCGAAATCAAGTCGATCTAGCTTAGTTGCTGAGCCTTGCAACATCATTAGAGACTCCCTCAGGTCGTCGACGCAACTCCACTATCAGTAGTCGAGTGAAGAAAACTTAGATAACTAGATACGTTTTTCAAAAGTGGTTTTGTAAGATGCTGTTAACATACATCTAATCAATCTTGGTATTCATCTGGTTTCGTTCCGTTTATATTTTCATGATTTTTAAGTTGTTCTTAATCTTATTACTTTATGAAGCCGATCGAAGGAAAAATTAACTATCTTTAATTAGGATATTTTAAAGAGTTTTTCTCTCATTTATTTAAATATTTCTGCGCGATTGGATATAAAAATGTGTTTGATATTGAAATATTTTATCGAATATTCATATATATCTATGAAATCAGTTAAGTTAGCACTAGCTATGTTTCCACTGAATATAAATAAAAAAGTCTTACAACACTTAAAAATAAAAATAAACGTTAGCCTAAACAAATTTTTATTAGGTTTTGAAATTGATTAGTTATCTTAGGGATATGGCGTATATTTAAAATTATACTGTATTCACAAAAGACGGTAAATTTACACAATTTTTAGAAAATGGCGATCGATTCGGATTGGTCCGAAAATGGCGATCGACCATCAGGTCCAATGAGTTATCTTAAGTTTTAAACAACATTACTCACAATAATCGATCTGCAATGCTTTACAAACGGAGTACCACACCAAAGATGAACCATATCTCACCTATCGCCGAGTTCAGAGAGAGAGATAGGGAGGCTCTCGTCAGTAAATATTTCCAAAAATGTATCTCGCTTTAGTCCGTAATCCGCAACTGCCATTATATTGCCAAGTGATAATACGGTGTACTGCCTCATCAGTCATATTCCTGTCAAATAAATTAATTAGTGCCTTAAGGGGATATGCCTCCTTCTATAGGCTGTTTTTTTCAAAAATTTTGACATTTTTATATTCCCATTTTAGTTCTGAACATGTATCCAAAGTTTCATTTGATTTGGAAAATTATTTCAGGTATTTTTGCAATAAAATTTAAAACGATGCGCTTAGAGATTTCAAGTGATTTTAGTGTGAGTGTGGAGTGTAGTGGAAACTTTAAACGGCGTTTTCTCAAAACTATGTATTTCATTGACTGCATTTACGTAAGATTGAATAACTTTGTAACTAATGATTATTTTCTAATGAAATTTTAACCAGATGTTCTTGATAGTATTTAGAGGTTGTGTGTGTATAGAGAACAATGTGCAATTATTTTTTCTTATAAAGTTCATCGTTTAACATTGAAAATCTTTTTTTTGTAACATTTTTCATCACACTGTAAAAAAGGCTACCAACAATGCATTTTTGTGTTACCATATTTTCAATACACATAAATGTTCATTGTTATGTAGGGAAGTAAAATATATTACTTTCTTACATCACGTCGATAAACAAAAAAGTTATTCAAAATTGAAAATATTTTTAAAAAAATTCTAAAAATTTTCAAATTTACCCCAAAGTCACCCAAAAAATATTTAGATAACATATTTTTTATATAAATCCTCTAATTTGGTCGAGTATAAACAGAATGAACCCACAAAAGCCATTAAAAATAAAAAATAAATGTCTTAGAATGAGGCGTATCCCCTTTACTTCGCAACTGTTTCTACGTGGACACGAAATAACAGTTTTATGTTGACCAATCGTTCAATCCAAGGAGTTGTTATACCGTTACATTTTATCCACGAATAAACCCTAGTGATTTAAATAATACTGTAACTTTATTTGAAAGTAACCTTAACCAAGTTTAGGACGAAGTGTGTTTTTGTTTTCCTTTCATTTGTCTAAGTTTGGTCGAACGTGGGCCCCAGCCACGCTCCTGATGAGAATATAATGAGCTTCCAGTTTTCTACAACATTAGTTCGAACCCACTTTGTGTTGTGATTTACAAAAAAATCTAAGTAAGATGTTGCATATGTTTTTATTTGTATTGCAGTATTTGTATTAGCAGTACGTGACTTAGGTCACGTATTTTGATGGAGTCCTAATTGTTTAGCCACTTTAGGAGTCGAACATTGGAACAATTTATTCGTGGAAGAGCCTATTGTAGTTTAAACAAATGAATGCAATAAAGAACATACAATTAATCAGCATCGGCAGAATATCAATTTCTATTGGCATTGACTACTGGTAGTTAAGACAGTAAAAAAAACAGAATGAGACATAAAACGTTCGAATTGTTAGTAAATTGTTGTATGTAAGTTATGGAAATAGTAATTAAAAATATATATAGATCAGCAAACAATTTTATTTACAGAGTATTCTCGCTATTGTCAGTAACATTTTATTCTAAGAGATAAGACAAATTAATTAGCATCAGCAGCACATTTTCCACAGAGGATATTTATTTGTCAGTTATAATTTAGAATGGATTCGTCCTTCCCAAGAGGGGATGAGGAGGTCGTAAGAAATTATTTATTCCCATCCGAGTAATTTAATTTTATCATTGAATTGTTACGTTGGGTATTTTATTGTTACCAATAAAATTTAAGTGTTGATTTTCTTACATTATTCGATATTTTATTCACTGAGTTTGTTTGCACGAAAATGTATAATCCTCGTACAATATGATATTCATTTATTGCTAAACTTACAAATTATTCTGAAGTTCTCACATTAAAACGGATGATTGATGGTAACATTATAGTATATTTCATTACAAGGACCTAAAGTGACGCTTTTCGTACAAGGTCAAGTTTTACAACCGAGGCTGTAAGCCGAGGTTGAAAAATGACCGAGTAACGAAAAGCAGCTTTAGGTCCGTGTGATGAACTATATTTTTCGTTATATTGCTCAATACAATACGTAATCTACTTAAGAAAACCAAAATGTTACAGCTTGTTTACCTTTAAAGATGCCTTCAAAAGATGCCACCGTCTTGTTCTTGCTAATTTGAAGCAATCAGCTGATTGTATGTTTCATTTGTGTTAGGCTAGACTGACAACAATGAATAACTATCGACGTATCGAACGCATGTAATAATCGATTGGTGAAATGAGCGAGTTCCACAAATTGATTAAACTGACAACAATGAATGTTTCGATAATAACGATGAATGTTTCGATTATTTGTAATCGAATGAATATTGTTCGATTATTACGACGTACTCGGCACTTTTTGACTTTTATAGTCCTAGGACTATAAAGAGTCAGCTGGTATCGAGTACATCAGCTTTTAATTCCTAGTAATAAAAAGAGTGGATTTAGGTCCGGAAAACATGCATTAAAAACATCTGTTTTTGAAGCAGTATAACGAAAATATTATTATTGGGAAATATGAGAATATTGAGCGAGCTGATCGTGACTTAAAATAATCTTTAAAGCGCACCACACCTGGTCCAGAGATGGTGCAAGTTCCCTCACACGGAATAATTTATCGCCCGCCACGCACCCTCGCCCGCAGAATTATCGACTTGTCTCTAAATAATTATCGGCTTCCAAAATTCGTTGGTTTTACTTATTTTAACTTAGAGCAGAGAAATCTCTATTCACGCTATGCTACTAAATCGCACAAAAAGTTAATTAGTGCAGCCCTTAAATTTACCTGAGTTTTTTCAACGCCGGGTGTTGCGAAGAAAATTATTGTTCTTGATGAAAAGAGGACACCGTTTCTTACTTCAAGAAACTTTTTCAATTGAAAGTTGAATGTGATAAACTTTTCTCGGCTTAGAAAATGAGGGGAAAATTTAGACGACTTGTCAAAAATATTAATTTTGCTTCCCAATGTGCGGATTTGATCTCTGTTCTGAGTGATGAAAAATTGGAAAACTTATTCTATTTACTATTTAATATAAAAATTAAATATATTTATTTCGCACTGTCACACAGCCTGAAAATAAAGTGAATCCTGTTAACACATGTCTTTGAATCTTACAGAGCTTATTAAGACCAACCTATTACCGTAGAATTTATTAGGGCAAACAAATTAAAAATAACTGCAGGTATGAAAAATGATAGAAGGAAGCAGATTCCGGCAAAGGCATTCAACCGTCCATAAAATCTAAATAAAAATAACAATTTCCATTACGAGTGGTAGCAATAACGGCAATATTTCATAGCGACGCGTGCACGTAAAATCAGATGAGATTCGTTTAAAGTTACGACCACCGATAGTAAAATAACAATCAAGGCACTGTGATTTAGAACCCAAAGTTGTGAGTCACGATTTTAATTCAGCTCCGACCTCTGGAAGTTTAATCAGGCAAAATTAACCCGGTTAATTCGCCAAACCGCGGCGCGACGCCGACCTACTGGAACGGACATCTTTGCCGCCCTGTGTTGCCCACTCACTACCCACGCTGATAAAGTGGTTTATGAATATAAAATATTAAATGAAGTTCTCTGCAGGTCAAACAAGAAAGCATAAAACGTTTCTATTCCTTGACGCACTAAATGAATTGAATTCGCTTGACCATTACTATCAATAGATCCTTTCAATTTTATTAACGAAAACTATAATACTATTTACATTTCGATCTGAACGCTTTTGTTTCTTTCAAAAGCGTATATAATAACCAAGAAAAAGTCCTCCGATTCATGTTTATATATTTTAGTGTGAGGATAATATTCTCTTTAATAAGGATAGAACACAATATACTTATTGTAAATACTTCTTGTGAAGCTAACAATTTATGCAAATGTTTCCAAATTATTGTATTTTGCTACTAAAACATCAATTTATATTATTTTCATTTTTCCTTCAAATAAAAAAAGCTTTATTACTTTGAAAGTGCATTGAAACTGAAAAACACCATCTGCTCGGTGAGAAATAATTCAATGTGTTCCAACTTGTGCCTTGGGACAACAGAGCAAACTCTGATATTTTAACTCTGCTGAAAACGCTTAATTTATATCAAGCGAATCCCCAGCTTAATTGTTGGTGGGAACTCAACGAACTTATATATGTAGGATTTTTCATCTAAATTGTTTTCAGTTATTTTGTTAGAAAATAATATAAACTGATTTAGTTTCATATAGAGGATAAGGATAATGTTAACACTGAATAGTTTGTGGACACCTCCTTTTTGAAAACATAATAATATAAACTCATGAATCAACTGCTTCTACATCTTTAATGATTAGTTTAATCCCCAAATATATCCAGAAAATTCACATATATTTCTTATAATAACCCAAGCTTTTCCAAAATAGGACATTATCTGATTGTTTAGCTAACCAAAAAGGAGGAATTTTTTTAGGCAACGAGTTCCGGTATTTTTTGTAGTTAATTAAAAATCTTGCTTGACGTGGAATCGATTTCAAAAACATCCAGTTTGTTTCAAAGTTCCTGCGCACATATTGCCTGCAAAACCAAGCGGAGAATTACGGTACAATATTTGAGGACGACCCTTATGTATACATACCCAAGATGGGAGATAACCTCAACCTAGGCTAGGTTCGGTTAAACGGTCAACACTGTTGCCAAATATTTGAGCGAAGCCCCCTTCTATCTGCTATCTCAAACACTAACTATGATATATTGGGCAAAATTGTGTCTACAAACGAAATCCTTCTTACCTTAAGTGTAGTTCAAAACCTTTGTGTTGATTCTTAACTGATCTTTAGTCGTTTTATGTAAGTTACAAAGGGATCACAATTTTAACTAGTATTAAACTGTGTAAACCTACATTACACGTTAAAATGTAAGTAACTACGTGTATACAGAACTAAGTTGCCATTGGCTGTTGGGCTGTTAATTAACAGTCTTGTCTAAGGAACATGTCGGCCTCAGTCAGTAACAAGACTACAAGATCGCGCCACAATCATCCTTCACTCATCTGTCACTCATACTTGGCTTAAAATTCCTTCCTGGGTGGGTCGCCATTTCAAGTAATATATGTAATGTATCTAAATCGTTTTCCTGGACTTTTTTTTCATGATAACAATGGAAACCTTAAATTTTATTTTAACAATTTCTGAGGTTTTGACTGTTTTTAGTTTTACAGATTAACAACCGTTCAATTTACGTGTCTCCAAAAATTTGGTTCTAAAAATAATTTTTAATTAACGTCCTTTCCTACATTGCGTAGTGGAGCTCTGGAACATCTTCATTGGATTATAACAGTCTCTTTTATTTTCCCCCGGTTTCATTTACACGTTGTACTTTCATATTATTTTTTATCAAAACCATCTCGAACACCCCAGGTACCTCTCACCGTGCCGTCTCGGTCTCGGGAAACATCAATCCACCGAAACAATTTCAACTTGTTCCCCGCACGAATCCAATACGGAAGGAGGATCGTTCAATCACACGGATGATCGGTATCGCCGATAGTGGGACCCTCGGCCGCGGCGGCGGAGCGGGCGGGGGTGGAGGGGGAGGGGGCGGAGGGGGAGGGGGCGGAGGGGCGAAAGGTAACCGCAGGATAAACTGTGGTCGTGCCGCAACAGCGAAAGTAGAACATTGCATAAGCGAGAGTTATACATGATCTAGATAACCACGGCCTAGAGAGGTTCCGTTCGCGGGAGGATGACGGAGGCCCCGAGGTTGTACGGACTGCAATCAACTTGGGCGAATTGCAAAGTAACGTTTTAATTCTAAACTTGTAGCCACGTGTTGGTTTTATTACCTGCCGTTCGGTGCAGTTTATTGGACCATTAAAGAAGTTTTTAACTTAAGAGGAATAACTCGGAACGCCATTTAAGTATAGTTGATTCAGTCTTAAATCCTTTGGCAGCTGATAAAGATTTTATTACAAATAA
This sequence comes from Flexamia atlantica, assembly GCA_035578135.1. NCBI lineage: Eukaryota > Metazoa > Arthropoda > Insecta > Hemiptera > Cicadellidae > Flexamia > Flexamia atlantica. Next base: position 12,309,135 of record JAQJVK010000019.1, read on the forward strand.
TTCAAAATGTATATTTAAAAGGCAAGCATCGGGTTCAAAATTTGGATTAATGGATTGGCGGCTGAGGAGATAAACAAAGATAACATTTATCATGATAAATTGCCCGTTTGTAAAGTAACTCAATCACTATAAAAAAATCGCACGATGGACACTGAATAAAAAACGGACTATTATATATTCTTATACGAGCAGTGAGTTTACTAATTTGTAGGCTTGATTACCCCAGAAACAACTCTAATGATTTCTATGAAGTTTTGGAAATAAGTTCCTCCTTGCTCAAAAACATTTTTGTTCTATGAGGTTGTTTGGCCAGTCAAAATCTCCTGGTAAAAATAAAATACTACTGATCAAGGCTCGGTCCACCAGGTACTAATATTTTTAACTGACAAACGGAAATTAATCGTTGTTAGAAATATAAAAGGGCACGATTGATTGGTAAAATTGTTTAGAGTGATTCCAATTCATGAAGCCCTATAACTGAAAACTAAGATTAAGTAATTGATGGAGAAGACGACCAGAACCAGAAGCGACCCTTAATTGAGTTGACGTTGACGACTATTAATTGGCCGTCACTATTAATACATAGATCCCCATTAGCGTCTGGACGACCTGGGAAGCATGTGAGCTAGGTTAAAATACGATAGCTAACATTTAATTTAATTAGTGAGTTTCAACAGATTTGAAGATAGAAATTCGTACACTATATTTAAAAATTGTAACTTCATAAATTAATCACCATTAACATCCAAAATCATTACGATCTAAACTTATAATTTTTCTTAAAATTTAGAATAGTGCTATAAACACATTTATTGATTTATTAGAATAATTACAGAAGAAAATAAAGAGGTGAGTGATGTCAAATGCAAAATCAGGACCTCATCTTCAGCGGCGTCATTTGTCTTGTTCACAAGATCGACTGGAGGCTGACGGGGCTTAGCACTGCCTCATAAGTCATCGCGACTAGATTATTCAAACCTTATTAGTTTTGGAGACTATTTATTTATTAACGGATACACCATTTTTACTGGAGTGACATTGAAAGTGTTACAATAATCAATAAAGATACATGCATCATATTTGTAGTCCCAGTTAGAATGGCTTGAGAAATTAGCATATTGCATTTAAGAAAATATAATAGTAAAAAGTGATATTGAACGTAAACAAAGACAATAACAGCAGTATGAACAGTGAACCAATAAATAAAAACCGAACAAATGTAACAACAACAGTGAAACATGCTACAAATGACTATTATTTTTCTTAATATATTACAATTGACGTGCGCTGACTATTGATTATTTTAAATATAACATTCTATTTTCCTTTCCTTTTAGTAATTCACTATCAAAAACGGTAAAATTATTAATAAGAGGACTAGTTTGAATCCTGCATTATTAAAACGATTTATTTTTATACAATTTTAATCCGCTTTTGGATTGTAAACGCTAATATGAAAAGTACTGCCACAGAATTTATTAATCTTCCCCCTACATTTAGGCTAATATGACTTTTAGTAAAAATTCCGTAGATTTATGTTGTTATATGGGTTTTAGCAATTGTTCTGCAAAAGTAAAAGTTACAGTTTTTCACGGATTTTACAGCTGTCATGCCGACACTTTTGTTAGTTGTTGTGCATGTAATTCTGAAAACGTTTTCAACGTTGGTTTTAATTTATAAATTGTAACTGCGTCAGCAAATAAGTATCACCAAGGTCCAGGAGAAAACATTTTTTATTGAAATTAAACATTTCACTGATAAATATTTCACAATTTACGAAAATAATTTATTGTTCGCAAAGTCGTGTTTAAACATTTCACTGATAAATATTTCACAATTTACGAAAATAATTTATTGTTCGCAAAGTCGTGTTTAATAAAAATCCTCCGAGCCCGCATTGATCCAATTCCTAGTGGTTCTCTGTCCGATCGTGCAGTTAGTTGTAAAAACGGCAGCTCAGTCGGAGCCACCTCTCTTAATGCATTCCATTCAGTCAATCTGCGCTCGATTTGTCCGTCATGGATTAAAAGCGTTTTGAAAGTCTCTGCAATTTTAACAAGTTTGAAACAAGGTTAAGTGGTCTTTTGTGGTGGCGCAGCGACGTAGCGCGTCTCCGGGGACCTCGCGTTTCACGAGGCGTGCTTTTTACATTTTACGGCCCGATGGATTGGCAATACTGTTCGTAAATGCGGCAGCGCGCCGGGAATCGGGTAAACTAACCTTTGCAAATGCCAGCCAAATGTTACCGCAAAATGCTGCGCCCCACCTGGAAAGAAAACAAACCCGAATTAATTAAAAGCAGGAAGTAGGACGTCTAAATTACTTGAGTTGCACAAATAATCAAGCTTGATATTAGTCATTTAATTTTTAAGTTGGTAAACCTAAATCTAACTTAAGTAATAATATTGGTTATCTAAGCAATTAATCTTGTTTCTATTTATTAATTAAATTAATTCGGTTGATTAATTTGATTTTTTATTTAGTACTGTATACCTAATTCATTCACCTAATTCAGTATACTTCATCATATATTCAACACACATTCACACCATCAATATTCGGTTATATTTAATCCTGAACTTCTTGAATCAGTAATCATTTGAATATTTCACATATCGCGATGACGTTCAAAAACGTGCAACCGCTCGACAGACGGTGAAGTGACGTAACGTGTTTGCCGCATGGTCGCTAGATGGCGTTGGCGTCGCCCCCCACATCCCCTCACTGCCAACATTTGAATATTGTCCTCGTTACTTTTATTAATTCCTTCTAAACACGCGACGGCGACTGCCCGGTGCTGGAGTAGCGGTGTAGCGGTGGAGCCGCGGCGCCGCCCCTGCCCTCGCCGCCCTCAATCAATTTTGTAGGGAGCACTCACAAATGTTTACTTAATTGTAAAAGTTGGAACCAAAAGTTTGTTTTGTTTCGAGTTTGTTTAAGTCAGCCTAAACACGCACAGCGCACACAGAGTGCACGGTTTCACCCGTGCACCTCTGACGAACAGAATGGGGTCTTTCACATCGAGGGTGTCAAGTGAGCCGGAAATCGATAAGGTTACTTCTTGACGATTTGTTTTGTTAGAGAGAAAAAGGGTACTATTTGTATCTAGATAAAAAAATACATTGCATATAAGAAGGAAAGGTAACATTTTTACGCCATGAATAACTGACCTTTACAAGTTTTTATTTTGTTTGTGTTCATATTTTAAGAGTCGACACTAGATCAATCTAGAGCGTTTCACCTGATTGTATACAATGTTATTTTAATCGAAGTAATCAACATTGTAAAACTTCACTATGTGAGAATGTAAAATTTGGTACTCAGTTACATTTGGATTAATCTAAAACTGATTCTCAATTTAAGTATAATTAGTGAAGCTGTTCATGAGGTTATAATGTTACAATTTCAGACTAAAACATGGGTTTCCTCGACCTTTTGTTTATTTGTTAGAGTAAAATGCCCTTAAATTAAAAGAGAGGTAGTTAATATCTTCATACCTGTTCTCGGTTGACTCTCAACCAACTAAATCTACTAACTGAATTAATTACAATTTCAACTGTTATTGTGCTACAGTTACAAACTTCTGTAAAAATAGACCCTTGCACACTTGCAGCGCTTTCATAATCCGTTGTTATATTGTAATAGTTTAAATGCAATCTACTATATAATGCAACAGATAAAAAATAAAGTGTAACATTTTAGTGAATAACTTCGAAAAGACAGTAAAACCCGGGGTCTCGGGAGGCTTGCCCCGGAGATTGTGGGGTAATAAAATGTTGTCCCCAGGCGCAGTGTAAATAAATAACTAACCCGTGACACCGCCTACGTTCAATCTGGCACAGAGTCTCTGCAACCTGATTTACCCCTGCCTGGTCACGACAACAACGCCAACTAAACTTTTACCTGCGCAGCCAACAAAACGGGAACTATTTCATTTCTCCTCGTGGAGATCTGAGATTTCAGATATTGGTTGTTATTTAGATAAAAATATTGCTCGGGTTCTTTATCAATCGGTTGAATATGTTACGAAAACAAATATAAGGTATTAAATCAAACTCTGAAAGTTGAAAAGTAATCTATCTCTATTTAAACTCAAGCCGTTGCCTCCTGAAAGTTTATCTCTTTTACCTGGCAAAGAGAGTCAGCATTGGAAAAGGTGAGTTAATAGAGCTATGATTACTAAATAATAAAGGATTTATCATCACCATTACAAACATTTATATTCAATACAGCTTTTTTACTTATGCAGGTTGCCCATACCTCTTTCCCTCAAAGAACGTATGATGATTTTTACTCTTAACTAAGTACGTTAGCCAGTAAAATTAATAACTAATAACTTACTTCGCTCTCAGTTTCTTTTTAATGTAATACGAGTATAAATGCATTCGTAAAAATGTTTTTTATTTGTTTTTGTAAAAATGAGAAACAATTATGAATCAATATCATAAAACCCCGAAGAACCAACCGTAAGAAAACCTATGGATCTGCTTACAGAAATAATTGGTAATGTAAGTAGTAATATTTATAGTGCCATCGTCTACAATGCATACTCTTCATGTCTATGATATAAAAATAAATGTGATCCATCGTAATAGTATATTTCAAGAGTGAGGGTTTTTGCGTACTCGAGACAAGTGCGAGATTTATAGCGCACTCAATATGGGCCACAATTTGTAAAACACTTTCACAAGTGTTTGTTTGACCGGTAATTTTTACTATTCCTCATTGAAGTCAGCAGGATTCGTTTATTTATTTGCATTGGAACAAAATTTTAAAAAGTAAACCTTACTTTTCCGTAATAATTCATATTTTTCCTTGGTAAACAATGCAAATACGAAGGTTCGTAGGTGATCAATAAATAATGAAAACCGGTGAATTCATAGTAGTGAAGTGAAAAGGTTTATGTTTGATGACACCACAAACAATTTAAATCGGTTTTCCACGTAATTCACCGAGCAATGCGAGACGATTAAATGACCATCGCGTTGCATAAATGTAATTACATAAGGGGAATAAAATGTTTGGCAATTTTCGGCGTTGGCTTCGTAATCAATTAGAAAATACCTGGCGCCCAACCGCCATGACGGCTAACAACTTCCGACGCCGCCGCGCCGCGCGGACCGACACCTGGTGTGGTGAGCCACCGGGTTCCGTGTGAAAACACAGTATTATAATAATTGAATAAAAGTGCTTTTATTCGTAAGCATTTCTCAGTTTACAACTGATTTACACTTACCTTACATTTTAATAAAAAAAAACTAAATTATTTCTAAATACATACTCAAACAAAAAATTAAAATTAAATAAACATCTTTATAAATATAAATTTTTTAGACGGAAAGACACAACAAATCTGGAACTTAATTTTTACTTTGAGGCAATTTTATCTACTGTTCAGATAAATAAATCAATCATTTTCAGTTTTTTTTTTCTCACTGTGCACTCAGGTTAGGTTTAAAATATAGGGTTGGCAAAGTGATGATAATAAGACGGAACAAAATTATAAAAGAATAAATTAAAGTCAAGGAAGAGGGTTAAAATATTACTAATAGTTAAAAAATACCGGAAGTTCTAAAGCGGGTCGTCCCAGGTTCGAAGCTTAAATTTTGTAAAGTTCGGAATGCTATGTAAACCCGATTTAAACTTTTACAGATGGGAAAGATACAATAAATTAGATATGTTTTCAATCTTTTATGCAAAATGCAATTGTGAAGCTTTATGTATTTTTGTGGCAATATTTTCAACTGCTCTAGAACAAAAAAAGTTGGCAGAGTGTTAATAATTATAACTCATATTCCTAGGAAAGGTAAAGACCCCATAAAATTAAAGAGTGAAATATATATTCTTTTGTAATCTCCTTTAAATTTGATAATTCCTTTAATTAGGAAACGTCCTGAAAACTAATTAGTTATAAATTATATTCTTCTGCGCCCAAAAAGAGGATCAAGGGATTCAGCTCAATTACGTTTGGATTAGGCCCCCACTCTTCTAATGCTCTGTAACGTATCCCAACTTTATATTTTTAGTGCCGTCAAAAGCGTGAGTATTATTTACACAGTTACTACAAGCAAACATCCATAGTTTTTATTTTATTATTAATATTTTTGCAGAAGTTCCGAGTGCAAGTTGGAACAAGTTCGATCACCCGTATTGTTGGCGATCACAGCAAAAGAACATTGCATGGCTACCTTTAAAATTGCTTTGTATCAAGTATTAATTAAATTAACTTTAAAATAAAATTTACCTTGTATATTTTTTTCAAAATGAGAAGTATTTTTATCTATTATATTTAAAAAACGCCTTGTTTGGCTGATGTTGGAAGATGCCAAAAAGGCCGTAATTAATTGTGTAGTCGAGTATGGTAAGCATTTGTATCGTAGTCCTGAAATACATTTAATTTTAGCCGTTACTCACCATATTTAACGCCAATAAAAGCCATAAATTGTGTATTTCGTATTAAAAATCTGGATTATTATTTTTAATAATAATATATTTTAGTATAACGATTAGGTTGTAAAACTCGGTGGATTTTAAACGTGGACTTTTAACGAGTTTAAGTTATCATTAGTCATATTTCTCAATATCCCACGTCAAAAAACAATTTGCAAACTTCTTGGAGAAAATAAAGCTTAATACACAACCTTAATTTAACTCTTTATCTGTTCCAGGAAAAGGTAAAATGGTTCTTGGGAGGATAATTACCTTTATTTCATTTATCTTTTTTTGTACTTCAATTTGCTTAAATGCCAAACAAAATCAAATGAATTACGAGCAAAAATTGATATTCTCATCTTAAAATATCTTACAATTATTTCAAACTACTCAAGGAAAACGTTGCATAAACCCTACATAATGTTGAATAAAAATACATAACGTTGTTGCATAAAAATGAAAATGTTGAGTTCTTAGGATCTAATCAAGTTTGCTGCTCTCGAAGGTGGTCCAATTTTTTTATTTCAATATACAAAGCGTCCAGCTTCGTCTGTCCGAAACTTTTTCAGGTTAGTATTCAGCAGATAAAAATACAAATAAAAGCAAACAAATGCCATACGGATATGGCTATGTTGCTCCAGTTTCCGTCTGACGGATTGTATCTATTTTTTACATAATACATTTTAACTTGAGGTTCCAAATTCAAATTCGGTACAGGTTTGTTGTCCAGTAAGGCATATTTTGCAGCGAAGTAAGTATCTACTTCAGAATGGGAGCCGTGTTTGATTTTCAAAACTTAATATATAAACAAAATCCATGTTACCAACTATTGAAAACAAATGAAAAGATGGGAAATTTAATATACCTTCCAAAAAGCTAGTTTAAATAAGATTACAACACTTATAAGTGAGAAAATTTAATTTTTATAATAACTACAAGGAAATATCCTAAAATTAACCCAAATTTGCTGTTGTGACTTAATGAAATTTAAATCATCCCAGTTAATCGTGTTGTAAACATAATAAAACTACCACAGAGGAGAATCAGAGGTATCTTCTAATGTTGCGCTCAGCTGGTGTCGAGGACTTATAAAAAATAGTTCACCATTGACGCCGCGAGAGAGCAGCACCGTCGCTGCCCTCTCCTAATTTAACTTAACGGTAGCTAGTAACTGGATGTAACTAGTAACTAGTAACTTAACTGTAGCTGGATTTAACTGTAACTAGCAAGCACTTGGGCGCAACAGAAGACCCATTTAAAAGCGACCTCTGACACAATTTTGCAAAAATATCAAAATTTCATCGTTATAATTCGCTTAAGTTTGGAGGTAAAATTTGTTAGTAACAAATAATTTTTGAGATATTATGTTATGGAAATAAAAAAAAACACCTTTTTAAATGGTGCAAGTTAAAACTCGGTACTCCGCACTGAAATAGGTACTATTTATCATAAAATCTGAATAAAATATAAATTTCAACCTGCCTAGCCTGTGTCGAGCAGTGCTTGAGAACTTGAAACATTTCCATTAAACATTATTACACTTCTATCAATCATTAGTACGATATCGCCAGCTTTAAAGGGTGTTAAAATTATACACAAAATATGAAGACAAATAGTTTACAGAAGTACTATATTTTAATGGTTTGGTGAAAGTAAGCCAATTTAACGTCCAGCCTGTAACGTTCATCCCACCCGTAACCTCGGTCAGTTCTCTATGTATTTCCCAAAACCAGCTCTTGTCGAGGCGCTCCGCGGGGAAGACCCTCTGGGTAATGTCTCTTCCTGAGTTAACCAAATAAATTAGTCGTTTCAGAGTTCGAGTGCTTTCCATGTCAATTTTTTATTTTATTGGAAAAACATTTATTTAGGTGGCCAACGATCCACCCAGCGCCCCGGAATCCTCTTCATTTCAGGACCAACCATGAAAACAATATAATTTTTGTCTACTGTATGAATTATCATATAAATCATACAGATATACGATCCAAGCAAAACTATCTATCTCGCCAAGCATCAGGCGACTCGCGTGGCAGAGAGCGCGGGGCAGCGGCCGGAAGGGCAGCGAAGGTCACGGGATCAGACGACCTTGAGCCGGCCTTGCGCCGCTGCCCTCGGATTTGCGATTTTCACGCGACACTTTCACGCCGCGGAGAGAGCTTCCCGGCCTGGATACGCGGCCTTGGCCTGCCTGACGCAACTGACGCAACGGCTACACGGTGGAGGGGCGAGAGTGGCTGTTTATGGTGTATGCCATCACTCTGGTCTTTAACGGTATCAAAATGTTCATACCATTCAAATTAAAATGACCTTAGAGTAGAGTGCACGAAATAGGGCAGGCGGCAACGACTATAAACTCACCAAATTGCCTGCTAAACCTCAGCTGAAATGACAAAATTAAATGTTTTTGTTGAACTGTAAAAACTTTCTTTGCCTTTTCATGACTTTTCACGTGTAAATTTGTATTTACTGTAACATATGATCGAATAAGCTGTCCAACTACCCAATCAAATAATAGTCAATGATTTCGCCGACAGCGCACTCATCCACCCGCCCCATTTGGTGCCCGCGACTATAAATTCTTTTTCTGATACTTTATGGTAGCCGGCGTCTTAACGATTGATTAACTGATCAACTTAAAATAAGAGATGCGAATGCAAAGATACTTTTACAGTGTATTGTGAAATTGTAATGTATATGAATATTTACATATAAAAACAAAAGCCCGCACAGACTTGAATTGTATAATGTATTAATGAAATGAACTGCAGTTTACAACACTTAAAACATTCTTTACTTACAAAAATATTTTAAACCCTATAAGCTGTTAAAACTAATAACTCATTTTACCAAAAAACGGACTTTTCCAATATATATTACTTTCTAATCCTCCTTTATCACTTTAAAGCCTTTTTTGCTTGGTCTTTCCTCAAACGCAGACTTCAAACCAAAAAGGAATAGGTCGGTCTTACACGACAAAGACCGAGACCAGACAGACTTTGTGAGGCGGGATTAAAGGAGGGGAAAAACCGAGCTGGAAGCAACATGTCATTATTGTTAGAAAGAAGCCCCAAAGGGAGATGACTTAAAGGGAAGATACAAAAAGATTACTCCAGACCATTACTTTTATCAATAGATAGGTTCTCCACATCTATTATTTATTGGACGGTTACAAATTGGACGGCATTTGAGGAAGTTTTTGCTGTGCGTCTAGTTCATAAACCACATAATATGTCTCACAGGAAATCTATAAAAAAATTCGCTTCACGCGTCGTTAGTTTTTCTTTATTGGCGTATTCAATGCTTAAGGGAAACCCAACAACAAAATAACTATGTAACTCAATAGGGTATGTTTTCAGTGTAGTAATTCAACAATTCAATCATTAACCATAGAGAAAAATTTAAAGCTTCACTAGTTTGGTAATCATATTTTTAAAATCTGACAGAGGCTTCAATACTGTACTCTACTCCGAGGTTTGCTCAACAAAGCTAAATAAAATATGCTTATTATTAAAATAATAAGTTAAATGTAAATATCCAAATAAAATTATTTAGCATTAACAATTTAAAATTTTAAGAATCAATACAAATTTAAAAATTTCTTCATATAGATAGAAAACACGTTCTCACTAGATAAAAAAAGAAAGCAAAGTCAAACATCCTTTTGAGGATTTCAGAAAATTGGAAGAGTACTTCTCTCTCGGAGTTTAGCAATATAAGAAATCCAAATAAAGTTCGGAACGTTAAACCCTATGTAACGAGTTTCTTTGTTGGAACACTCTCGTAAAGCAAACTGAAGTTTAATGTAAAGCAGCTCGCGTTTCGCTGGCGGGTCGGCTCGTTAATGAAGCAGAACAGAATTATGATTATTTGGCGCAAAAACTCAAGAGCAATATAAAAAATAAAAAACCACTAGAGTTGTTGGCCTTCAAATCGAGTACAGAGATTCGAAAGTATTTTGATACATATCAAAACTTGGGCCTCGGTAACAGGTAGCAGCAATTAATGAGTGTGTATGAAAAAGAGTAATACACGGATTCAGATAGTTTTCGTCAGTTTCATTTTCATTAAAAAAATTTATTTTAGCGGACCCCACCCCCCAATGGCGAAGAAGCTATTTTTTAATTTGTTGAATTAGTTAAAATGATCTTTAATGATTTTGTAAAACATGTTGATACGGTATTCATACGGATTGTAAAAAATAGTTCATTTATTAATTAATTTATATAAATATATACGAATTTATAGATGGGATCAAATCGTTTCCCTTGGTCTTCGCTCTAGATTCGGATGTTATTGATATGAGAACATGCATGCACTAAATACAAAGATAATTATTTACTTTCCAATTAAGGTATTTTCAGAATCCTTAGTACTGCAATAAAATTACAGAAAAAACAAATGAATTTCCTGATTAATCATTTTCTGGCTTAAGAGTTTTAAAGTGGCTATTTATTTAGAACTGTTCCAGTTGCAATCTGCCTCACATTCCTAACTAAAATTCTTCTCATTAATCGGCATATAATTTGTTAGTTGCTCCTATGTTAGACTTAAGCTTTAATCTTAGTTCTATAATGTCATGGGGTATAAAACGCCTTTCATTGCTAAGGAAAATTTCTCAAACATATTATTAAATACCCAACCCTTTTCTTAGTTTTTGCTATGCCTGCAAAAAACCGCCCAACCGTTGCAAATGTTTGTAAACATGAGGATAAATAAATATTAATGACATAAATTTTCTATCAAAGCATTTTCGTTCATGACAGTGGCATAGTAACATGGTCCGCAGTATTAATTAAGTTTGGGCGGACAGGGTGATCTTGATTGAGTCGTAATCAATTCAAAAACATTCCCAATATAAATACATTTGTGTTTAATCTATTCCTGAATATTTATCTATCTATCCTGTTGGAATTCACAGAGAATCCATTCGGAAATATAAATATTTGTGAGGCTTGGAGAATTCCTATAGCTACATATTACAACATTCAAACTTTATTGAAAAAAATGTCACAAAACGATATTTCGTTCGATGATAAAATTAATTCTTGAAACCTGTAGCACTATTTATTTGCAGTTTTGTTGACTGTGTTATAAAAATATATGTGTAGTGAATTCCACGTAACAATTGCGGAGCTATTCACAGTATTACAGACTCTTTCTCACCCTTTAATCTTGTAACAATCTTTGAGAAGCGATAACTTATGTGGAAACTATTTTGTGACGGGGTTTGCAGCGCTGTTGAAGAATTTTAAAATTACACAAGATATGTTTACAATTGGGAATGTCAAGACTTCCACCGTAGACTCAATCTGAGCATGCAGCATGTCGCTAATTTATGCATAAATGTTTCATATTATGACAAATACACAGCTGCATCATTTTATTACATTTTGTCTAGTTTTAGTATTTCAGGAGACATTTAATATATACCAGATTTAAGCCAAACCCTGTATGGTCAAATTACATTGTAGGAAGCAAATTGAATTAGGCAAATATCGAACATATAAATCTGTTTTGATTAGTACATGGTAAATACCCACAGTTAATATTAGGTTGTTGAGTGGGGTAGGGTGGGGGAAACAGCATATTGATCATCAATATACTGTTGTAATGACACCAATGTAGCTTCCCTTTGCAAACGAATCAGTAGAATAATTGACTTAAACCTCAAATATATAGGGAATTACAAGTATTATTTCACAATATGGCGTGATGCTTAAATTTAATTTTCAGTACAATGCATGAATTGGTAGTTGTAAAGAAACAAACCATTAAATTCAAACATCTGCACCAATTCAAAAATAAAACTTTTAACCGAATTACATGCCTCGTTCATCATGAATGTTTGCTTGATATTTGATAAAAACATTAAAGTTTATTAAATAACAACCAATAGAATTTCATCCTTGAAATATCACTTATAAGTAGGTAAAATTACAAAAATCTACGTACTTCTCTTATCGTTTTAATTATTAATAACTATCACAAACCTATTTGCTTCGGTGTTGCACGTATCTAGCTGTAAACAGTATCGATCTAATACTTGACAATGAAAAGGTCATTATCGCCATAATTCCGAGGTGCCTGATGCCGCAGTGTAATGCGGGAAAAGCATCACCTCTTTGCAGCTTATTACTCCCCCGCCACCGGCCACGTTGCCACACCTGACGGAATTGTTTTGTTCTTTTGCTGCACCGCTATTTCAGATCCCGCTAAATTTAATTTCCAAAAGTTACGATCAAGTCCAGGTTTGATGTGCAGTTTTTTAACTTTACTGCTGGCAATACGCTGCGTCGGGTTGATGGCTAGTAATAGTGTGGCGCAATGTATAAAACTATCAAACATAATTAATTAAATTTTAGAATATAACAATTTTTTAGGACTTTTAAAGAATTTTCAAGACTTTTTCAACATGAAGTATAATGAGCTTTTCATGCCAACTTTCCACTTCCTGCATGATTTTTTTAAGATGACGTCGTATTAATCAAACCAATTCAAGGTAAATTTTTATTCAACAAAATCTGAAGAAGAATACAGTGAATGCAAAGTGGTGAAGTGCCTGCTCCCAATGATAGTGAAGTGCCTGCTCCCAGTGCTAGTGAAGTGCCTGCTCCCAGTGCTAGTGATGTGCCTGCTCCCAGTGCTAGTGAAGTGCCTGCTCCCAGTGCTAGTGATGTACCTGCTCCCAGTGCTAGTGATGTGCCTGCTCCCAGTGCTAGTGAAATGCCTGCTCCCAGTGCTAGTGAAGTGCCTACTCCCAGTGCTAGTGATGTGCCTGCTCCCAGTGCTAGTGAAGTGCCTGCTCCCAGTGCTAGTGAAGTGCCTGCTCTCAGTGCTAGTGATGTGCCTGCTCCCAGTGCTAGTGATGTGCCTGCTCTCAGTGCTAGTGATGTGCCTGCTCCCAGTGCTAGTGAAGTGCCTACTCCCAGTGCTAGTGATGTGCCTACTCCCAGTGCTAGTGAAGTGCCTGCTCTCAGTGCTAGTGATGTGCCTGCTCCCAGTGCTAGTGATGTGCCTGCTCCCAGTGCTAGTGATGTGCCTGCTCCCAGTGCTAGTGAAGTGCCTGCTCCCAGTGCTAGTGATGTGCCTGCTCCCAGTGCTAGTGAAGTGCCTGCTCCCAGTGCTAGTGATGTGCCTGCCCCCAGTGCTAGTGATGTGCCTGCACCCCTCTGCGATGTATGCATGCCCTACATATGCCTTGCTTTGTTTGTTGAATTCAACATTGTATTTTCATGTTTTGCCCATTAATGCCTGGGTTTGCTTGATTGCTTGTCTTGCACTAGTCCTTTACTTTGTTATAGCTTGTTTAGTTATTTTTATTATGCAATTTTTGTTCTTTCTCTCTTATAAGAATTGCTAAATCATAGCCTTGTAGCTGTTAACGAATATAGAATATGCTTGTTCATGTTTTGCCCACACTGCCTGTGCTTGCTTGTTTGCTTGTTTCTGGTTTGTTATTGCACTTTTATATGCATTGTTATTGCTTGTTAGTCCTTATTCCCTTTATTCAGTTTAAGAATTACTTATTAACTATTTATTTACATATTTGTAGAATTATCAACTTGCATCTTGGAATTTGTCCTGTATTATATCTATGCATGGTTCACTTACTGTAATCCATTTATGTACTGGCGTCAGTCGTTTGAAAAAAAATTTCAAAAATTAATATCAAAATTAATTAATTATTTTATTAATTAATTAATAAATTAATTAATAAAATAATTAATTAATTGATTTAATAATTAATTAAAATAATATTAATATATTAATAATATTAATTAATATTATTAATTTTTAATTAATTTAATAATAATAATTTTTTAATAATGTAATTAATTTTATTAATTTTTTTTATTTTATTAATTATTTTTTATTATTATAAATTTTAAAAAATCTGTAAGCCGCCAGAAAAGGTTGAGGCTACCTTCAACAAGAATAATCTAAAATCAAAGTTACTTTCTTAAGAAAATAAGTCACTTAAACAATGGAGAACGAGCACAACCTCACTGCTCATACAACAAAAACCACTGAAAACCAGGTATATTTATCAACAAAATGGGAAAATTCTGCTGTTTGGTTAAATTAGAATATGTTAATGTATTCAAGCATCGTATACATCGACTGACGTATGAGAAGGGCAGAGAAAGCTCCCTCAGAACCTGTTTGTGTTTCTGTTAATAGTTTTGGGAGCATTATATTTTCCTCCATAAAATTCGGATACTGTGTCAGACCATACGTGCGCTATTTCAAATAATTTATGACTGTGTTAACAAAATAAAAGTTCGTTGTTTAATAAAATGCAGACGCAATAAAAGTATAAATTCGAGCAGATATTTTAAATTAGTCTATCAACGCGTATGAATCGATTTACATACAAAACATCTACCATTAGGTCCATTAGTGAGGAGCGAGAGTATAACATACGCATTAACTCACACATTTCACGGAACAACCATTACCTCACTACTTATTGTAATTTGAAACGTTTCACACGTAAATCTCCATATAACTATCCAATACTGATATCAGAGCTGTGTTTGTTGTAGGTTTAACAAAGATGATTTACCTTTAACACAAGTGTTGGCTAATCATTTTGCAGTTTTCGTAGCAGTTTTTTTATAACTCGGTTCATATATATGAGTGATGCTGAAATTTTCCTTAGTATTATTTATAATACTATTTTTACTTAGAAAAGAGGACATTACTGATTACGGTATGAAAAACAAAATAAAATATTTTATAGCAATGCTACTTTTCAACGCTGTTGTTTTACACAGCGAGCACAACTCGAGGTTTTTTGGGATTTAATTACAATTTTGCAACAGCATTTATTGTTAATACATGCAGAATCTTCATCATCACTGAAATTACTTTGAAATTTGTTAATGAAACCATAAATTACGACATCTCAATAGCCCAGTCTTATAGTTATACTTTGAAATTTTTTTATCTAAAACATTCTGAATTGCTGAAAGAGTAATTCTAGACCTGGTTAAGACTAAAGAGAGCTGGATGAAGGGTTTTGGTTGATGAAGGAAGCAGAGAGCAAGAGAGCTCGGGCGAGGAGGGAGGGGGGGGTTGGGTTAAGTGATGTAAAGGCCTGAACCAAGCAAGGGTTACTTGATATTAAATTATAGAAAGCATCTCTTACTAAGCCATTGTAGTTAATTTTTAAACAATCAAATACATACACAATATAAATACAAAATTATTCACAAAAAACATAATACAATCTCAACATAATCACAAAATCTCTACATAACACACAAAAGTCATACATTTTCTCAAATCCTTATTAAAAAAATGTTCATACCAATATTAAACTGTATAAGGAACCTGATTCGACGAGTCTTCCTGGAAATGTCTTGTTTTTAAGCTACATTTACAGTGAAAGACAAAATTATATAGGTGAAAAACTATGGGATAGTTCCTGAAAGTAGGTATAACAAATGAATGTTGCACTTTGATTTTTAGAAAAAAGCTGGAGATCCCAGCTTTAACCATGACAATCTTCTCCTTCCTTATGACGTAATTGCTCTGTTAAAACATTTTGAATTATTTCATATCTCGGCCATGTTTTGATGTAAACGACACAAACGTACAGCAAGCCTAAAAACTGTGCAAAAAGCTGATAAATATAGGATGCTTAAAAACCAGCGTATTGGTTCTGGAACTGGCAGCTTTGAAACAATGCCGTTAAATCGGGTATTATAACCAACGTTGTTCAATAATTGACTGCCTGGCGCAGTAATGCCACAACCGCGCTAATGTGAGCGAAATCTCTTCATCTCTTATTTTCAGTTTCCACAAGTTTATATTTTTATTTATACCCTCACAGGTGGTAGGAATTAGTGGTAGCTCAACCAAACGCAGTTGTGAAATTATATTAAAGATAATGTAAATGAAACCTTGTATGTAAAGATAACCAACCAATTTATGTTGTTGTTACTAACTTTCAATACCTGTTTGTTTTAACATAAATGGAAGAAGAAATGTTCCGCCATGATATGAACACTTGCTAATAGGCGGTGTTGCGATTAAAATGGCCAACTAAATGTAGAGGTCGCCGGATCGATCGTAGATCTTAAGAAAGTCTGGAGCGTTTTGAAGGGTTGTTGCTGAACTCAGCCGCTGTCATTGATCATTGGCTCGTCTTGTGATTAAAGATCCAGGAAAACGAATCAGCTGGTCTTTGTTGTTGGCAAAAGCTTTCATGTAATCCATTCCACTCTCATCTGTCATTCTTATCGTCCTTAAAATACCTTAGAATGGCGATCGGCCCTTAACGGTGACCAACTGAAAATTTTGTAATGACTATTAAACTCCTGATCAGGTTTTTCTTAACTTAAATGATTCCGGCAAAAACATCTGCAAACAACGTTAAGGATCGAACAGAAATTGATCTTCTTTATAATAATTGTTGACATGGCGACCTACCCAAGTGTTATATCTGTTGGTCTTAATTGTAAAAAAACGTATGTTTTGATTTAATTCATACTACTGTTTACGTAATGTTCAATTGTGAAAAACATGACAAACAGTGTAAAATAAAAAGTATATCCAAAATCATTTTCTATATTATTTACTAGGATTTAAAACCAGGAGTTTTAAGCCAAGTATGAATGAGAGATGACTGTAGGATGATAGTGGGGCAATCTTATAGTCTTGTTACTGACTAAGCCCGTTATTTTCCTTCGACAGGACTGTTAATTAATTACCCTAAAGCCAATGGCAACTAAGGGACCTATATTTTAACGTGAGATCCGAACCACAATTTCACCAATGAATTACGAACTGGTCTAGTTATTAGGATGGTATTATGTTTTAACATAGTATTCATATACAAAGTCAAGGCTAATTATAGCAATGACTATTTATTGGCAATTGGTGGCAATCTAATCAATTGACACTCTAATTATTTTCGCATTGTTTTAGAGTTTAACTTGCTGTAGCTATAACTTAGCTGACACATGATGAGCTAGAGACTAGTGGTGGTTACTAGTGGTGGCCGGTATCGATCGAGGCGGGGGATGAGGAAGGATCGTTGAGCGTCGTGCAGCCCCGGGGCGAGCCGGACAAACAGGTGGTTCGACACACCGTCAGCCCGCCACATCACCGGCGCCGGCGTGGAACTAACTATTGAGTGCTTTTAAGCAATTTCTCCTTTTTTATATTTATAAAACTCTCTTCAGTTTATTTAAATCATTTAGTTCTTTGAATTTAGTTTAAAAAAATATTCGGAATAAAAAAAATTATTCTTATCATTTATCAATTAGTACAAAAGTTGTCTGCAACCCTTCGCGGCTTAGGATCTCATTTGTTGGGGTTTAGCTGTAGTTCCAACAATCTAAAATACCCGCTACATAACATGTTGAAAACAACATATTTTAAAATTAGAAAACTGCTAAATAAAAATTATTGAAAACTAAAAAAAGTATTCAAAATAAATTTTTATAAATGGAAATATATTTTTGACGATGTAATTTAAAGTAAAGGATTATTTTATTAATATTTATCTATATGATTTAAATGATTGACCTTATGGGGGGGGGTCAACATGTTTAAAACACAAACCATTAAAAAATAACAAAATTATGTAATTTATTCAAGTGAAAAATGTCCAAGGTAATTTAAGAAGTACAAGGCATTTAGTAAACTTTGTTTCACGGAAGAAAATCGTTTGTGCGCATAACATTCCACATATTACATTTGTAACAGTAAATCGTTAAAATTCTCACTACTACAGTCAATTTATGATTGAGTGAAAACAATATTTGGTTTAAAAACAGCTTATAAGTAAATTACCGATTAATTTACTAAAATTTATTAATTAGTCAATTACGATATAACTTTAAAATATATGAAATCGTCTTTACCAGTGCGCAGGGAAGAACAAA
Organism: Flexamia atlantica; assembly: GCA_035578135.1. Classification (NCBI taxonomy): domain Eukaryota; kingdom Metazoa; phylum Arthropoda; class Insecta; order Hemiptera; family Cicadellidae; genus Flexamia; species Flexamia atlantica. The sequence goes on from JAQJVK010000019.1 coordinate 12,327,464, forward strand.
GCTACTAAATAAATCTACTAATGTTACCAGTATCAATATTAATGTAATTACAATTAATTATTTGTTTATTGCTATGAAAGTTTGCCATGTAGTTGAATTACTGTGTAGCTTTTACTCTTCTTACGTACTTTTTCCATGATTTATTTTTCTCTCTTCTTTCCATTTTGTTTGGTACATCCTTCTATGCCGCAACATACACAGAGAAACATTTCATTACAGATCATGAAATTTTTATTCTAAAATATTAGGGTAAATATCTTCAAATAAATTTAATACAATTAATAAATTGAAACGATAACCAGTTTGATGCTGACATTGCTGATAATGATGTCACTAAAAATAGCTTAAGCCCTACAAGAGTGGTTCCAACACCACGTCGTTGTTAAATAACGACTAATACGGACGAATACTCCGTGCTACCTAAGGCGCGCAGGTTTAAAGTTCCCAGGTTTTCATACCTATTACTTTAAAATATAAATAAAAAAATGAATAATTTATCACTTTAACATCACATTGATTTAATGGGTATGAAGTATACGAGACGTAATAAACCTTACACATAAAGTGTGAATAAACTGTTAAACTTTTCAAGTATATTTTTGAAATACAAACTAATAAAACCAAACTACTGAATTTAACGTTAGATAAAGGTTTGAGTAATTCAATTTCTAGAATCAGAGATCGTCCCCTGCGTCACAACAGTCCCACCGCATTGCATACCGGCTACAAGGAATTGTACAAACTACAATCTACCGAGGTGAGGAAAAAGGTTTATAAAATTCAGTGTCCATCCCAATACATGGATCAGAGATCGTCGCCAACGTCACAAAGGATCCGCCGCACTGCAGAGACCAACTACAAGGAGTTATTGTACCTCAACTCGGTAATTAGGTTTAAGTAATTCAGTGTCCTACCCATTGTAATAGTCACAGATCGTCGTCGACGTCACAAAAGTCCCGCCGCACTGCAGAGGCCGACTGCAAGTTATTGTACGATCTCCGACCTCACCTCGGTTATTAGGTTTAATAATTCAGTGTCCTCCCCATTGTAATAGTCACAGATCGTCGTCGACGTCACAACAGACCCGCCGCACTGCAGAGGCCGACTGCAAGTTATTGTACAATCTCCGACCTCACCTCGGTTATTAGGTTTAATAATTCAGTGTCCTCCCCATTGTAATAGTCACAGATCGTCGTCGACGTCACAACAGTCCCGCCGCACTGCAGAGACCGACTGCGAGGAATTGTACGATCTCCGACCTCACCTCGGTAATTAGGTTTAAGTAATTCAGTGTCCTCCCCATCGCAATGGTCACAGATCGTCGTCGACGTCACAACAGTCCCGCCGCACTGCAGAGACCGACTGCGAGGAATTGTACGATCTCCGACCTCACCTCGGTAATTAGGTTTAAGTAATTCAGTGTCCTCCCCATCGCAATGGTCACAGATCGTCGTCGACGTCACAACAGTCCCGCCGCACTGCAGAGACCGACTGCGAGGAATTGTACGATCTCCGACCTCACCTCGGTAATTAGGTTTAAGTAATTCAGTGTCCTCCCCATTGTAATAGTCACAGATCGTCGTCGACGTCACAACAGTCCCGCCGCACTGCAGAGACCGACTGCGAGGAATTGTACGATCTCCGACCTCACCTCGGTAATTAGGTTTAAGTAATTCAGTGTCCTCCCCATCGCAATGGTCACAGATCGACGTCGACGTCACAACAGTCCCGCCGCACTGCAGAGACCGACTGCGAGGAATTGTACGATCTCCGACCTCACCTCGGTAATTAGGTTTAAGTAATTCAGTGTCCTCCCCATTGTAATAGTCACAGATCGTCGTCGACGTCACAACAGTCCCGCCGCACTGCAGAGACCGACTGCGAGGAATTGTACGATCTCCGACCTCACCTCGGTAATTAGGTTTAAGTAATTCAGTGTCCTCCCCATCGCAATGGTCACAGATCGTCGTCGACGTCACAACAGTCCCGCCGCACTGCAGAGACCGACTGCGAGGAATTGTACGATCTCCGACCTCACCTCGGTAATTAGGTTTAAGTAATTCAGTGTCCTCCCCATCGCAATGGTCACAGATCGTCGTCGACGTCACAACAGTCCCGCCGCACTGCAGAGACCGACTGCGAGGAATTGTACGATCTCCGACCTCACCTCGGTAATTAGGTTTAAGTAATTCAGTGTCCTCCCCATTGTAATAGTCACAGATCGTCGTCGACGTCACAACAGACCCGCCGCACTGCAGAGACCGACTGCGAGGAATTGTACGATCTCCGACCTCACCTCGGTAATTAGGTTTAAGTAATTCAGTGTCCTCCCCATCGCAATGGTCACAGATCGTCGTCGACGTCACAACAGTCCCGCCGCACTGCAGAGACCGACTGCGAGGAATTGTACGATCTCCGACCTCACCTCGGTAATTAGGTTTAACTTATTCAGTGTCCTCCCCATCGCAATGGTCACAGATCGTCGTCGACGTCACAACAGTCCCGCCGCACTGCAGAGACCGACTGCGAGGAATTGTACGATCTCCGACCTCACCTCGGTAATTAGGTTGCCAGGCACAAACGCCGAGGTCGTTAAACATTGACGAGAGCTCGCTAAACCTCGCTCCTCCGCACACCTCCCGCTATTGTTCCGACATTGTTGTTGTACTGGAACAATGTTACGGCGGCACTTTACATAAGACTTGGTTATTATTGTTTCGCTTTTCATTGTTCTTGTATGTTACAGTATTATTCACATCCACGCAATAGAGACCGCTAATAAGAAATGAATGTTGTGAAACGGGTTTGAAATATAAAGGGTGTTTTTTTAACGCAACCCATTTTTAAGATTGAATAATGCACGTATAATTTGAAATTAGCATTGTTTTGTTGATCTTTGTATTTTATACAGCCTATTATTTAAGTTTGATCACATTTAATTTACATTATGTGTTCAAACAATCCGCCATTGGCATTTGTATAAAGTTGTGCTCTTTCCATAAAATTCCCGAACACGTGTACCTTTTTGAATTTCTTGCATTAAATTTGTTATGTTTGTTTTGTTTTGAGGTGTTGAATGTCCTGTAAATTGTTTTCGTAGGCCTTACTTTTTATGTATCCCCAAAGAAAATAATATGGTGGGGTCTAATCCGGGGATCTTGGGTGGGAATGATCCTTCAATGGAAGAATAAAGTTTTGGGTTGCGTTTAAAAAAACATCCTGTATAATGTACCTTTGAGGTTGAAGCAGGGAGAGAGAAGTTAATTAAATAGTTATTGCTGTGGTTAAGTTTTGAATACAAAGAATTTGCATTTAAAGTGTGGGAAAACCAAATTAATTTAATAGAGACATTACCTACCTCATACTAAGACCATTTAATAATTATTTATCCTGATCTTGTAGCAGACATTGCATAAATTAAGACAAAGAAGGTTTCCAATTTGAAGGATTAAATAGATTCTTAGTTGGCTTCAAGCGACTGGTTTGCAGCAAGGCAATGTCAGAATTGCGTGTAAAACTCATGTCCGTGGCTGAGTCATCGCGAGCATGTTTCATGAAAAGTTATCAGTATGATACATAGTAGAGTTCTATCTGTAGCATCATATGAAAGAAGTCGAAATAACCGGCGTGTAGTATTTTACATAAACGAGGGTAGACTTAACACGCGATTTCATTTATGGGCCGACGTAAAGAAGTGCCTTTGCTTTATTGCATTTTGAAGCAATAAAGCTTCGCAGCGGGGATCGTACTTTAGTTTAAAGCCTGGATCTCAGAAGTCTTAGTATTGAAGATTAACGTTTCAGAAACTTATGAAAAATTAATCTTGTTCCTTTGTTTTATTCATACGTAAACCTTAAAACCAACGCGCTTTTACTGCACAAATATTGTTAGACTATTTCTAAAAAGGTATTATTATTCTTATCCAGACAAACCTATGGTATTATTTATAAAAATATCTAAGTTTGTATTTACAGATACTGTGTGTAAAGTTTACAATTCAGTCGGAAAGTCCACTTTATATCCTACTTACTTTGGAAAGGACTATGTAAAACAAACTATTTATGATTTTTTTAAACTCATAACTTCACGGCCTATTTCATAAGTAACCGTGGTTCTTATGATACTTACTTTTATTGTATTTTTAAATAGCTGCATTTTCAAAAGATCTGTCTAAATACCGAGACTGGGACGGCATTAAGTTTCATGTGCATCGACGTTATTAAAATGTATTTACAACAAATAAAAAAAGTAAAATATTTTAATTTCTTCATGTGATTAATTAACGTTCCCAATCTGGTTTCCTTATTAACAGAAAGTTTTTAATGACTCATGGATCAAAAGTTCAGGAACAGTCTGAAATTCAATCTTACTTCTAAGCCATATAATAAATTCAACGTAAACCTTTTAGCTGAAAAATGTATGAACAGGGAATTTCACTTAGAGTCATTAAATCGATAAAATAACATAACATAAAAATTCAATGAGGATTTGACTCTGAAAAAAGAAAAAACACGAGCGATTGATGTAGTACGAGGGTTCATCAATATTTACAGCGTGTAGTTGACACCGCAGCAGCCTTCACTCAACAACGAGCGATGGCAAAAGTATATCAATACTCAGTTTTCAAATTTTGCATTGACAGAAAATCCAACTACACCCGACAACGAAACGAGCTGGACAAGAGAAACAGAAACGGGTAATTTGATCTACAACAAAAACAGAAATATTGCGTTTTTTAAATATCTGTCACATATTAATGGGATAAAGAAGTTGAGGGAGTAGGGAGTTATTAGAATCATCGAAGGAGATATTTTAAAATGAGGTATTTATAAAAAATAAAATAAAATAATATTGAAGAAAAAAGGAGAAATTCTTGATTACTCAAATAATCAATGGTTTTTGGTTATTAAATATGTATTAAATAATTCAAATACCACAATATTCACTTTTTAAAATACTTTAGTAAACATTTATCAGATTCTGATGCGATAGAATCAGTTTAAATCTACTATATGGCGACCTGAGCAAATTAAAATTTCTAAGATAGATAAAATTAGTATTCCAGCCAAATTTAAAGAACGATTCAATATTTACAACTTACACTTGAGGTCAAACTTGACCAAACTTTACCGGAATGAGGAGTAAAACAGATAAACCGTAAAAATATATGAAGGAGTAAAAACAACCTGGATCTTAATTATCAAATGTTGCCAACCTATCAGACAGAAAGAAGTTCGTGTTGCGAACTTAACAGCTTTTGCAGTCCTAAACTAATTTACATAATACATCTACAAATCAACTGCAAAAAATAAAAGTTGTTTATTCCATGTTCTGTGCATACAATTAAAACATAGATTCGTTCAAGGTTAAGTTTCCTTCGCTTTTGAAATGCCATTAGGAGAAAAACATTTTGTAGTTTTGGAGACAAGCTAAAATTTTCATCAACCCGTACAACTTTCGTTGAAGATTCATATCTTTAAATGTTCTTCATAAGTTTTCTTTGAAGTACATACACAAAATCTCCAGCTAAAATTACTTTAGCACTGGCAACTAACGCCCTATAGGGGTCCATCAATATTGAGAATTTTTCAACTGCGGGGAACACAAACGGGGGCCTCGGGGCGGAGCCCCCAGCGAGCGAAGCGAGTTTCTTTGTATACAACTGCCTGAACTTAAAAATTACAAATTTACTATTTTTAAATTTTGTATAGGTTAATTTAACGTTTAATATCGTCTGTTAAAACTACTGACTCTGTATTAATCTAAAAGAAGTATTCACAAAAAAAAAGTGTAAATACAACTCAAACAATACAGCACAGTGTCTCATGCAAGGGTCATTCTTACTAATTTTGGTATATTTTTTATAGTTTGGCTTTAATATTTCTTTAATATTTTTGAGTATATCTATATATAAAATCGTATTCTGATTTTATTCGCCCTACGCACCGATGAGAGGAGTTTGTAATCATTTATATTTCATTTCTGTAATTTGTATCGTGTTATTAAACAATTATTTAAATTACATTAAATTCAATTATTATAAAATAGTTAGTAAAATTTACATTCTGGCAGTTGAAAACACGTCGTAAATATGTTTAATGAAAACGCAATTAATTGGGTTGTTATCTTTGTTAAAAAAACATAAATAATGAAGGTTGATTGAAATTTTTCTTCATTGTGCCAAGAATTGGAAATCATTATGCCATTCCTGATTTAGCAATGACAGTTCCGTGTGATAACAACGTAAAACGTTTAATACGAAACTCAACTCAAACCCATACGCAAATTGTTTTGGAATATGCTATTAATTCATAAATAATTAAAATTTACTTATTAATTTAAAACAATAAATAAGAAGATTTATTAAACTAAAAAGCTGAAACATATCAGTTTTGCGAAATGAGTGGTAATATCTGATAAGCTTGCAATTCCACCAACTTGGATAGAAATGATTATTATTAAAAGAGCACTGCACGAATAGTGCCAGGGAGGCCTTGTATCACTTCGCCCTCTAGACGCATGTCTCCTACGCGGGGACCAAACACGCGATTTCATTTATCTCCTTACAAAAGTAGTTCGGTTGATTTATTGTATTTTCAAGCTATAAAACCTCAATGTAATAATTCAGTTTTATGAATCACGACAGCGGTTACGTCGCTTTATTGTTGGGTGGTTTAAGTATTGAGTCAGGGTATTTGAACGTTGTCATAATGTAGGTGTGAGTCATTTTAAACATATGTAAAAATTCCTATGTTGTATTATTTCAATTTATGAAGTTCTCAACAAATGGCCCATCAATTTGTACTTTTAGATCCTTAGCTATATTTTTAATTTGATGAATTTAACATATACAGTTTTGCAATATAAATTATAATCCTATATTTGCACCGTTCTTAAGTACATTGATTAGCTTAAAACTCTGATCTAGAATGATTAAATGATTATTTATGTTTTTATATACTTAAAATAATTTTATCCTATGAATAATCGAAGACGGGAAGATTTGCATCTTCCAGGCTGTTTGTTTTACAAACAGTTATCAAAAGCATCATAACGCACGACATTATGATCTAATATAGTCGATGTTTTTCTTTCGTCGATGCCCGCTGACAATAAAAAGAAAAATTACGGAACATATATTCAACGATGATTACATCAATTTTAAATATTTGCATCATCGAAATAAATAACAATGAACAGCTAACATTTTAAATAAATGATATTCTAAAGTATAAAGTTATGAACAAAATCAATCCTAATAAATAAATGAAATTTACACAAATATGAATAGTGTAAATTATTTTTCTTATACAATTTACCATAAAGATATCTGTCTAAACGATACAAATAAAGTTTGATCTTAAAAGGAATTATGGAAAATCTAAGCTTAGACCATCTGTTTTCGCATTGTCATAAAATGTTGAATGTAATTTGTTTGGACATCATTTGCAGCGGGCTGTAATTAATGGACTATTTAAAGCAAATCTCTAAACTTGTTTACCTCTTTATTTTGGAACAAGAATAATTTCTGCTTCTTACGTTTTGCAACTGGATTGTAATGTGTTGTGACGCTCTTTTATCATAGTCAGTAAAGTTTATATTTATCACAAATCGTATTTTTGTGTGTAATTGCACTTGGAAACTTATATTGGTATGATAGACATAAACCAACCAAACCAACCAAACCAAACCAACCAAATTACATAAGTGGATGGAGCGATTTTTTTTTACAAAACACGTAATAAAAAGGTTAACGATTTTCTGCAGTTACTGCTGACTCTATGGAATTTGTGCATGGGGTGGGTAAACATGCTCAACTTATGAACCTTAATCCCCTAATGAGATCTGGTCTTAGAAAAATTCATTGGCATTGAAAGAGAGAGGCCAAAAATAATATTCCTCAAAACGCCTTCTTACAAAAATGGATCCACCCTTATTGAAATTTCGTATAATTAGGATCTGTAAATAGTTCAAAGAATAATGTTCGAAACAGCAGGAAGATTTTTTGATAAGCAGCCGAAGTTTGTTTTGATTCTCACTAAATAATGGCTTTGTGTATAAGCGAGTACATTTTCAGCTGTTTTTAAATTGGCAAATACGATGAGTAAAAATTTGTGAAAGTAAATATACTCATGTTCCACTCTACTTCCCCTTTGCCACAAAACATTTCTTTGTAAGCGCAATAGCTGTTTGATATCAAAAATCTACTTTAAAACCGGACTTTGGTAGCGCTTTTTTAACATAAAGAGAATTAAACTTGTTTCACTCAGAGCAGGAAAAAGTCTCGGCCTGCTGTGAGATGAAGTTTGAAGAACGGATAAAGAAGACAAGTGGGAAGCAACATGTCATTAGGGTCAGGGGGTTTGTTGGGGGGGGCTACAAAAATGCTATTCCAAGTAATTAGTTTTCGTCAAATGATAGCGAGCTCCTTATCAAAAATTATCTATTGCACACTTACCAAATGTTAACAACCCATTGTTTTTCTGAGTTAGTTCTGTTGCCTAAGTTTTTTTTAGCAAAGTTACACCTTCTTTTGATAATTATTCTTTAGAATTCTTTTCGAAAATTCAAATAAAGGAGTTTTCTAGATATATTGGGAGGCACGTCAATTTTACACATCACAGATTGATAAGTCTGAATGAATACCCGTTTAAAAGGTGAGAAAAAATAAAAACAATATTCCTGGGCCTTTATGATAGATGCTTCACAAAACACCCTACACAAAACGAGATACAAATCCCTAAGAGCTGCTGAATAACAGCCCCGTTATCGATTTATTTACAGTCAACAGATTGAGAAGTGCCAAAGAAACGGTAAAATCTGGCACCGGCAGCAGGTAAAATCTGCTTCCCAAATAGAAAATTAAATTAATTATCATTGAAAGTGAACTGCAGTGAAGCGTTCACCAGGCGAGCCCTGACTACTTTTGAATATGTTCCACTGTATAAAACTATTGATGAATTGTGATGAAATAAAAATAACCAAAATAAACTTTCTGCCACAACATTATAATTTATAAAACATATGAGGAGACCTTAGTGTTCCTGGATTAAATTGCAATATCATCAAATCCAAGAGAGATAATTTAGGACTCGAGGGGGAGTACTTCGGTCAGCATAGTTATATTGAATGTAATTCATTTTAATTTGTCAAACCGACCTAACAACCCTCTCATTAAATACTTTTATCCTTTCCAACGAAATTATGACAATTCTATATGTTTTCCTTACTTTTTTAGATTTCTCTGCAAATTTTTACTTTCCCTCCCCTATACAAAATATATGGGGAAAGTTTAAATCGATAAGACGGATTAATAAATGAAGACATAATTGAATTTTGAAATGGATGCGGATGCTTGTCCCTCACTTGTTATACTCCTAAAGTTAGCCTTCATACATGAAACATGAAACTGTTAATCTTGAAAAAAGAAAATATTAATCTATTCCAAAACAAGATATTAAAATTGACCTATCAAATTTCGTGTAATGCTTTTAATAAGAATGCTTAACGTAACGATTTTATTTTTTTTACCATTTATTAAAATGTATTCAAAAGTATGAACATTCCCATCTCGGGTGTTTCAATAAAACGAATTGACAATTTCAGTTTAATTATTTCTTTTCGCTCATATAGTATATTGATGAAATGTCTAATCGCCAATTTTTAACTTTTTCCTTCGCTGATTTAAAAAGGTGTTTTCAATTGGCATAAATAATTTCCTAATCTGATAATAAAGAAACTACATTCTTCTAAAAATGAATATTAATAAGTATATCTTTTAATATTTGAAATATTGTTAGCAAAATATTTTTTCTGTGATTATAGCCACAATGTAGAAATAAGCACAAAAATCATAAACATAATTCTGCATGTGTGATGTGATCGGAAATTTGTTTTGGTAATGGTGGCAATGAGGTAAAACCGGATATTTTACCCCCGCTCGTTCATTAATTAACTGCCGGTTGCAGTGGTGCCACAACAACAGCGCTTTTAATGATGAGCGAAATCTCTTCCTCAGTTTCCTCTCACTCGCCACGAGTTTTGTGTTTATTAACCAACAAATCTCAATGTTATTGTGATGATCATTCAAGAAAATCTGATATTTCGATAACAATTAAACAAATGCCCACAAATGGAAACATTTTATATAAATAAATTTAATAACGTGTTTATATCCGGGCTTGAAAATAAACTTGATTATAGTTTTTTTTTTTAATGACGTATGAACATTTTAAAACAATATTAATTCCAATAACACAATTTTTTCATGATAGCGAATATAAGTTTACTGACTTTAGGTTATAGTTTTTCTGTTTTATCGATTAACTTTATGACAGAAAATTTAGTCAAGTATTAAAAATTTCAACATTATGCCCGGCTTTGCACGGGAAATAATGAGTTCTTCAATCTGGGCTTAACCTCCATATCAAACCATATCTAAATAATCAGATATTTTTTTAAAAATGTGAGACGTGATGGCAAATCTACGTAGAAATACGTACCTTGAAATTGACACTTCAAATGTTAAAATTCGCCCAGCCGTTATCAGGTTATGACTGTGGAAAAAAACTCATCGCATATTCTAATGATTTTAATTTAATGTTATTGGTTTCGGTCATAATATTAATACCAAAAAAGTCCTATTCCTTTTAAGTTAAGGCTTTATTGTTTAAAAAATGTTATTTCCTGGTAAATAGAAAGGGTTAACGATAAAGTTCTGGATGAGGCAATATAGCAACAAAAGCCAGTATTTCATCTTATGTCATATTTATGTTCCACCTTGATGTGCATTGTAGCAAAGAAGGTATATTTATAATACGTTATTAACAGAATTTATTGTTTCCTTTAAAGTGCTCCAGACTCTGATGCAATGCTTGCTATCACAATAAAATCTCGGCTCTAGTTGTTTAATCTGTGAAGATGTTTTTTTTAGATATTCAGGGGATCTTCAAATAAAATATATCCTTCAACCGTACCGGCAATAAAAGTATTTTTATCATCTCCGTGTAAGTGTATTAAGTGTCCGTGTGTTTTTATAGCTGTTTTTAAATGTATGTGTACGTCCGTGTGAACTATAACAAATATGTCTTATGTGTGAAACAATAGGTTTTCAGTGGTCGAAGATGCATCGTCAAGATGCGAAACGCGTCTCGCATTAAATGAGAACAGTTTTGACATCTCAGGCAGGTTAGTTTACCTTCAATAATATGTTTAACAGGTGACAAGGCTATCAAACCAACCAAATAAAACACAGTTATTAATTACGTTAGTGTTTCATTTTTAAAGAATAAGAGATAGACAAACTGATTGAAAAATGTTACGTTCTTTGCTAGTCGATTTAAATTCAAGTCAGTTTTAACTGATAATTACAGAGGATTTCTGAGATAGAGGGATTACGATAACTTACATCATATTTAGGATAAATATGCTATTAGGATAGATATATTTTAATTAAAGCATATTCGACTGAACGCGACCAAACAATTATCTACACTCTAGCTGAAGATAGGGTAATATTTACTCCTCATCGATTATTGGCCTGCGCAATCATTTATCGCTAGTAATAAATTTAACAGAACACGATTAGAACGGGTGTTTCTTTATAACTTCTTGTTCCCAGAACGGTTCGATGTAAGGGGGAAGTTTCACAGACGCTGTTAACTAATCTTCTTTGGCGGAAAATAAAATTAGCAGCGTGCTTCAAGAGACGATGCCGTTCAACTTTTGCATTAATTGTGCCCAACTTACCAGACTCAGCTCTCCGCTTCCCGTCTCAACTTTCAACTATAATATATATTTTTAAATTTATTCGCAAAACAGTAACTGTATTATATAAATAATTAAAGCATGCTCATTTCTGTATGTGGATTTTCTGTTCTATTATGTCCAATGATTGTATACTATCCCATCATTAAAACAATAATAATATTACAACTTTAATTTACAAAAACGTTTTAAATAAGTGGCGTTTAAAAAGGTGCAGTATTCTCCACAATCAATATTTGAAGTGTTAGACGATTTGTAGATAACACACGATTTGAAGTTTAAATCTAAGGATTGAAGATGTTCTTTTTTTTAAAAAAAGAAGGATGTGTTATTTTTTAAGAAAAATTACTGAGGGTTTTTAGTTGTATGGATTTTTTTCACTGAAAACATATATTTCAATCCGCAGTGCATTAGTTCTTAACTTTAAAAAATGTGACGTTGCATCCTGTCGCATAAGATTTGAAATAAGCCTATTTTTTGCGAAAAATGTCATTTCAGAACCGAAAACAGTAAACATTTCCTGCTAAAATGAATTAGTGCCAATGTTTTTGAGGGAATTCTATTAGAGTATTCATTGTTACAATGGACGCCAGTATTTAGTTTCAGCGCCCATACAACGTAGCAACAATGTCGGGACAATAGCGGAAGGTGTGCGGAGGAGCGAGGTTTAGCAAGCTCTCGTCAATGTTTAACGACCTCGGCGTTTGTGCCTGGAAACCTAATTACCGAGGTGAGGTCGGAGATCGTACAATTCCTTGCAGTCGGTCTCTGCAGTGCGTTGGGACTGTTGTGACGTCGACGACGATCTGTGACCATTGCGATGGGGAGGACACTGAATTATCAAACCTAATTACCGAGGTGAGGTCGGAGATCGTACAATTCCTTGCAGTCGAACTCTGCAGTGCGTTGGGACTGTTGTGACGTCGACGACGATCTGTGACCATTGCGATTGGACACTGAATTATCAAACCTAATTACCGAGGTGAGGTCGGAGATCGTACAATTCCTTGCAGTCGGTCTCTGCAGTGCGGCGGGACTGTTGTGACGTCGACGACGATCTGTGACCATTGCAATGGGGAGGACACTGAATTATCAAACCTAATTACCGAGGTGAGGTCGGAGATCGTACAATTCCTTGCAGTCGGTCTCTGCAGTGCGGCGGGACTGTTGTGACGTCGACGACGATCTGTGACCATTGCGATGGGGAGGACACTGAATTACTTAAACCTAATTACCGAGGTGAGGTCGGAGATCGTACAATTCCTCGCAGTCGGTCTCTGCAGTGCGTTGGGACTGTTGTGACGTCGACGACGATCTGTGACCATTGCGATGGGGAGGACACTGAATTACTTAAACCTAATTACCGAGGTGAGGTCGGAGATCGTACAATTCCTTGCAGTCGGTCTCTGCAGTGCGTTGGGACTGTTGTGACGTCGACGACGATCTGTGACCATTGCAATGGGGAGGACACTGAATTATCAAACCTAATTACCGAAGTGAGGTCGGAGATCGTACAATTCCTTGCAGTCGGTCTCTGCAGTGCGGCGGGACTGTTGTGACGTCGACGACGATCTGTGACCATTGTGATGGGGAGGACACTGAATTACTTAAACCTAACCACCGATGTGAGACCAACAACCGAGGAGGGGTAGCTTTGATTGATTGTTTTTGTAAGCTTAGTGTGAGTTATCATGGAATAACGGTGTCATTTGAGCTTCATATCAACCCCTCATCGAAGTGTTTTTTTAGCGGACATAAATTAGTCTACGAAGGCTTATGCAATATTAGGTTAGGCTGGGTCGAGGGTCCACACTTGATAGAAGGGTCCACCACGGCCTAGAAACTATCCACCGAGCATGACAGAACTCAAAACACAGCCAATGACCCAGGTAGCATTTGAGCTGTTCTCCACTGAATTACTTTAAAACTAATTATGTACGGTACTGTGGTAATAGAGTTTACTCCCTCAAAAATTGTGTTAATAGTTTTTAAATTTAAAGATAAATGAAAATAACAATAAACTTTCACACGCTGTTCAGCTTAACTCGGATTGATTACATTTTTTTTCCAATGCAGTCTATAGAATAGAAAACTAACGATTATTAAATGGAGGATTTCTGAAGTTTGTTCATTATTAATACTGTTTCTGTAGTGGCACCCCTGCTTAATGCTTACTCTTCATTAATTAACGGAAGCTGTATAAAATATGAGTGCAGGTGCCTTCCCGCCCCTCCCCTCCTACTGTAGGGTTGCTGCCCCTGACAGGCTGGTTAACTGTATCCTTATTAATGGTGTTGCTTTTGTTCTCGGGTTTTACATGTACAACGGCCCGTAAGTTTATTTTCGGTCTGTTAAACATGCAAAATTGTTTTCGTAACCTTTTTACTTTTAAGAGCGTTACTACACTTGTTTTTACTGTAAAGCAAAAGATTTAGTGATTAGAGAAAGCAACTGAAGATTAAAAGTGTTTGCTTTTTTCGCCAGTAATATAACTAAGCTGGCTGAATTCACTTTTCGTTTATTTTGTCGCAATTCATTGCCCGGAAAAAATTCAACTGTATCGTCGTCTGGTATCTTAGAATAAATATAATAATAATTATCTGTTAGCTAAAAGGGATACTTGACCAATGCTATTCGTTTTGGTGTTAGTATTGTATTTGAGTACATGTATGTTATATCTTAACAGTTTACTCACAAATGTTTAAAGAAATTAAAATACCCATATGTTGTTTTTATGTTTTAGTTCAGTTGTATTTACTTTTAATGAAAAGAAATATACTAACCGACCAACATGGGAATTCGGAACAATATAGAAGAAATATGGCTCCTATCATTACCAAGTCGAGTTGGACTCCGGAAGATTATTGAAAAGACACGTAAATCAACTCCGGCCAACGCTTTTTCTCAAAACGGAAAATAAAAAGAGTGTTCTTGAGGTTCCTGAGTTGTTCGATATTCCAAGGGTTTCCAAAGAACACATAGAGCAAGAACAAGAACTTGTAAATCCAAGCCAAGGAGAACTCATAGAACAAGAACAAGAACTACTCATAGAACAAGAACAAGAACTTGTAAATCCAAGACGAAGAACTCGTTGAGCAAGACCATGAACTCGTAAATCCAAGGCAAGGAATAACGGAACCCAGAAGATCGTCAAGAAATCGAAAACAGTCAGTTCGACTGAATGATTATTTAACATACTGATTGTATTGAGTTTCTTTGTTAGTGGGGAAGAACTGTTTATATTAACAATTTACTCACAAATGTTTAAAGAAATTAAAATAGCCATATGTTGTTTTTTTTTAAGTTTTATTTCAGTTGTATTTATTTTCAATTAAAAGAAATATACTCTGTGAATAAAAGAGTTAGTTACTTATTTATCTAAAATGTTTTCTATTTCTATAGGAGGCTAACGAAATTGTAATCCTTATTCAACTGAGCTTAAATTTCCTGTGATGAATAGCCTGTCATGAAGCCTAATATCCTTTTTCACTCCAGATCGGCGCTGTGAGGTATGACGGTTGGGCAGTTACATAACACAGATGGCCGACGACAGCGGCCTTGCTGGGGTCTTCACCTCATGCTCGGAGGCGGGTGATGTCACGTCTCTTTGGCGGGAACTGCGGCCCGGCGACCACTCCACTACTCCACTGCCGACAATGCAATGAGGAACTGTATTGGACTGTATCGATAAGTAAAAAAAAATTACGACGGATTTAGCTTTGATCTAAATTTGTTGCTGAAAATTATACAGTCTCAGTCTTATTCATATTTGCTAGTACGATAAAATAAAAAAAATATTATTATCGGTCAGACATGCAATGAAGTGGTCGCTAATGAGGAAGTAAGTCAACCAAGAGTCGTGTGAGCAGTACGATACAAGCTACACAAGCTATGTTATGGTTATTTACATAAGTAATGTTATCTGATTAATAATATTTTCGGAGTAAGGCTCTCCGGAAGCTGATCAGGATCGTCGGAGCCACACCACATCCTCCTCCTGCCGAGCTCTGATACGCTTCAGGCATCTTTATAATAAAATAAGTTAAATTTGTTCCAGATTTTTAAAAGTGATTAAATTAAATGAGAAATTAGATAAATTAATTATCTGGTCAAAAAGAAATTGTTGTTCCAATAAAAAAAGTTTTAATATTATACATTCTGTTTTATTTTAAGCTTTTAATACATTATAATCGTTTTACCATGGATTAACATGCGATTTTGATTAGGTAGATTAATATTTAATGTAGTCTTTCTTGCATCAATTAATGTTACCTAACTGCCATAAAACATCATTCAGAACTTATAATTTAACATATTTGTGCATTTTCCATCAATGGTTAGGAGAAGTATCGTCTGGGACTAGGAACACAAATGGGATAGTTTATCTGTGCTGTAATTTTCTCGCACGATATGAGAGAAAGTTTAAACTTGAGATAATAAATTCTTTACAAATCGCCCACGATAGTTTAAGCTGACGGAAGTAATGGCTGTTATCTGTTCCATTTCCTTTCATTTGAATATCTGCGACTCGAACGACCTCGGTTCTTGTTTTTGCAAACCTTACAAAGTTAGCGGCGTAATAGTTCTCTAACATTTGGGTCAAAAATAAAAAGAATAGTTGCAGGTGTTATTTTTTTAATAGCTTGACAGTATTGACTTGATTCCAAATGTAGTGTACTGTATCGTGAAGCTCGGTTGCCATTTCTTAATTTTATTAATATATACCACAGCAAAAATTGCACCCAATGTCATATGATCCGTGGGATCAGAATTATAACTTTTTACAGAGTAGTCATAAATTACTAACAATTGGAAATATTTTAAATTTAGTAAATGAATAATCAAGCAACGGAGAAATAGTTTTATTAAATAGCACTAAAACAGTCACCGCACGAAAATTGAATCAATAATACATTCGGTTATTCTATATAACGAATTTAGACCAAGGGCAGCCAATATGAAACCCCCCCCATAGAGATAAATTTTTATTTGAGCATTTTTTTAACGAATGCATATTTTCAAAAACGGATTTCAGAATTATAATCAGCGTAAAAATTTAATTCCTAATGATGTGTCACGACAGTATCTTTACATAAAAAAATTAAAGTTGATATCCAATATCTAAGAAGGCGGCCAAAAATTATTATCATGTCAAAATAAAGGATTAGCCACCCAACAATGATAGGTGTTGGTCCACAGTCAATATCTAAAAAATGCAATAAAGGGACTTTTTTCAAAACTAGTCCCTTATTATTATTTTTTCAACTGTTTATCGATGATATTTTTGTTTTTCTGGGTTATGCTGTAATTTAAAAGTGGCAAACAAGCAAAACCTTAAAGTACATGTCAGTAGCAACAAAAAATTATATGTGTCAAAAATTGCCACGGGGGGAGGTATACAGTGGCCCTCCCTCTAATTAGATTAAATTAATACCTGATCTCGTGTCCGGTTTGGAGTCTCCATAGATTTTTCAGCTTAAGACTTTCCCTCGGAGTGCGGTCCTCGAGGTTTTTCATCACAGAAACATTTATGGAAGAAAACTTCGGGGTTCAAGACATAAAATGAATTAAGGAAATAATAAAGGAAACTATTGAAACTACCATAGCAATTAGACAGATTTGGCGTGAGGAAATAGAGTCATTCAAAAAGTTAGCCGTTCATTGTCTGCAGCGGCAGGCCGCACTCACGTGTCGCCGCTGCCCTTGACCCGCGGGTCACCGCGCTGGGCATCTGCCGGCGTGACGTCACACTGACTCACAATTGGCGGGAAACCTCCGCCAGCTGTGCTCTCAACTGCCGCCGCCGCCGCCGCCGTTCCCAGCACTTGCATTCCTGCCGCGTTGCATCCTTGCATCACTATCTATCACCCCCACTTACAATAATGGTCCTTATCTCTGCTTCGTAATTAATGCGTTAATTCAATCCACATTTATTTAGTTTTGTTGGTAACGTTTAAACTATAGCTTCTCAAGAGGAAGTTTTAAAATATTAGGACACGTTTTGGTTTAAAATTGATTAGTTTGACACAGCTGATATTAGCAATATATCCACTTAACAAATCAAGTCATGTATATGTATATTTTAGAAACTACAATGGCGATTTTCTAATGTGTGGATAGCTTGGTCAATATAAACGGGTCCTGAAAAGTCTGGACACCGCTTAATATATTTTTAACTGAATAGGTAATAATATCCTCCAAATTCACATTCACTCAGAAGGTAAAGCCTGTTGTATATTTAATTAATATGGTATATCTATTATACCCTATGCTCTAAGCAGTGGCGTAAGCCACTTCCTTTTATGGGCCACCCCATCCCACAAAGGATGTCGTCAATGAATAATGGTAGGCATTTTTCAAACCGTGTACCATATGAAAGTTGGTTAAACCTTATCACCTATCAACCTATGCACCTCTAGAATGAATCCTCTTTGAATATTTGAATTTAAAATGATATAACATCACTGAATCCAATACATTTTGACTTAAAAGAGCAAATATGAATTAATATCGAGAACAATAAAAAATAAGTCTAACACAAATATACTTATAATTATCATCATAAGATCCATTCGTTTTAATCTAGAACCTTCAGAAAACAACTAAAAGCTAACTAGATAATATGTAACTATCCAAATAATATATTGACTATAATTTAAATAGTACAGTTCGTGCATTATATCTCCCGCTATGACAGAGTCAGCTGGTTGCAAGGCGCGGGGGAAGAGGGGGTTCTAATGAAAACATTGTTTTACAGTCCCGCTGCTTGTCAAACGCTGTGTTTACCAAAATCAAATGTTTAAAATATCAAATGATACGGTTAGTAGCGTAGTAGCCATAGCCGGAGATATAATGCGCGAACTGTATATATATTCGCTATTTTTATAAAAAGCTAAACTATAACTCGAAATTGTTGTATTGTTTTCTATAATATAGATTTTACAATACATTAATTAATTAGTTAATATTGGTGATACTTATTCATGAATTAAGGTCTTCTAATATTATGGAGTTTTTGCAATCTACGGTAAAACAACACGATAAACAAAAACGTTAAAAAGTTAAATCAGCTAATTTTCTACATTTAGCATGATGTTAAAAAATACCGTTTAGCGTATCCCATCAAATAGTTTGTTCCTTATAATTTCCTTATAATTTACTGTAGTAGAACCGAAGTCTGTAAAGAAGAAGAGAACAATAAATAATATAAGGTTACCTAAATTCTACAAGGCCTGTGAAGTCAATGCCTGTGACGTCAATGCCGGACGTCAATGTTTATGGGATAAAAATATTGCCTTAATTCAGGTGTCAGTAATATGTTTCGTCTGATTGGTCAAAATGAAAATCTATATTGCAAAACTCGCTCAATTCACCGATTGATAGTTCAAAATGTTCGATACATCAATTAATTGTTGGTTACTGCCAGTCTAAGCTGAACACAAATGAAACGGACAATCAGCTGATTGTTTTAAATAGCAAGAACAAAATGAAAGCCTCGTTGGGTTGGGAGAAGTCGTTAAAGGTAAACAAGCTGTGAAATTTTGGTTTATAAAGTAGTTAGCGGAATATATTGGGCGGTAAGTTACTTTTCGTTACTTGGTCGTTTTAGTCCCAATTAATGACAGATACTATTTCGGCCAACTAGTATTGTAAATTTAAGTTGAAATTGAAAACCTTGCATACGGCCGAAAATATTCTAGACATGCGTGGGTCGGTCATGTAAAAATAAAGCACCTCTCTTTTGCTTACTTTACCTCAAAATAAAAAATATAAAAAATAGGAGATTGGAATATTTATCCTTTGGCTAAAGGTTGTGACTGGAAATCTATAGGCTTTCTCGAAGGGTAATGGGGATCATATAAAAATTACAGCGTTAAAGATTTAGACATATTTATCATTTTCTAAGGGAATTAAAAAAAATTATATCATCGGCTGCAGTACATGGAACCACTATGAAACAAAAGTACGTTTGCCACCAGTGCAAGTTGATTCGCGAAATACTGTACTGGGTCATACATTAGATACATTAGATTCATATAGTGTTTAAAGCGATTGATAGAAAATAATTACGTAGATGTTTACATGAAAGCACTTAGTAAAAATTAATTTATTGATTTTTATTAAATGCTTTTTGTGTAAACATCTATGTATTTATTTTTTATCAATTGCTTTAATCACAATATGAATTATGCAGTACAGTATTTCGCGAAACAACTTGCACTAGTGACAAACAACCCATATTTATAACCTTCCCGTCCTAGATGAAAATTTCGACGACTGGCCAACAAAAACTGATAATAAAATGGTTAAATTGGTAGTTCTTGACTAAAACATTTTTATATTTGTGAATAATCTAGAGAAATTTTATGAAAGGTTTATGAGTTTTTCGTTGAAAAGATAAGTGCATTTACCTTATGTTTTGCAGTTAAATTTGAACAAATCCACTGGTACTTTTATAGAATGCCAACAATACATAATGGATCGGTATGGTCGCCATTGTTGCCACAACGGCGTATCAATACCATCGACAACACCTGTTCTCGACAGCTGACGTGGAGTGCGTGCGCGCGTGCGTGCGTGTCACACAGTTTAACGGTCTAATGGACAATGTCTATATCGAATGACGCCCCCATCGTCAGTGCCATCGGGACAAAGGAGGTTTTGGTTCTCGGCCCTCCAAACCCGCTAAACCGAACTGCGGGCGATCAGGTGGCCGGGGGCGAGGCTTTGTCTCCAGATTTAAAATTAAACTGAGGGTCAATCCGTTGAAATTCCAAAAACGTTAAAAATATTCACTATCAAAGTGATCAAGAATGTTTAAACCGCCGTTTATTTGGTGTAAGTTTGATTTAGTTTTAGTCATGCACCGGATTGAAAACTCGATTTCAAAATGTTTTGTTACGTCTTGGTGTCTCAAAAAAATACTGACATTTTCTACCAGTCGTAGGTGTCTTTAGTTTTCACGGGAACTATAAACAATAATACCAGGAACAGTAAATACTTACACCTCATTTTACCTTTAGACAACAATTCCTTTTAATCATACAGATTACACAGAATCGGTGGGCTGACACGCAGGTATTTAATAATTATATTCGTCATACGTGATTCAGAAAAACAACACCAAATATGAAATTCCTTTTAAACTTATTTTAGATAACATCATCAAATTTACTCAGTACAATGTAGTAAATTTTATATTCTAGTGTGCACTGCTAAACGACAAGTATATTTTTCCAATTTCTAAGTTTTTTTAGAATCTACATCACTTATGTGAGTTGTCACATGCTCTTGTTTTCCCCTAGATTTCCTCACACTCTGTAATTCATCTGCCTCGACCACACCGCCACTCCCGCCTGCCGTCCGCTCGCCGTCCTCCGTCTCACTCATTCACCAACAAAGAGTCCGTTCCCGCGCCGCGACTACAGTACCACGTGTCGATTATTATATCATTAACCCTTCCTCGGTGGAAGGTATCAAGCTGTAATTTCCACCATGCAACCCAGATCCGAATCTGTTTGCGCAACGCCGCTCTCCTCTCTCCTCTTGGTTTTGTTCTCCGTCCTTGGTCTCCCAGTCACGACTCCCAGACAGACGGACAAACAAACCACAACAGCCTCCGTCCCGCCCGGGGAACGTCCGCTGCTCCGCGATAATTAGCTCCAGGTCGTGTCCGAACTGTTTTGTGTTGTTTTTAGTCTGGATTTTTAATTGGTACTTAGTTTGCAACTAGGAGGTTTTAGTAAATAAAGCGACCAAATATATTGGTTATCCAGTGAGTAACGTTCGTTGACTAGAGGTTAACACGGTTTTAAATGATGAATGTACATGCATTAGTAAACTAAAATAAGGTCTACAGCACTTTGACGGATGTAACTATTGAATTGAATTTTCACTTAAAAATTAAAATTAAATTCAACAATTACATCTATCTGTTAATCCTTGATGCCCCAACGAATCTGGTTAAAAAATAATTTCTCGCCTCACTACTGTGAATTCGCCTGTTTTCGTCGTGTTTATCACATGGGAAAATTCACCATTATATTGTTTACCATAGTAATACCATAGTAATATTTACTATATTTTTTGGATTTTTCCGACATAGATAAATAAATACTTGTTATTGTTTCATCAGCTGTCAACCAGAGGCAAACAGAGGAGCTGAGAGCCCACTCATTGGTCTGGAGCAGCGATCCCTATGGTCTGGAGCCTCCGTGCGGTGTTGCCTACAGCACAGTACGTGAGGAGGAAGAAACAGCCTCCCACGTGCTATTTGAGTGCCCAACCCTACAAGTTCTGCACACTAGACTCCTTGGCCTACCAATGAGTGACCTATAGCGGAAGGTAAACAGGTAACCATAGTCAAGAAGATCTCAAAGTTCGTTGAGGACCTGGGATTTGACGGAGAGTGAGGACCTGTGTCTCAGGGTGCACAATAAGCTAATTTTTAGCTGCGTTCCAACACCATGGTCAAGCGAAGCCAGGGCCCTCTTCTAAAAAAAATCAGCTGTCAAGCGAAATTTGTTGTTCAAAACACGATCAAAAGTGGCTTTCGACCATATGAAGTAAGAGTTTGATAAATTTCGCTCTTCAATCATTTGGTCTCGAATATGTAACGACCTACTTTTCACTCTTGTTACAAAATTAGCTATTTATTGTAGCTTCCTAAAAATAATTATTGGAAAGACTTTAATGTGCTAAGACTTTAATTTGTAAAGACTTTAATTATTGTAAATTAAGTCTTTATTTTTAGATGATACATTTCCATGAGATCATTCGTGCGTTACTACACTTATTTTATATAAAGAGACCGCATCAAGAAAAAATATGTTATAACTTATTTTCAATTTAATTACAGAATTTAATGAGGCAAGACAGATCGCTTGTGACTGAAATGTCTATTAATATTTTGAGCCAGCACAATATATCATCATTGTATGAATCCTCTTCCGTACTCTTCTTTCTAAGGGGTCAGTTGAATCAGTATCCCCATTGATTCAGCTGGGAACCATTGGTTCAGGCCGTTCAGGGGGATGAATACAGCTCTGGGAGATACAGTGGCAGAATTAAAATCTCATGCCCATGTCGTCAATTATATATCTGATGTTCGCAGGTTTTCTTATCATCTCATTCTTGATTTTCAGCATTTCAGTTGAATTCCACATTACGCCCCATATGAGCCAAGGTTGCACTGTGGCGTGGACTCGTTTCCATGGTGTTTGGTAGGGGCGCATTGTCCATAACCATAACTAATCTCGAGGGCCACTCACGTAAGTTTGGTTGTTGACATTGTGGTAACAATGGTTGTGGTAGTAATCCCCGTTTTTCTTGCTGGCAAAATTCCAAACAATTTAGGATGGACTCCTTTCCCCCACTAGTCGCTCGCTCTTCACTATGGTGCAGCTTCCCACATTCGAATCGTCTGACCATCCTGATCCCTGATCAGACTCATCTGATCTGATTTTCTGTAATCGATATGTTATGATTCACCAGTGAATATGATTAGTTTCTGTTTCCTAAAGTCACTGATTTTTCTTTCGTATATAAATCGCGGGTGCGCAATGTCCGTCATAATAAAAAAAAACTTCTATCTTGACAGATGAAAGGTTCTTAAACTGACTTAAGACGCGTAGAAAGGGAATTTTTTTACTATTCATTTCTATGTAGGTAAAATAAGTTTTAAGATTGCCGAAGTTTTTAGTTTACAGTTAGTAGTAGTTGATTTTATTTATAAGAGGTGGTGTTTTAGGGGAATTCAATTTAGAACTGAAAAAATCTATTCTAACTACAATATTTATACTCATCTTATTAAAAGTTAATTTTTATTACTACTGTAAGAATATTCAACTTAAAATAGTGCTAACAATCTAAAACTTACCTTTTAGAGGTATTAATTTCAAGTCCACCATTACCTGAAAAAAATAATCGATAAAAATCAATAAACAATTTCAAAATGTAAAATCAACAATGAAAACACAACAAAAATAGTTTTTATTGTAATCCTACAAATATTATAAATCTGGAGTTCTATGAGTTTTTGAAGTTCCATCAAGTCCAAACTACTGAACCAATTTACCTGATATTTGGTCGGGAGGCAGCCAATTATGTGTATCTATATAGGCATTTTTAATTTCTTAGAACCTAATGAAAATGTCATTTATTTGCTTCTTAGGCAAGATGGTTTTCACTATCTTTTTGAACGTGGGCAAAGACCCGGGTAACTTCTAGTTAATACATAGACTGGTACTTGTATAGATAAAACTTCTGATCTTAAAAAAGCTTGCAAGGGAACATTGCACTGATGGTACATTATTATATTCCTAGTAGTGGTGCCTAGCTCAACTCGTAACAGAAGATTGACAATTAAAGCCTGGGTAATTCATTAAAATTGTAATTATTTCAATTCGTAAAATTTTATTTTAAACTGTTAAGAATAAATTCATTTTTTAAATATCAGTTCAATAAAGTGGTATGGCCCTTTCAAAACATTAACAAATGTCATCGGCGTTAATTCAGTCAGCCGTAGTAGTTGCAGCGGCAGTTGCTCGGACACAAGCCAGATGGGAGGGAATGTCCGGCACTTGACACTGGCCCGCGCGGCGGAGGTCAACACCCCAGCCTTATCACTGTTATCACGTGACCTCGTGACCTCCGGGCTAATTGATTAGTGACCTCGGCTTATCATCGGCGACGACAGTTGGGCGATAAACTGCGACAAAGCCTGTGCGTCCCAACTATTCACATCTCGGCTTTGTTTTGTTTCCTTTTTTAACTAGGATTATTTTTTATTACATGAAGACATGTTAACAATGATAGTGCTGTACTAAGCTGGTAGCGTTTTATGTAGCTTTGAATTCAATTACGTCTAATTATTTAGTTGGGATTTGTAATCAATTTTCTTACCTGGTGACATATACAAAGGATGACTTTTTCATTCAAATAAAAATAACTGTTGAGGCAAGAGGATTAGAAATTAAAATCACATTTTCTTACGACAATTGTTATAAATTCAACTTTTATGAACGTTTAATAATTTACAACCTTATAATTAATAAGGCCTAGGTTCTGTAATAGTATACTTCATAACCAGAGTGGAAAGTGATTCTAACCAGGTGAAAAATACATAACGAAATCAGGTGTTATCACTGTAGTGTAGTGAAAAATAACTTGTAGCTTAAGTGCCTTTTTTATCAAAATTATAATTTTTCATAAGAAATCAGCAATTGAGGAATAATGATGTGTGTGTTGTTAACCGACTGTTTTAAAGAAATTTTTAACATCTTTAATGGTCTAATTTTGCTAACTAAAACTAAGAGAGAATATAAAGCGATACAATGCTGTCTATTTAATAAAACAAACAGCCCAGCAGAACAAAAGTGCATCAAGTTTAGCACGTGGTAATGCTTAACAAAAACCTCAACGAAACCTTGTTCTCTTCGCCTTTGGTTTAATGTAAATGTTGCAGCACTAAAGACTAAACGTGAATATTGTAAAACCCTGATGAATTCGGACCTACTTTGTGCGTTATAATTGTTTAACATCGCCCATTCCCCTGCTCCCTTCTTTTATTTATAAATGCAATAAAACTGGCGCACTTGTATCGAGCACATCCGTGTTTGCTGAGTTTTGAACAATAGCAAAACCTTGACCCCTAGCTTATCGAATGCATTAACTAAAAACGGTGAACCAATAAAGAAAATAAAAAATAAAAGGAAAGCGAAGAAAGATACCTTGAGGTTACGTCAAAATACAAAATTGAATTTATTAAAAACTTCAAAAGTTGTATGGGTTCTTTAAGGGCTAAATACACCTGATTGTGCCAGGGAAGCCACGTTACTAATCAAACTGCATCATAAGTACTAAGTACTGTCATATACATTCACTCATTTTTTTATATTTTACTGAACGTGAGGCGAATATAGTTATAGCCATAAGTAATAATGATAAATATAGCGGAAGCATTAACGTAGATCAAGCATTTAAGTCTATTTCTTCCAAAAAAAATCTCATGCAAACCTGGTACTAACTTAGTTCTCCCGTTAAGTAGCTTTTGTAGATAAGCTTATGGGCCTTCAAATTATAAAAAAAACTAAGTCCTTGAAGACTTTCAGCACGGCACCAACACAGTTTTATGCTATTAATAATATTCTTTATTTTAAAATTAAAAATTGTTTTATTTGCCATCGTAAAAATTGAAAATTTAACTATCGTATCATTTGCTAATTTGTTGCCAGTTCAAAGTAATCATTCAGGGAAGGGGGTTAAATTTTAGTGGCATATGCTACTAAATTTTTAAACTTCTGATATGAAGTATTATTTGCTTACTACTATGTACAAAATTTTTTTTATAAATTCGTAATTCAATTATTGAAATGATTTCAATTTAAGTTGATTTGAGACACGAAAATTTGAAAATAATTGATTATGTACAACCAAGTACATTTTGGAGATTAGCCGAATGTCATGTAATCGAAAGCCTCAAAGCTGGTGGAATAGGGTGGGTTATAATAGAGCTATCTCCGGCAGCTATTTCCCTTGCATACAGAATAGACGGATATTACTTCCTTGTTGGCCTCTACCGACTCAGTGGTCGGAGTCTATTTAATTTGCTTTCAATCTAGGCTTCGAACCAAAATCATAATGATCATAGGATATAATCGTGTTAAAGCGCTCCTTATTTAGCCATCACCTAAGTGGATTTTCAATCTTGATCGACTTAAGTAGTGCCTTGTATGAAATATTGTATATTAATTAATCTACCGCATATTAACACAGAAAGTTGAGAAGTTGAAGAGGAGAAACTCTGACTTTAATATAAATGAATGTGAGTATAATAAAATTGTAAAGAACATTCTATTTCAACGTTTCGTTTCGTCCTTATGATCATAAGTAATCCTTTTGGTAGTTTTCTATTAGTGATTTAGATGTGAGCTTGCCGAACAATATTTTGTTAGTAACTATTCCTAAGATGTCAATGATGATACATTAAGAAAACGTTTTGTTTAAATAGTACAGTAAAAAAACTTTTTGACCCAAAAAAATTAGCACAAGCAAGGAATTTGGTATAGATGTTTGGTATATCTCCCTTTTGAACATACTAAAATTCCCCTAAATTTAGAGCTGTGCTACGGCCGCCATATTGGAAAATGACGGCAAATTTCTGTATTTTTGCCTTTAGCTCCTTTATTATTGGAGATACAGAAAAAAGTTACGAATTAAAAATGTAACCCATTTAAAAATACACATTTTTAGTTATAATCATTTTTTCTCTAAACCAAACGGTTTTTGAGTTATTTCGATTAACTATATATAGTTAAATCGTGGCTTTTCCCATTATACAAAAATTTTAGAAAAAAGTCACTCAACTGCAGTTTCTATAAATGTTTTTTCAGGCTATTGACTTTGAACCGCTATCCATTATTTTTGGTGATTGGTCCTTAACTTTGACAGGGTTCTCATTTTTGGCCGCCATATTGGATGTAAATTATTTTTCTCAAAAGTAAAGATATTGTTGTGATACATCATTTTAGACTAGATTTTTGCCCTAAACTCAATGCTGAAATCCGTTTTTTTAATTTGGATTTTCAAAAAAGATATGCTTAAATACAAATTCAGCCATATACATTTCTTATGGATATTTCGTACTTAAAATATTATTTCGGATTATTTATCTTAAATCTCCGGTTCTAAATAAGATATGCTGAAAGTTTTGATCAAAAGCTCAAAAGCCGTTAAATCACTGAGTATATTAAGTCCAAAACCTGCAGCATATCTTATTTAGAACCGGAGATATAAGATAAATAATCCAAAATAATATTCATAGTAAGGAATATCCATAAGAAATGTATAGGGCTGAATTTTAATTTGAGCATATCTTTTTAGCGAATCCAAATTTTGAAAAACGGATTTCAGAATTGAGTTTTGGCCAAAAATCTAGTCTATAATGAAGTATCACAACACCATCTTGACATTAGAGAAAAATAATTTACATCCAATATGGCGGATCCAAGATGGCGGTCAAAAATGAGAACCCTGTAAAAATTAAATGGACAACATTTTTTATTCGTAACTTTTTTCTGTATCTCCAATAATAAAGGAGCTAAAGGCATAAATACAGAAATTTGCCGCCATTTTCCAATATGGCGGCCGTAGCACATCTCCAATTTTAGGGGACTTTTAGTATGTTCAAAAGGAAGATATACCCAACATCTGTACCAAATTCCTTGCTTGTGCTATTATTTTTGGGTTTATGGAATTTTTCACTTATTTTTACTGTACTAAAAGTTGTTTTCTTTATCTTGTATTTCTATTTTGATCTATTGAAACTTCATTTGCTCAACACAAACCTTCTATATTTAACATTGATGTTTCAAAATTATATTTAAGTTCAGTTGTATCAGCATGTAAGCAAGTTTATCCATCTCCATTTATGTTGTTCGGCAAGTCATTTATTTCAAGTCACATTGCTCATGAGTTAAAGTAATCGCCAACATTAATTATAAACTAATAAAAATATTAACTAAACCAATATGATAAAATTTTGAACAATAAGAGTAAATATGTACGAAATCTGTATGGCAACACATAATGCCATACTTGAATTGCCACACACGAAAGACATCGGCCATAATAAACGGTATCTGATTTCATTTGCTATTAGTTATTTTGTTGTTAAAATCTTAGTAAGACCTCGTATTATTACGCAGCATAAGACACTGCAGCATAATTATAGCTTTAATTACATACAAAATTATATTCAAAATCTGGGTTCAAGAGAATGTAACAAAAAGAAACGTATGATACACCTCGAGATTTACTGTGTAGATGTGTAGATCTTACATAAAAGCCAAAGCAGTGAAGAAAACAAGGACCATTTCCCCACTGTCATACTTCAATGAGAAGTTACGGCCGTAGCTCGGATTGTTACCCATGTTACGTTTCGTGGCAGGCAGGCAGGTTAACAAGAACTAACTGCCCGACGACGAAGAACAATAATCCCCGTATGCCGACCCGAGCCGGGGCGGCGCCGGCGATGAGGAAAACTGTGACTGAGCCACCCGCCACGCGGAGAGCGATGTTGGGTTTGAATGATTTGATTAACGTTGGATTCTAGCTATGTACTTTAAATTACCAAAGCTAGTTCAATGAGAACAATTTATTAAATCTTTTTATTACTCTGTATTAAGTAAAGTTGAAGATAAACATGCATTGAACACAGTGTAAAAGTTTGAATGATGTATCTTTACTGGTTATACCTAAATATATCCATTTTGTATAAAAAAAATTAAATTTCAGTAAACTGCGATTGAACGCAACACGGGAGCGCATCATAGTGTGATACCAGTACAATATGCGTATGTTTTTTTCATCAAAACAATGCTGAAATATGCTTTCGGTCATTTCGTGCTTGTGAAGTGACTTCGATATGGAAGTTGAGATTACATTTTATATGCGGTGCTGAGGTGTGAATCCAAGACTGCCGACTTTCTACTGTGACGTGTCAATTAACTTTCTGGCAACTTCCACTGCTTGTGCGACTCAAGTTATAAAAAACTTATTGTTTAATTCTCTGGCTTGATGATTACAATTCAAAATCTTGAGTTATTGTGTCTTTATTAATCCATATCTTTGTGAACATGCTGGAATGATAAAGAATATTAATAATATATTTTTATGACATTAAATCTTAATAAAGTAAAACAGACATTTTGAACTAAATTTCGGTTTAGTCATTGGTTATAAAGACAACTCAATTGTTTAGCCCCTTGACTTAGACTTTATTGTTGTGCTTTCTTTCGCTTGATGTAAATCAACATGCTAATGACCTCAAGGTAAGAACAAAAGCATAAGGATCGAGTGCACTCTATTAAAGTAAACCCCATTTCTTTGAAACGTGCTGATGCGGAAGTTTAAATAGCGAACCCTACTTTGTCACAGCGAAATAGCGACTTCCAACACAGCGTGTGGTTGTTCTTCTAAAAGGCAGGAGGGGAATGTACGTGGGAATGGAGATGGGATTTAAATATAAACGTTGAGGGATATAGTGAATTAAGTAAATTTAATAAAAAGAGAACTGATTTAACAGTGTGTTCAGTCCAACCATCACGAGATTGAGTACCAAAAAGTAGTATATTTTAATTTTTCTATTTAAAACATATATTAAAATAACTCGTATTCGCTATTTATATTGACGACTCGTGGTTTATACTCAAATATGGTTTAGTGTAATGTAGTTGTGCAAATGAATTATTCTTATCTTGGAGAATATAAGAGGAGAAACAGAGGATAAAACAACAAGAAACATCAGAATATCCAGTCGTTGATCTCTCCCTGCGTGATATATACTTAATTTAATGAATCCAAATTCACATTTATCACACATAGTACGATAAAAGTTGTTAATAAATAAAAATAAAGAAAGGGGACAAGATTTATGGGTCAGTTCTTTAGCTTGAATGAACAATTATTAATAGATAAATTTAAACTCATGAGTGTTTGTTTCTTCTCATTTGTGTTTTATTTAGCACTACAGTTCCAGGAGCACTGTGGTTTCCCCTTGTGTATGGTGTCTACATGAATGTTTAGAGTTATGATTAATTTTTTTATCAACTTTATCCTAATGAGTACATTTAACATTTTATTTCAGACAATTTAATACAAAAGCATGAAGAGCAGTATAAAATATTTCTTAAACCTAAGCTTCTTATGATCATGAAATATTTGACTTGATATCAACATAAAGCACGATATGCCATCACATTAACAAAAGCTGCCTCTGGAGCCGAGTTGGCTGTAAGTTTATTCAAAAGTCACTTCAAGTTAAGATAAACTTCCGTGTGTGGGAAGTCATTCTTTTTTCAAGAGATTTACTTCATAACTTCTATTGTTGAAACAGAGCAGTTTTTATTACTTCCTTTGTTTTAAAAATTGCTTCAGCCAAAAAAATTCCAACTACTAGCTTCACTTCGAGACAAAGTCTGTTAACTTCAATACAAACTTTTATTTTTGAAAATTTTCTCCACAGTGAGCCTTTTCAATATACAATTGAGTAAATATAAATTCTTAGTTTTTTTAATAGCCGGGAGTCACTTTAAGCGCAAAACATTGTGTATTTGAAGCAAGTAAACGCGGACGTCTCGCAAGTATAAAGAAATTCATTATTATAAAAACTTGATAGCATTTTAAAATTAATTTTCGTTATACTGCTTCAAAAACAGATGTTTTTAATGCATGTTTTCCGGACCTAAATACACTCTTTTTACTCCTAGGAATTAAAAGCTGATGTACTCGATACCAGCTGACTCTTTATAGTCCTAGGACTATAAAAGTCAAAAAGTGCCGAGTACGTCGTAATAATCGAACAATATTCATTCGATTACAAATAATCGAAACATTCATCGTTATTGTCGAAACATTCATTGTTGTCAGTTTAATCAATTTGTGAAACTCGCTCATTTCACCAATCGATTATTACATGCGTTCGATACGTCGATAGTTGTTCATTGTTGTCAGTCTACCCTAACACAAATGAAACAGACAATCAGCTGATTGCTTCAAATAGCAAGAACAAGACGGTAGCATCTTTTGAAGGCATCTTTAAAGGTAAACAAGCTGTAACATTTTGGTTTTCTTAAGTAGTTTACGTATTGTATTGAGCAATATAACGAAAAAATATAGTTCATCACACGGACCTAAAGCTGCTTTTCGTTACTCAGTCATTTTTCAACCTCGGCTTACAGCCTCGGTTGTAAAACTTGACCTTGTACGAAAAGCGTCACTTTAGGTCCTTGTAATGAAATATACTATTATCCTACTACGTTACTATAAGGTGTTAATAAAGACATCGTCTAGGCATAAGAACATCAACTTAAAGGTGCATATTTAAGTTTCAATTCAATTTCGATTTATTTAATGATTTTCCCACAAGGGAAACATCAAGCAGTTAGTGGAAATAAGCTAAATCATCATCTTTAAAAGACTCTTGCTGGTTGGTAGCCTTTTTTAGTAAAATTTATTCTATTTTCCAAATATTTTCATCAAAGTTATCAAAGAACAAACTTTTAAAGAGTAAGCAAGCACTCCCTGCGTTTTTTATGTAAATAAAATGCATCTTAGTCCTTTTCTAAAAGTGTCAGAAGCACTAGTCGCTGTGATAAAGGAGGACCCCACAAGATCGGCAGCGACGGGCGACGTCGTATTTTATCGCTGCCGCTCGACCTCCGGCCCTCCACCCACCGAAGCCCGCGGCGACTTCCTCCGAGCTGGGCGAAGACTTCCCGGCGGCAAAAAACCGACCGCAGCGACAAAAACCGCGCCACCTGGGTGGTCCCGGCGTCCCGGCGACCGGCGGCATAGGCCACGGCGCGAGGCACACCACAGCCAGCGCTGGCTGCTCGGGCTTTAATTAATACCTAATATTACATCGGAAGATAAAAAATTGTATTAAGAAAAACTACTTTTTTCATACTTTTATACTTCATACTTTTATGAAAAGATTAGAGAACATTATTTTACTTTAAATAACTACTAGTTAGTACACGTGCACTACTCTGAAGCACTATATTTATATGAAATACACTACTCTAAATACACTATATTTTATCCTATCCTACTTATATATAATATTATAAATGTGAAAGTATGGATGTTTGTGTTAATATCTGTCTTTCAACCACGTGAAAAATACTGGACCAACTGAGCTGAAATTTTGCAGGAATAGAACCACTTCATCAGAAAAGGACATAGGCCTATTCACTTCCTTAAGAGGGTTCCCTAACAACGACAGTTTTCGTTTTTATGCGACACTAGCGGTGACTTTAGGAACTGCGGCTCCTTAAGAGCCCATGTTAAATTTGTGCACTTTTCGCCGCGCAAGGCGGTGCAGGGGTAAATGCGGTGTCATTTAGCGTCTCCAATTCTTAAAATAAAAGTTATTCGAATGTAGCATTGTAAAGATAACCAGTTGCTGAGTGTTTATTGCTTCTCCAAGATCTTTATGCTCACTAATTGAAAAGATACATGGCGTTAAATTTGGTCAACTTTAACGGAATGTATCTTCATAACACGTTAAAATGAACTAGTTTGGATTAGCAATTAATATTCTACTACTCTTTATCTTTGAAATGCTATGTTAAATTTCATTTTATTTTGAAAACTGTAGGCGCTAAATGACATTCAAATACTGAATTGCAAACAGCTGTGAATACTAAAATTTGACAGTTCAAAGAGCAGAAGTAAGATCAGCTGTTACTTTTATCGTGAGCGAAGCCACGGGCAACTGCTAGTTGATATGTTAATAATTATTCCTTAGATACCCTTACTATTTATAATGATGTGTAAACTGTTTACGGGTCGAAACTCAATATTGACTCGTTCTCTACGCCTGACCGTTTATATAACTTGTTATTGTCACATATCCCTTTCTTAAGATATGTTTCATATTTTCTTCCACTAATACTAAGAATTACATTGTAAATAAGTTGTAAACAACCTCCTAACAAAACCACTGTCACTGGTTCCCAAATTCACTTCTTCACTTATATTCCGTCGCGATAACTGCATACTTAAGGTTTTTAAACTTGTCGCTTTTAAGTGTTAAGACCCTTTTTATTTTTCACATTTTTAGACTTATTTTTTGGAGTTAGCTATTTTAATCTTAATATAAATTCATTTCTAAATATAATTTATTCAAGTTATAACATTGACAATTTGTTAAGAGATTGTGATGGTATTTTGTGACTGGTATTTTGTAATGGGATTTTATTTCAAACGCCTGCAGTGAACATATTACACTAAAACAGTATTTACTCTAATCAGCAGTTTTACTCGAAAAATATATGTCCATGTAAATTCTCTGGACAAATAAGGCTCTTCCCCAAGTCTGACGTTCATTAATTTTATTTCCTGCAAAACTTCACGTCGTGCTTTCTCCAACGACACTTTTTAAACTCCAACGACGCCATTAATAAAATTAAGTTCAGAAGTGTAGGTGGAATCTATCGAAAAATGCCTAGCGTATCAAATAAGTATAGACTTCAGGCCCTACCAACGAATTTATCTTTATTTTACTCTGCACTGAAATTGTCATTTTACTTTTATTATAGTTACCTATTTAAATCTGTATCTCTTGCGACGGTAAATTATTGAGAGAGGAGCTTAATTTAGAAACTATCATAATCTTGCATGGATGAGATTAGCTTAGAATATATTTGTACAAATTGTAGTGTTAGTAAGCTTAACAAATTATAGTAATTTTTGTTTGGAACTAGGTATAGATAAAATAATTTTGTTTCCATTGAAAACACGTGTATAATGAAATTTCAAAGCTAATTCCAGAGTAATTTCCGGTAAACAACATTCTACAGTTCCCTACCTCAAACAGACAAGAGGATTGGAAATGGCAGCCGTCAAACTTTGCTTAGCAATTACTATACCAAAACTTTAAATTAGTATAGTTTCCGGTCCACAGGCCGCAAGTCCGAGTTTGTATCAAGAGGAATGCAAATTAATGTACATCACTGTTAAATAATAACGTTGTAGCTTTGGTTGGCGGTTCTGATGTTGTGGGCGAGTAAGATCTTGAACTGCAGCTTCTTTAGACCGCTGGAAAACAAATCTCAACTTCTCATAGTTCAACGTAGGAACGATAAATCGGAAGAATGACAATAAGACAACCTTACTTTGGAATCCTGCAGATTTTTAAACATAATTTTAAACTTAAATACAAACAGTTTCATAAATTTAATTGAACTTATCTATTTGGCACTTGCAATTTATTGAATTTTAAGACTTTTTACTTTGTTTCGCAAGCACTGTTTAGGAAAAGTTAGTAAACTGAATTAAATTAAAAACAAGTGTTAACTGTAAACAGAAAACGGTTCATAAGTTACTAAAGCTAGATTTTTTCCAACAGTTAATTGTTGCTACCCCAATATCGTAGTCTGAAGCTCATTCTGATACAGCATAACATACAGGCCATACATTTTCAAAATCTTCTCACCTGAACTTAGTTCCAAATAAAACGAGGGAAGCGCCCTGTTTGAAACGGCATCCGGCACTGTGCGATGTGAGGGAACCGCCCGACTCAGCGACAACGCAATATAGGTACACGCCTGTTTGGCAGGCAGTATGTGCATAATTTCAGGAGCCGTTTGAAAAATACTAAGAAAGTGATTTTTAAGCTTTTATTTATTCTTGTAATTGAACGCCCCCAACCAACCATAAACCAACATAATACTGCTAGGGATCTTAATTAGATTTCTCGCTCTTTTTGAATTATTTGTTTTCATACAATTGGTTTTTATAAGCAAATACGAAGTAACTATATAAATGTCCTAATCAAAAAATATACAATAGAAATTAATCAGCCAGAAATAAAAGGGCGAGCCAAAAAACTTGACGGTTTTTATTTGTAATATATTATTGAAATTATTAATCAGCCAGAAATTAATTCATTGGTTAGGGTTATGATTTTTGCGGTGAATGGTTCTTTAGTTAATGCCACTTTGTGTATATGGGGGTTAGAACTATCCATGCATTAATTGAAACGGCACATAAATTAAATAACAAAATAATTCTACGCATCTTTTGGTTTCGGGCTTTTTCAATATCGTACGTCTATTTTCTAGCTTTAAAATGGATAGACAACATCTGGGTTAGAAGAAAACTTATTCATTAAATAATCTTTAAATTTTGGTAAACTAGCTTTGAGAGTCTCTACTGTTTGGCTCAAAATTGGGTTTACTGGGTTTACCGAAATTTATAAATATCTTTTTAATGACTTCTTTATCTACTATTCCAGACGCATTTTAAAATTGGAAACAGGATGAACTATATTAAAACGAGCCCGAAACAGGCTTAGAGAATGATTCGCCCAAACATTTATGAAGTAAGAAATAAAATAAAATACAGTTTCATCATTCATAAAATTTGACTGTATTGAAAACAAGTTCAAAACAAAAACTGAATATAAATATAAATACTCTTCATTTAAACATATGGAACATAATCAGCTGTAGTGTTGAAGACAGGATAGTAAAAACACAACATTCCTCCCATCTTACCTCGTCTATTCACATTAGTTTCCTTTGTTCTTCGTAACTGATCTATACATGTGTCTCCGGTGGACTTCATTGTCAACTTCCACAAAGTAGTGTAATCACCCTAATTTTCTTATTATCGTTCCAAACTTCAACTTTTGATGATAACCACAAAAGCGAACGGTGACCTTGTCTCCCACTTTAAATTCTCTACGCGTGGGTTCGGACCCCATCCTCGTCGCCAGTAAAAAATCTCTAATGTAATAAATAAAATACAATTTCATCATTCGTGAAATCTAACTGTATTAAAAAAAAGTTCAAAACAAAAACTGAAAACACAAATATTAATTTAAACATATGGAACATGATCAGCTGTAGTGTTGAATTCAGATGGTAAAAACACAATATCGCCCATATATTTTCTATGCCATTTCCGTTAAAAAAACCTGAATAGTTGGAAAATAAGATCAGAATTGGATTGCAGTGAATTGTAGTTCATATTTAAAAAATAGTATTGTCCGATGAAGTTCGCCGCAAAAATCACTTCCATAACCAATAAAATATCCAAGCTATCGCAAATCGAATACCGTCAGGTTTTTTTTGCCCACAACGTATGTTCTTATAGATTATTTTCTAACTACTTTAAAAAGTCGAACTAAGAAAGCAGCAATTGGCCAATATTTTCTGTGTTTAACGCGTAGAATACAAGCTCTATTTAATAATCTCATTTCTTAAGTGCAAATGAGCTTGGAAATTTGAAACCAACATTTTAAACTTTTTTTAAATAGATCATGCCGTTGGGCAGCCTTACGATGAACCTCGGGGTGGTTCTGACTGTATCGTTGGACAGCCTCACGGTTAATTTCGGGATGGCTCTGACTGTAACGTTGAACAGCCCCTCTATTAACCTCTGTGGGATTTATTGTGAACCGCTGAACATCTTTTCTGTTTGGTTTTTTTTTCTGGATGTGTAGTAACGTATTTTTTGCCTGCTTTAATTTGTTCTTTACTGGTGATGCTTAGGATTTTGGGACGTCTGGGTTTTACCTTTTTAGGCCTACCAGCGCCACGTTTATTTTTTTCGTGATCGGGAAGGGTTTAAAATTTTTAAGAGGGGGTAGGACGACAACTGGTTTAGAAGTTAACTTTTCATCGCAGACGATAGCAGTACTGCGGCGTGTTTCGTGAGCTTCAACGATGTTAATGTGTCGTTCGATTGACGGAGGTCCAACACGAGGTCGAAAGGAGATCCTTGTAATGGTGTATTGACGTACAATACCATCATAAACAGCATTTAGCAACAATAGACAAGATAAAGATGAATAGCTATCGCAGTTGAACAGCCGGGCAATGTTATTGCTGTCAATAAGAAAGTGACGGCGTCTCTTATTGACTGCGTGAGGATTAAATAGATACAGTTGATTCTGACAACGCCAAAATGCAACAGTAACATTTAACCCAGTAACTAAAAAGCCTACCTCAGCAGAATCATCTCTCAATAACTCCCGTAACACGATCGAAAGTTCATTGACACAGAAATTAAATTTATCTTGGGAAGAAGGATACAGTGCATCATGAACGTAACTTAAATCATGGATGCAGATATGAGAATTAGCAACGTCAAACTCCCTTGCGAGTTCATCGGTAAATAACAACCGACTCTCACCAACGCAATCCTCATCGCGCAGTGTTCTATAAATAGAATTACCGCTTATTAGGATCGCGTTGATGGCAGGGGTTGAAAATTCGTTCCCTAAGAATTTCCACGCAAGTCCACAGAGACTATTCGCCACACACTGTACGTTGATGACATGAGTCAGTGTCAACACAGCGAAAATTAAAATTACCTGAAATAAATGCATCGCCTTGGCATCGTCAATATCAACTAAAAACATAGCTTAATATGAGAACCTCTTACTAAACTAAGAATTGAAAAACTTAAACTCCAAACAAAAAAATTAAGGTGTACAAAAAAATTTGAAATTTCAATTGTCACCTTTTCTTGGGGAGGTCACAGGTACTGTAGTATGCCTTGTCTACTACGAGTATCAATATTACGTTAGAAACAAATTTGACATAATAGACATACATTTTATTAATAATTAAATAATTAAATAATTAAATAATTTGACATAATAGATTTCGCGATAACATGCGAGTCATCATTTTCCGTGCTAATCATGTCTTGTTCAGTGTATGCCAACTTCAGCAAGGGCGTTGTCGGAGGTGCCTTGCATCCTAGATGTATTTCGTCGAATCATTGGGGGTGAAAATTAACATTTTACTATAGCATGTGATTATTATTATTATTAAAAGGTAATAATTGGAAACATCAAAATAGCTATATTCGAATGTGAAATTAATTTATAACATTTATCTGCCAAAACCGTCGACGATTAGAATTTTTATTTTGTATTGAGTAAATTGTTGTCTTTTTGTTAATTATTAGTTTCGTTTGTCAAACAAAGAACATGCATTTTGTTTACACAAATTACTAGTTAAAAATAAAATAATGACAGTATAAGAATAGGAATAACAACTTAGTTCAAACTTCACCACTAAAAGTAGGTAGTCCCAATCATATTTAACAATGAAGCAATATTTAAGTAAATATTTACGCCACCTATCTATATCTGATACATTTACATATAAATTTAATAATGTATACATAAGTCGAAGTTAAATCTGCACACAGTAGGCCTACTGGATTTGTTGCCAGCGCCCGGGGATGTGTGATGCAATGCAACCACGGGTCGTGGGAGCGGGCTGCATGCATAACGGGACGGCGCTTGAAGGATTTCCCACTAACATTGGCGTCATTGGGTAATGGGATTACATCCACTGTTATAACTGTGGATTAAAATGCTAGTTCTAGTTTTAATTATTGTCCTTGCATCAAATTTGTACATATTTAGGAGTTTTTTTTTCAATTATTCCGTTGAGATAAGTGATAGTTCTATTGGACCAGTGTTTGGAGTTGATCAATGTTACGATTTTTTAATAATATTGAAAGCTTTATTTCTAAGTAACGGGGTTGACGTTCAGAATGGGATTCTGCCCAAGAAACTGGGAATGATTAAGTCGTATAGTTTTTAGACGTAACTGCATGATTGTAAAACTAATGTATTAAAACCTCGAAACGTGTTCATTAACTTTTCCCATTATTGGTGAAAACACCCAATAACCAGACAACGAAACTGAAACAGCATCAGCCAAAGCACAACAAGTTAAACCTCACAAAACAGTACCAGCATATTTAAATCAAAATTAAATAGCTTGTGGCTATTTGCTGTGTTGTGGTGTCACAGGTCACCTAGACTTCGCTTCCGTCGTCGCCAGTCTCATCGCGAGGCACCGTGTACCCGAGTACGTAAATTAAGAAAGCTGACTCTGTCCGTTGAACGTCCGGTGTACCATTTATGTTTGTTTTCGTTCGTTCGTGTAATATGTGACTGTGTATGTGTCATTTTTAACTCTCGACAACGACAATGTGACTACAAATTCGATCTACAAGCTTGACTCTCCCGACTGACTACACACGTGATCATGGCAGAACCTAGTGCCGAAACCAGGTCGTGATTATCGACTAATTTTGGACTGAGGTAAATACGAACAGGTAAATTAAAACCAATATATAAGGCACTCCAGACCAGGGCAAAAAAAACAAAAATGAATAAAAAACTTAGATATTGATCGTGAGTCGTGAGCATCAGTAAATTAGTAAATATTGCGAACCTTTCAAATATAAGATTGTTACATAATACGTTGACCACTAACGACCAATTGAGTTAGATATTTCCTCCTCTTGCAGAATTACTGGTTTTTCTTCACGGTTTTTTTGGAAATATTTTTGGACTGATAATCCAGCTTGTATGTTACATTATTTTTTCTATTTATAATCCAATACATGCCAAGATGAAACTTGAATCTAATATAAAACATACACAAGACTATTTCAAACTGCAAAATGACACTTAGATTATGATTTTGAGAAATTTCTATTGTGCTGCCAAAGTCTACACTTAAAGTTTATGAATTAGAAGACTTATAGCAATAATTTGGCAAGGAAAATCTGAAGTATCGATATGAATCACAATTATACATAAACTAATTTGACGTTCTGAACGTCTTACCGTTCAAGTAGAAGTGAAAGTATTTAATCACTAACATCAAACAAATAACGTGACAGTAACAAGTTTATCTAGAGAGGGTCGGTTGAACGACAGTTACAAGTCGAGCTATTGTCAATACACGGTGAAGGGGGGAGAAGTGGACAAGTGAAGTGGACGTGAAGTGCTCGGGTGAAGTGCTCCTCAAACTCGAGTCTAAATATCAATTACTTCTCATATGTCGGCCTTTAATTAGATGAAGCTTTTCCTCTGTGGTGCTAGCAACAAGGGTTCGAACAATAACACGGAAATTCAATAAATTATCTTCAAACACTCCTCTTTCACAAGGACACCTCAACCTTGTTTGAAGGTGAAACAAAAATTGAAATAGAAATTGTTCTAAATCAACTGTGAGGATATTTTTAATGCCTGTTCGTAATAAAATACGAACTCTTTCGATATTAGATTTTCCCTAAACATTCGTGATTGAAACATAATGTCCCCGTGAAACGCGTCTTGTACATGGGCCTACGGTTCATGATA
Organism: Flexamia atlantica; assembly: GCA_035578135.1. Taxonomy (NCBI): domain Eukaryota; kingdom Metazoa; phylum Arthropoda; class Insecta; order Hemiptera; family Cicadellidae; genus Flexamia; species Flexamia atlantica. The sequence goes on from JAQJVK010000019.1 coordinate 12,367,920, forward strand.
TTAAAAAAAGTTAATGTAAGAGAAGTATCTTCACAGGGAAACAGGTGGTTTTGAAAACATTTAAGAATAATGATTCAGAATAAAATTTTAAAACAATTATTTGAGAAACATAAAATCAATAGACGATGCTTCTAGGTTATTTTTATGTGGTAAATGCATCGAGGGGCGTTAATGAGTTTTGCAGCTGATTTGCACGTTTAAATTACACTGTATGCTATTATAGATTTGAATCCTAAAGCGCCTATTGACTACAAATTTACTGTAATAAGGATCAACCGATACTGAAACTAAGAAGAAGGTGCACACTAATGAATATAATAAAGATAATATTTGAAGAAATCATCTTATACTTTAAGGTAATTATTCTATATTAAATTGGATTTTAATTATTAACTCTAATTGGAAATGTGAGAAGCTGGGAAAAGGGTTGAATGCAAATTACTAATTTTGGTCAATTTAATATACTTATTTATTTCTTTAAAATGCAACAAACTCTTTTGAGACAAATTCAAATGAATCGGACCCAAAAAATTATTCGTTCGAATTTAATTTACAAATTAATAATTTCAAATCTACCACGTTATCAATTTTTAATCACTGAAAACATTTACAAAAATAATTTTATTTTATAAATACTTAAACAGGTACATTGGAACACATTAAAGTAGATTGAATATAAAGAATAGAATACAAAGAGATCAATTAATATGCAATTAACCTAGTTTTGTGATCAAAGAGTAAACGGTAACTGAAGGAACCCGATTGGCAAGACGTAAGTACAAAACGCCAGGGGCGCGTGGAGCGGGGGGGGCGGGGGGGGGGGACTGAACACATAGCAGCAGCGAACAGTCGAAGCCTTCGGGGAACACAACATAAGAAGATCTCATTTCGATTCAAAATGACATTGGAATCGTCTGACATAAATAAAATGAGTCTAATAGAATTGCTGGAAAAGCGTTATCCAGTGGTATTCCTGGCCACATTAACTTCGGTTCTATGGCATTAAATCATTTTTGTATTGAGTCATATTAATATTTAATTTGCTTGAACTCTAATAATAATTGATGGATATAAACGGGTTATACGGAATTTTCTAAAATCGAACGTGTAGGTTTTGGCGCACTATGACAGAAAATATAATTTTTGGGTCCTTTCCAGTCGTGTTAATTTGAAATATTCTAGGTTACGTACCTCTCAGTCAAACAGTTCACAAAGTTTATAAAAAACTATGTTCATTTCAGGATTAAAATCCCATCTTCAGGTTTTTGCAAAAACATCAATACATAGCTTGTCAAATAATTAAATAATTAAAATTTTTTACATTTAAAATTTTCATAAACAGACACATTTAACACACACTTTAAAACTGTACATGTGCCGGCCGGCGATAGTCTCCGACTCAGCAGCGATTTCAAAATAGCAGTTCAGGAGGCGAAAGAATAATGAATAAAGTGTTAATTTGTTCTTTAACGTAGGCAAATCCATAAAAACAACTACTGCACTCAACAATTGTTTCTTTTATAAAATACCTGAACATCTAAATGTAACAACTAATATTGAAGATCACAGGGATCAAAATGGATGAACATTTTAAAAGTTGCCATTGGATTAAATTTGGTGTTATTAAATATTTGTTAATTTAAAATCCTTTTAATAATGCCAAAATTATATTTCCCCTCTCTGCCCTGAAGCAATTTTTAATCCCAGCGATTAACTTCAGAGATTATTAAAAATATATTCTTACGACCCTTATATCTTAAAGTAATCTTTACATAATTTTAAAACATTCTCAACTATATACCGTTTTAATTTTCGTTTTTTACTGCAATTAGTTCAATAGGTGTTAACGAACTATTTTCCAGGTTAATGAAGTGTTTGCGTTTTTTATGAGTAAATTCTTCGAAGAATTTAACCATCTAAATTCCTATATTATCAACTTACAGTTATTTGAGGATAAAATAGACCACAGTCAGCAATAATTGACAAAAAAGTGCAATAACAAAAGTCATTTGAAAACTGCTTCTAAAACTTAAACATATTTCCATCAGCCCGTTCTTACACTTACAACTATGACCAACAATCACACTTGAAGCGGCACCGGGTCTGTGGTACAATATTGAACTACAATCAGTCCCAGTATCAGACCTCTGCGGCTCTGTGTTGGGTCAGGGCCCGGGGGACCGGGGTCTTCCACAGAACACTCCGTGTGATGCACATGAAAGTTCAACATTTGCTCCCACTGAGTCATCCATCAACCGAGCATACAGAGCAAAGCAATACACTTCAATTCCACCAAGTAAAAAGAAACCATTGGACTGAATTTAACTGTTTTAGTATGTAGATTACATACGATTATATTTATACAAAAAATCTATATTTATCAGCTATTAGTGGTAAGATATTAAAATACTTATACAACCATCCTCTAATTTAAAATTTTTAATAAGTTACTTAATTTAATCTATTGCGCTGATAAATTAACACCAAATTGGTGTTTTAAAAGTTGAAAGAACAAACTTTTTTTGTTGTAGAAAAAATTCAAAAAGCTCCTGAAATAAGGCGACACATTTTTAAAACGCTAAAAACTTACTGAAATGATATTAAAGGACGACTTGATCTGATGGCTCGAGTTCTCTAGAACAATTGTATCGTTAATAGTGGAACCCTGTTGCCCTACATTCATCCAGTATGGAGCAGCAGCGCATTTACCGAGTAGGATCTGTAGGTGAATTGGAATTGATGGCGCAGGCTTCGGCGGCCGGCCATCACTCGCTCCTGAGGCGAGGCCTTTTAGAACAAGATTTTGAAAATAACTCATTCACCCGTTGTACTTCTGGAATAACACGGAGAGTATAACTATGAAGCTATTTAACTTTAAGAATAATATTTTTAAAGGGTGTTAAACATTTTGCCTATTGATTGCAGTTTTTTACATGTTAAATATTGTTTTAATATTATTCTTAAATAGATTCACAATTACAATATCGATTAAGTTTATCGATCTATCTTTGCGATTCATGTGTTGTTAAGTCTATCGATTAAGTTTAGAAATTGTCGTACTCTAGTACTGTTATTGTACTCATTTCTTGTTTTAGAGTATTGGTGAATTTATTTGAGGTTTTTATGAAATATTTTATGAAATATTCACCGAGTGGCTCAAAGACATAATAGACATAATTTCTTTGAGGTTTTTATGAAATATTGTTCATAAAAAACTCAAAGACTTTCACCAAAACTCAAAAACAAGAAATGAGTACATTAACAGTATTAGTGTAACAATTTCTAAACTTAATCTGATATATATATACATAACTTAATATGATGTATATTATGATAGTTTTCTATTAAATTTCTGATAGTAAACCCATATTTTTGTTGATATTAAGATATGTACTTCTTTATCCGATTTGCCAGCTGAATTCTAAAATGAGGTTTATTTAAATTATTTTAAAGTTATAACTTAGGTAATAAAATTTTATTTTACTTATTCTGACTTTTTAAACGTATCTAAAAATGTTAAATAATTTAGAAACTTAGCGTAAAAATACCAAAGCTATAAATCGTTTAGTGACGAAAGCAGTTTTTTTGTCCTAAGACATTAAAGGTACGTTAACATTCATCAAACGTTAAGGCCATTTACTGTTTATCTGTTTAAAAGTGTCAAACTACCTTTCAGATTTAAATAAATTATTTTTATAATTAAATAATGTTTTTTTTTACAGTTTAACACAATTAAATAATATTTTTTATTAAATTCAAATTAGTGTTCTTTGTTTAAATTGATATTGAAAATGTCGACAATTTCGCTCCCGCACAACGTAACCTCGAATGGAAATAAATAAACACAATATTCTAAAAATTCGTATCAACGTAACTATTTCAACAAAATATTTGATAATATTGTTTTATTTAATTAGTATTTTCAAATTTTAGGACTGATGAAAACTTCATGCAAAAATTCCCAGCAGACTGGATTACATAGCTTAATTTGGTCGAGCTGAATAAACAAATATAACTCTGATTCGAGATTTTAATTTAAAATACAACCTCATGGATAGGAAAAATCGTCCCCAGACGGTTGTCGGCCCCCAAGTGGCTGGCTGGCGCGTCACCGAGTGGCTGGCTGGCGCGACACCGAGTGGCTGAGTGGTGCGACACCGAGTGGCTGGCTGGTGCGACGCCGAGTGGCGGGCTGGTGCGACACCGAGTGGCTGGCTGGTGCGACGCCGAGTGGCGGGCTGGTGCGACACCGAGTGGCTGGCTGGTGCGACGCCGAGTGGCGGGCTGGTGCGACACCGAGTGGCTGGCTGGCGCGTCACCGAGTGGCTGGCTGGCGCGACACCGAGTGGCTGAGTGGTGCGACACCGAGTGGCTGGCTGGTGCGACGCCGAGTGGCGGGCTGGTGCGACACCGAGTGGCTGGCTGGCGCGTCACCGAGTGGCTGGCTGGTGCGACGCCGAGTGGCGGGCTGGTGCGACACCGAGTGGCGGGCTGGTGCGACACCGAGTGGCTGAGTGGTGCGACACCGAGTGGCGGGCTGGTGCTACACCGAGTGGCTGAGTGGTGCGACACCGAGTGGCGGGCTGGTGCTACACCGAGTGGCGGGCTGGTGCGACACCGAGTGGCTGGCTGGCGCGACGCCGAGTGGCGGGCTGGTGCAACACCGAGTGGCGGGCTGGTGCTACACCGAGTGGCTGGCTGGTGCGACGCCGAGTGGCGGGCTGGTGCGACACCGAGTGGCTGGCTGGCGCGACACCGAGTGGCGGGCTGGTGCTACACCGAGTGGCTGGCTGGCGCGTCACCGAGTGGCGGGCTGGTGCTACACCGAGTGGCTGGCTGGCGCGACGCCGAGTGGCGGGCTGGTGCTACACCGAGTGGCGGGCTGGTGCTACACCGAGTGGCTGGCTGGTGCGACGCCGAGTGGCGGGCTGGTGCGACACCGAGTGGCTGGCTGGCGCGTCACCGAGTGGCTGGCTGGTGCGACGCCGAGTGGCGGGCTGGTGCGACACCAAGTGGCTGAGTGGTGCGACACCGAGTGGCGGGCTGGTGCTACACCGAGTGGCTGAGTGGTGCGACACCGAGTGGCGGGCTGGTGCGACACCGAGTGGCGGGCTGGTGCTACACCGAGTGGCTGAGTGGTGCGACACCGAGTGGCGGGCTGGTGCGACGCCGAGTGGCTGGGTGGTACGACACCGAGTGGCTGGGTGGTACGACACCGAGTGGTGGGCTGGTGCAACACCGAGTGGCGGGCTGGTGCTACACCGAGTGGCGGGCTGGTGCGACACCGAGTGGCTGAGTGGTGCGACACCGAGTGGCGGGCTGGTGCGACACCGAGTGGCTGAGTGGTGCGACACCGAGTGGCGGGCTGGTGCGACGCCGAGTGGCTGGGTGGTACGACACCGAGTGGCTGGGCGGTACGACACCGAGTGGCGGGCTGGTGCGACACCGAGTGGCGGGCTGGTGCGATACCGAGTGGCTGAGTGGTGCGACACCGAGTGGCGGGCTGGTGCGACACCGAGTGGCTGAGTGGTGCGACACCGAGTGGCGGGCTGGTGCGACACCGAGTGGCTTGGCGGTACGACACCGAGTGGCGGGCTGGTGCGACACCGAGTGGCGGGCTGGTGCGACACCGAGTGGCTGAGTGGTGCGACACCGAGTGGCGGGCTGGTGCGACGCCGAGTGGCTGGGTGGTACGACACCGAGTGGCTGGGTGGTACGACACCGAGTGGCGGGCTGGTGCGACACCGAGTGGCGGGCTGGTGCTACACCGAGTGGCGGGCTGGTGCGACACCGAGTGGCTAAGTGGTGCGACACCGAGTGGCGGGCTGGTGCGACGCCGAGTGGCTGGGTGGTACGACACCGAGTGGCGGGCTGGTGCGACACCGAGTGGCGGGCTGGTGCTACACCGAGTGGCTGGCTGGTTGCGACACCGAGTGGCTGGCTGGTGCAACACCGAGTGGCGGGCTGGTGCGACACCGAGTGGCTGAGTGGTGCGACACCGAGTGGCGGGCTGGTGCGACACCGAGTGGCTGAGTGGTGCCACACCGAGTGGCGGGCTGGTGCGACGCCGAGTGGCTGGGTGGTACGACACCGAGTGGCTGGGTGGTACGACACCGAGTGGCGGGCTGGTGCGACACCGAGTGGCGGGCTGGTGCGACACCGAGTGGCTGGGTGGTACGACACCGAGTGGCTGGGTGGTACGACACTGAGTGGCGGGCTGGTGCGACACCGAGTGGCGGGCTGGTGCGACACCGAGTGGCGGGCTGGTGCGACGCCGAGTGGCTGGGTGGTACGACACCGAGTGGCTGGGCGGTACGACACCGAGTGGCGGGCTGGTGCGACACCGAGTGGCGGGCTGGTGCGATACCGAGTGGCTGAGTGGTGCGACACCGAGTGGCGGGCTGGTGCGACACCGAGTGGCTGAGTGGTGCGACACCGAGTGGCGGGCTGGTGCGACACCGAGTGGCTGGGCGGTACGACACCGAGTGGCGGGCTGGTGCGACACCGAGTGGCGGGCTGGTGCGACACCGAGTGGCTGAGTGGTGCGACACTGAGTGGCGGGCTGGTGCGACGCCGAGTGGCTGGGTGGTACGACACCGAGTGGCTGGGTGGTACGACACCGAGTGGCGGGCTGGTGCGACACCGAGTGGCGGGCTGGTGCTACACCGAGTGGCGGGCTGGTGCGACACCGAGTGGCTAAGTGGTGCGACACCGAGTGGCGGGCTGGTGCGACGCCGAGTGGCTGTGTGGTACGACACCGAGTGGCGGGCTGGTGCGACACCGAGTGGCGGGCTGGTGCTACACCGAGTGGCTGGCTGGTGCGACACCGAGTGGCTGGCTGGTGCAACACCGAGTGGCGGGCTGGTGCGACACCGAGTGGCTGAGTGGTGCGACACCGAGTGGCGGGCTGGTGCGACACCGAGTGGCTGAGTGGTGCGACACCGAGTGGCGGGCTGGTGCGACGCCGAATGGCTGGGTGGTACGACACCGAGTGGCTGGGTGGTACGACACCGAGTGGCGGGCTGGTGCGACACCGAGTGGCGGGCTGGTGCGACACCGAGTGGCTGGGTGGTACGACACCGAGTGGCTGGGTGGTACGACACCGAGTGGCGGGCTGGTGCGACACCGAGTGGCGGGCTGGTGCGACACCGAGTGGCGGGCTGGTGCGACACCGAGTGGCTGGCTGGTGCGACACCGAGTGGCTGGCTGGTGCGACACCGAGTGGCGGGCTGGTGCGACGCCGAGTGGCTGGGTGGTACGACACCGAGTGGCTGGGCGGTACGACACCGAGTGGCGGGCTGGTGCGACACCGAGTGGCGGGCTGGTGCGATACCGAGTGGCTGAGTGGTGCGACACCGAGTGGCGGGCTGGTGCGACACCGAGTGGCTGAGTGGTGCGACACCGAGTGGCGGGCTGGTACGACACCGAGTGGCGGGCTGGTGCGACACCGAGTGGCGGGCTGGTGCTACACCGAGTGGCTGGCTGGTGCGACACCGAGTGGCTGGCTGGTGCAACACCGAGTGGCGGGCTGGTGCGACACCGAGTGGCTGAGTGGTGCGACACCGAGTGGCGGGCTGGTGCGACACCGAGTGGCTGAGTGGTGCGACACCGAGTGGCGGGCTGGTGCGACGCCGAATGGCTGGGTGGTACGACACCGAGTGGCTGGGTGGTACGACACCGAGTGGCGGGCTGGTGCGACACCGAGTGGCGGGCTGGTGCGACACCGAGTGGCTGGGTGGTACGACACCGAGTGGCTGGGTGGTACGACACCGAGTGGCGGGCTGGTGCGACACCGAGTGGCGGGCTGGTGCGACACCGAGTGGCGGGCTGGTGCGACACCGAGTGGCTGGCTGGTGCGACACCGAGTGGCTGGCTGGTGCGACACCGAGTGGCTGGCTGGTGCGACACCGAGTGGCTGGCTGGTGCGACACCGAGTGGCGGGCTGGTGCGACGCCGAGTGGCTGGGTGGTACGACACCGAGTGGCGGGCTGGTGCGACACCGAGTGGCGGGCTGGTGCTACACCGAGTGGCTGGCTGGTGCGACACCGAGTGGCTGGCTGGTGCAACACCGAGTGGCGGGCTGGTGCGACACCGAGTGGCTGAGTGGTGCGACACCGAGTGGCGGGCTGGTGCGACACCGAGTGGCTGAGTGGTGCGACACCGAGTGGCGGGCTGGTGCGACGCCGAGTGGCTGGGTGGTACGACACCGAGTGGCTGGGTGGTACGACACCGAGTGGCGGGCTGGTGCGACACCGAGTGGCGGGCTGGTGCGACACCGAGTGGCTGGGTGGTACGACACCGAGTGGCTGGGTGGTACGACACCGAGTGGCGGGCTGGTGCGACACCGAGTGGCGGGCTGGTGCGACACCGAGTGGCGGGCTGGTGCGACACCGAGTGGCTGGCTGGTGCGACACCGAGTGGCTGGCTGGTGCGACACCGAGTGGCTGGCTGGTGCGACACCGAGAGCTGTGGGGTGTTATAGCAATCGATAGTGGAGTCGCTCCCTAGCAACTTCTAGGGGGACTTGATGCGATTGCTTTCTGTGACTGAACAAAAGAATTTAAGAAAAACTTAACAGAACCAACGTTTCTATCAAGTGGTTTTATGAGATTTTATCGTGGGATATGATACAATGTTCGTAATAAATGCCGTTCGTAATTCGTCTTCATAAGAGTTTTTGAGAAACAAGAATTTTAAATAATTTATAAAAGTTGGGTTATGGTAGTGCTGCAGCACTGTGCTAAATAAGTTTTTCCTATTTTGATCCAGTTCTCTGAACTGTGTAGGTTGACTGTGGTATTTTGAGGGCATAATATACCCTACTAACAACAACTAATGTCAGCTTTTGAAAAAGAAATTCTAAAAAGGATTTCAATCAACCCTTATTTTGAACACTATTTTGAGGTTTACAACAGTAAAATATCGTAATTTTATAATACTACGAAAGAAATAACTACGAAGGTTAATTTACTTTTGAAACATAACTTTCGAATTTGAGCTTTCGAGTGGAATCGACATTTTGCGTCATCCGCTCTAAAAAAGAAGAAACTATAGAAATATTACGTATAGCTATAAAGAAGTTTACCTTATTCTCATGACTTTATTAGTTGGTCTTCAATTAAAATTACCAAAAAAAGTAAATTATTAGAAATTTGTCAGATACAACTAAAAATTCATAAATGGAAGTGTAATTACTAGGAGATATTAAAAATATCCCAGTTTTTAGCCCACAGTTTAATAGTGTTATATCAAATTTTCAAGGCCCTGTGATTTATCGTTGGGTTCTTCTTTTGCGCCTAGTTAGGCCCTGGTTTATTAACTTGCAAATGAAGATCATTAAAATAAGTATACCTCAAGTAATGCTCATATATATGAATATCAACGTTTGTTCGTAGACCGTCCCCTGATCATCTTAAAATGAGAATAAATCATGTCTAATTATTTGCTGTTGTGACTCATACTCATTTGCAGTCTTATTAAATTATTCTTAATATTAAAAAATGTTAGATGTGTTCAGAATGTTTGGAAAAACCTATATACATAACCAACAATACGTTTCACACATTCTTTCGCTGCTTTGAACATCGTGAAGAAGCAACGGCTCATTTCCCGTAACTTAAAACGCGTAAAGTAAAAGAATACATAGAACGTTACTCTTTCGGCAATAAAATTGTAAGAAAAATGGGTAATAAAGTCTTTTGCCACAACGTAGCTTACGGTCTATAAACCACAAAAGTATATAGGATCGGTAGTGCTGCGGCTGATATACCGGGAGGAGGGCGAGAGGGGAGGGAACGAGAGGGGGGAGACGAATTCATAAATCACTGCCACTGGAGGTAAAGTGTAAATCTGACAACGTGACGACGCGTTATGTAACGTGAAATATGACGTCAGCCACGGCCATGAACGATTAAATGGAAAAAATAATACACGAGATTACAAAACTATGTTTTTACATGACTATAAGTGAATAGAATAACATAGCATAATAAGTTTATAAGTATAACTTATTGTAATATTAAAATAAAAACAAAGTACCCTTTAACTTTGTTTTTATTTTAGTAAATATATATATATATATAGCTATATATAAAAAAAAGTTAAAGGGTACTTTGTTTTTATTTTAATATTACAATAAGTATGTGGAAATAAAAGAGCATTAGTATGTAAATACAGGCTAGAAACCTTGTACCCATATCTCGAAAATTTTACAGAACATTAGTATCACCGTTGCTGAATATTTTTCCGGGAGCTATTCAAATTCAATTGCGATGAATCAAAAAGTGCATCTATCAAGAGAAAGCATAAGCCGTGATGTTTGAAACAGATTGTGTTTGCCATGAGGATGATTTTGTTTTTGTTTTAATATTGATATTTTGTGAATGCAAAATTTAATATTTGCAAATTACTTTAAATTTAACTCCCGAATTTCAAAAGGGTACCTAAAGTAAGAACAATTACAATTTAAGTGGTCACTAATAATAACACCTCATGCTTAATGACAAAATTGAACACGATTATTGTACGCCACATTGATCAATTGTGGCTTTAAAATACTGACATTAAATTCTCGTTCAGCGCCAATTAAACCAATTTCAACGAATCACTCATTTTATTATCACCATAAACCTCAAATACTGGAAAATCTCAACTAATATTGTGGCAATACTTAAAAGTATTATACTAACAAATACTCTGGAATTTATTTTAAAAGTTTACCAGTCGAATGGAAAAATTGCTTCAATTTCCAGTATATTTACGTTAATCGACTTTTTCATTAAGTATGAAAGCGTTAAATTTTCACAAAATAGTTAAATGATTACATACTTAACTTTGTTGCAATTCAAAGAAAAACTGGGTTTCTCCAATACAGTAGATAGATAAGTAGTCATTGTGATGTGAAGATCGTAACTCTTATGTTCAGGTAATTTTGGATAATTATCAGTTGTTGCAGTTTTTGCTATTCCGATATCCAGCACTACACCTATTCTAATTTGGACTTTTGATAATGTTTATGCTTTTGTTTGGAGCTCCACTTAACTAGCCAGTGCAGGAACCGTTCCCCTAGGGAATCGTATCAAGCATATCCGTGTACAGGTTTCACTTTTTGTCAACTATAAGATACATATGATTTTTTGGTTTTATAAAACTACGTGAAAAACAATCTACATAATAATAATAATATAACAAAAATATATCACTAAAGTGCGACATGATAAAGAGGAGGGCTATACTAACATATCGATGAATATCTCTACACCCTGCAAAATCTTTTATAGCCAATTGGGATATTAGTTTACATAATGAAGATTTTCCTTTATATGTTTTTTATTCTAGGAGAATTCCTCATTTCTTGTTCTTTACATAAAATCAAACAATTACAGGCAATAATTATTATTGTTCAGTTTAATTTTTTATGTAAAGGAACAATTCAAATATGTTCCGTTACATACTGCATGTCACTCAGTCATAATATATATTACTGTAAACTTCATTAAAGTCCATAAAAAACCTTTCAACGTCCATAAATATGAAATATTAATATTTATGGACATTGAAACTGATAAACACGTAGCCGCTAAACAAATTCACAGCATACAATGTAAACAATGCAGCACACAATGCGATTATTTATTCAGCTAAATTGATTTGTTACGATTTACGATTGATAATTTGTTAAAAAGGATTGCACAACTTATGAAATAGAATACATTCTCTTTCACCTAATACAGTTATCGCCAGGTCCTATATTAAAAGCACTGTATTTAAGTGTGCATAAAACAATGGTACACAAGGTCTGATCTACAAGGGACCAAAAAATCAGCGCTTAATCCAACGTACATTTGTGCCGAACTATATCTTCACAAATTTAATGTATTACGAAACTATAAAACGTTTAAATAAAAATATTTAGTCCCAAGGAATATTTTGTCATGGCGAGCGGAGGGCACGAGTAGAATGTAAATAAAGACGCCGGGTCGAGCAACCTGTTCGGAGGTGCCGGCGCGGCGCGCGGGGGATCGATACCGGCGTTATGTGATGATATCAGGCGAGGGTCGACCCCGGTGACTCACGTCTGCAGTCGGAGGACCCCGGGTGCCCACCGGGCGTCTGCGAGGACAAAGGACCTCGCCGGTCACCGAGAATTAGGTTAAGCCGGCCCAAAACATCCGCTGCAGCGAAAGAGCGACTTACCTTAGTCAGAGCCGGTGAAATCCAAAACCATCGATGCTCCCCGGCGCCCACACGACGGCGACCGCTGCGTCACACTCACGGGGTACTGTACTGGTGCTGCAGACCGGTGAGGGTGCTCGGCGGGTAGCTGCGACACAATGAGGTGGTCGTCGCGGCGCGGCGCCCGGGTGCTGCCTGCGCGGCCGCCCCCTGCCTCCCGCCGCCCCCGCCCCCGCCGCCGCCTCCGACGCCGCCGCAGGAGAAAAACCCCCCTTAATCGGTATTAAGCTGATTTCGAGGAAATTAAGATCGCAATTGTGCTACACGTGGTTGTTTCAGGTGGATGCAGAAGCCGCGATACTCGTGAGACTACGTCCTCGTGTGCGCTGGAGGGCGTCTCTCGAGCGGACAAAGGATTTTGTTGTGACAACGAGGCCATTGACACTTCCGCTCTTGTTTCGGTCTAGTTTATATCGAAATGTGAATCGGGGCCTTATTTTATTTGAATGTAGTTGTGGCTGAGTTGATAAAGGTGTATGTTAAGCAGGTTAACTTTGAAATTAATAGCGACTTCACTGATTGGAGAAAATTATACCGAGTTTCTGTACAAAATTGAAACAATGAGTAACTTTTTATTACAAATCCTACAAAGAACTTCTTAAGGGGAACCTCCTTTTATTTTTAAATGCGCTTTTTAGAGTCACTTCGAAATTTTAAAATATGGTGATTAATATCCAATATGACGGGTGACTTAGATTTTGGGTATGTATCTTATGACGTTTTTTGAATCTACGCTTAATTTTAAGGAGTATTTGTTCTTTGACGTTTTTCCTATACCCGGTTAAGGAGATATGAGCAGTTGAAGTTTGATTTATCCGTATTTGAAATGCATTGTGTCCATGTCATCCCAAGTATTTATAACTTACGAAGTAAAAGGGTGTTCAAAATAAAACATTCCCATGACCGAATCTCGGCTAAAAATATTTTTATGATAAAATCTCATCTATATAACATAAAACCTTTTATAAGGTTCTAATAGGCAATTTGTTACAAATTCCAGTTCTGTCTCTTTGATAACTCATCTTTTATACAGTACCTCTAAACGCTACACTACACTATAATATACAGTAGCCCCTGACTACTTTCCAGGATTGTTGTAATAATGTTGTGATTGCAAGTTTGAATTATTTTACCAACTTAGTTTGTTAGATCTCAGAATTTAACAATGGGCCCAAAATAACCATTAATAACCATTAACCATTAAATAACCACTAATTTTCATTAGTAATAACAACCATTTTGACTATTATTATATGGGTTGTGACAAACAATAAAGTGGATTTGAACAACCAATGTGCTAGGTTGAAGTAACCAATGTAAGGGTTTGTTTTAACTCATCAATCGAAATTGCAATAACTATTACAGTAAAAAGTGGTTGAACCGACCAATATAATTATTGATAAACATGATTAATAAAATTAGTTGGATCAACTTTTAATTTTTAATTCTTGATTTTGTTACTTCATCACTTACGATTAGTTATTCACATATCAACCACTGATATTGGTCGGTATAACTTATAAAACAATCAGACCAACCAATTATTTTTCTACAATCATTTAATTATTAAAACCAAATTAGATGGTTGCAAATAATTTTCATTCAAAAGCTGATATTTTTGTAAAGTTTGAAAAAATGAACTTTTTACCACTAAATTTTCTATGACTTATGAACCTACATTTTTACAGACATGCGGGAGCAATTTGTTAGCACCATAAACAATATCAAAATCACTTGAGCCGTTTTTGAGAAATTTGGATTTTTGTCGTTTTTTATAGGTTTTCATGTGGTAAATAACCTTAAAAATTGAAAACTAAAAAAAGAAAAAATGCCTGGAGATATTATGGCTTATACGTATATGCAAGAAAAAGTTGAATAATAAATAATTCATCAAATTGAGCGTAGAATCCTAAAAGACCATAAAATCCAGCGTGTTTCAGAAGCAAAACCAAAGTTTTCCGCCATAATGGAAATGGTGGACATGTTTTAAAACGTTACGATATTAAATTTTTCGCAATTTATGAACTGTTTTAAAATTATATAAAACATATCAGTAAGAAAATTACTAAAGAACCCCCCAAATGAGGATTGGTAACAAAAGTCCTTATTTAAACAAAATTCTTCTAAGGAAAACCGTGAAGATGAAAGAATAAACTGAACGTATGGGTTCTAAAATGCACAAGAAGTGAATATATCTAAGTTTAAAAACTATTTATTTATTTTGTTTATATTGGTTTATTTATATATGTTTTAATTAATTCGTATTATATTGTTTACTTTGAATAGAAGGAGGAAGTTACTTGTGTCAAGTACATCCAAAAGACACAACCAGTATGACCTAAGAGAAACATCCGCCAAAGAAAGCAAACGCTAAATTAGAAGTAAGACAAGAAAGATAAATAATATCTTACTCGTAACTGTACGTTTCTGTGCAGAGTGATAACTATGAGTAAAGAAATAATAGATGAAAAATTTGACTAATAATTTTCCCATCAATCCATGAGACGTTGGCTCAAATGCCTTAACGCTTATTCTTCTCAAATTTAGATGCTAACATTGGGTAGCGAAAATAATTTGTATTAAATAAGATATTAACAGTTTATATACTAAACTAAACTATACACAAATACTTTTAAAGACGAAATGACGAAATGTTCCCATTTATTACAACTCAATACCATCAAGAATCTCTAGAAGAAATAATGTCATATATTCATGACTAGATTTACCTAATAATGATTGGATGAAAATTAAAACGTAATAATTTGTATTATCTTGGAAAACAAAATCTCAGACACAGATATACCTGATGACTGTATTTTCATATCTTTTGGTATAAAAGACATAAATACAAACATCCCAACCCAAGAAACCCTAAATATCTTAAGAGAAGATTTATAATAAAACAAATATTATTCCAAACAATACATTCAAGACTTAATTAACAAACAATTGCATTAAGCAACACTACAATACAATAACCCTATCTACAATACAATTCAGAGTCTTAGATGGCTTGTAAGATCCTCTTTATCTGGTCTATTCGCTGACATTTTATACATTATTTGGAAATAAACTAAATCATTAATGACACAAATCCGTTTATATCAAAGATAAAATACGGGTTTAGAAATGCAGGCGACGTATTGTGCCTCTTTGAACAAAATTTGAATAATAATGAAGATTTTTCAAAAAATTTAAACTTTTTATCCAAGAATGTAAAATTTACCAAAGAAAGCCAAAATGAAACGTAAATGCAAGGAATACATTAAGATAAAAATGTATGTTTTTCTCTGAGTAGTACGATGTAAAGTACGGTATACCGAACTGGCATGAAAATCCTGCTCGATCCGCTAGGCGAGAATCATTATGCTTCCACTAAAACGGAACTTACCGGGCTAGTAACGTAAAACACTATTTGGACGAACAAACTAATGGGACCCGTCGATTGAATATTTGTGCTCACAAAATACGATTGAAACGATCGTAATAAACTTTCCAGCCGCATTCATGCAACTTTCAACATTTCCTGTCGTTACAAAAGTTGCTGATAAGGTCCCAGACGAATAGGTTAGTCGCAACGTTACATCAAAGCTTATGCATTCCAATGGTCCGTTTAAATTTGCTGTGGACCATTGGAATGCATAAGAATGCATATTACTATAAGAAAACAATATTTACTTTGTCTCAAGCCAACAATCACAGAACCACTAAATATACACATTCAATAGGCTCCTTGAGACATTAAATACTTATAAATAGTTACTTGGCATAATTTTAATTAACTAGTTTACTTGAAACTTCTTACATTAGTCAGTAGCAGTTAATTACGTAATAATTTTGTATTTATTCTTGTGTAATAATGAGTGCCTGCCAGTTGGCTGAAGAAATAGTCGGTCTTGACAACTGGTAACAGTTGTCAATAACTTAACATAAATTAAAATAGTAAACAAATCATGAAACTATTTGGTCGTCATGATAGTTGGTCGTTGCAGCACTTGGCTGTAATATTTGGAAGATGTATAAGTAGCTTGATAAGAAATGAATCCGAACCCAGCTGATCGAAATGATATTTGATTAGTATTTGGTAATAGGTCTAGTTAACAAATTGATTAATGAGTGTAGGTTTGCGAAGTTGGTCGCAGTGGGAGTTGGTCATACACGTTGGAAGAGTGGCGCAGGGGGGAAGCACGTGCCCACTGCTCTTGTTCACCGTCACTGGATCGCAGCAGGAGGCGCGCTATGTGCATTGTATACTTGCAGTTTCTGTTTATAACTTCATCGCATCACCTCAAACATCGCTCTTTAAGGTAAAAAAAAAACATGAAGCTTTCTTTCGTTTAGGATCTTTATTGAGGAAAAACTAATTTGATCTTGGTGTTTAGACGCAAAGTTTTATAATGTATCAGACGGTAAATGTTCCGTATACGGCAACCTCATGGATTTTGATGAAAACTGTCTAAATGTGTTCCTTTCACTATTTTATTACAGAATCAATGCAAAATTTTCCGCGGAAACGCCGGGAAAAGTGGGAAAATCGGGAAAAACTGGGAAAATGGGAGAAAAACTTTTTTCTTCAAATATTACGTTGTGGGTACTCAAATTGTGCGGATTTTCGTCCGGAACACGAATATGAAGTTTGTTTTGAGATTGTACACTTTTGAAACGAGATATCCTCAAAAAACCTAAAATAATAAACAAAGAAACCAAATTGTGTCATTGTATCACTGTCAGTTCTAATTCATGCCATTCAATACCTAAATTAATATTTTCGATTAGGGAAAATCGGAACAATTTAAATAAAATCAACAAAATAGAATCTTTGTATTTTCCTAAGTTGGCACACCTGTACAACCCGTTCCAAGGCCACACTGTGGCCTTGCCCGTTCCTTATTTTACAAGGGTTTGCAAGTAGTGTTCTTTTGGATTTTTTGTTTAGGGTTTATAGTTGCTATCGTATTTGTGAATTTATCCTATTTATTATAATAATCTTTATTTAAAACGTAGAATCTAAGTTATTGAGGAAAAATGCGAGCACAAAGTTTTCGAAGTCAAACTAATCGCTCAATATACACTGAAGTCGTTTCGCCGACTTAACAGACGACAGCGACAGTCGAAAGAAGTTGGTCGTTTTGGAATTTACTTTTCGACTGCACGGAACTATGATTCAATCTGCTGTTACTCCCCTGCAATCCTTAGTCGCCGTTAGACAATGGAACCATCCAGTCGTCCGTCAATAAGTAGTTTTCCCACCTATGAAGTGCGTTTTAAGACTTTTAATTTCTCGATTTGAGGTACTTAAAGGGTTTTCCGCGGCAAAATTCGAGTTGATTCTGTAATAAAATAGTGAAAGGAACACATTAAGACAGTTTTCAATGTGATTAGTGCTAAAGAAAAATCCCTACAACTGTACAACAACTGTTTTGGAAAAATTGATGAGTTCATATCTTAATAACTATAGAAGATAGCAAAATGCTGTTGATTTCTCTGAAACAAGTAGCTCATCAATATTTTAAGTTAATTTAAGTTTAACTCATACCAATTGGAAATGTTTTCGTCAAGAGGGGGCAGCGCTACGGAGCATTAACCTTGAAACAACTTAACGCGGCTGTCTGGATTGCCGCGATATGGCGACTGTGCAACAAAAAGGATCAATGCGTTATTTGGCTAATAGAAACAAAGTCTGTTGTTACAGTACAAGCAAACTTTTGAAAATTCGTGATATTAACCATCTCAGGCAGCGAATAATCAATTGTGTGACAACCGTCGCCCCAGACATGCTGGCTAGGACATTGGAAGAGGTGGAATAACGTTACGACGTTTGCCGTATTCTAACGAAGCTCAAATTGAATGAGCTTTATTAAATTGCTAAAAAACTTTAAAAATGCAACCTTTCCAATCATGTATTAAATATTTATATAAACTATTTACTTCCTCACACTATTTTGCCTCAAAGCCCCGGAGTTCTTTTATAGACACCCTGTATAACAGAACCTTAATTATTAAGAAGTAAAGTAGGCCTATTGCGGTTTAATAATTAGGTTCTCGTTTGTATTACAGGATAATGAAGCCAAATAAACTCGTCCTTGGAATCATGATTTAAATAACCTATCGCTAAGAATGTAGTTAACAATCACTTCATTTTAGTTCCAAATGAAAATTAAAATAAATTAGTAATCACAGGCCCTTTGATTTAAAAAGTTCCCAAATGAAATAATTTTTTGCCTTTTATGTGATGTTTAATAAATGACAAATAGAATGTTTAGTGTTATTTTGACCCATTTAAATTAAAACATGGAATAACAACCTTAACATGGAATAACAACCTTATTAAGACAGACAACACAATCTTTTTATTTACTTTAATCTCTTTATATTATGAAAAGAAAAAAATACAATTCACCTCAGATTATCCGGATTAATGTGGTGGGGATCCGATCCGAATAACAATAATCCGGATAATCTGAAGTTACTATTGCCATTGCATATTTATAAATAAAAGCGTTCGCGAAATTATCTTTTACAACTCAATCCTACACTGATTCGTCATAAGTAGGTTGACTAGTGTGATATATCTCTTACAAGGACTCACGTCCCAGTCTTACACTAGTTGCGTAGTATATTATAGTCTTATGCAGGGTTGGGCAAAAGTCTGGAATATATAAAATAACGTTTATATTTTTTGCAGAAAGTGATGAAACTTTACAGTGGGGTATCTAGTACAAATAGGAATATTTTAGCGTATTTTCTCAGTTTTTCGCACGTTGAGGGGACGGCCCATGCTGGAAGTCTTGAACTTCTTAAATGTAAGCATACCTCGAGTTATACCTCATTTTAAAGGTCTTAATTAGTAGATCACAACAGCACAAACCGCGCCTCAAAAGGTTGATCCAATCTGAAGTTACAGCTCCTCAAAGATTTTAATGTTGGCCATTAAACTCAATGCCAAAATCAGGGGAAAAAGTCTAATTTCTAATAAAGCACTCGGGCCGATGTAGTTTAGTTTTACATACATGTATTTCTCATAGATAAGGATAATTTGACATATTAAAAATATTACTCATGACCATGGGACGACCCATGATGGAAGTTCAAAAATTCTTAAGGGTAAGCATATCTCGAGTTATATCTCATTTTAAAGATCTTAATTAGTAGATCATAACAGCGCAAACCGCGCCTCAAAAGGTTGATCCAATCAGAAGTTACAGCTTGATAAATATTTTAGCCTCGGGTTTAATGGCCAACAATAAAATCTTTGAGGAGCTGTAACTTCTGATTGGATCAACCTTTTGAGGCGCGGTTTGCGCTGTTGTGTCCTAATAATTAAGACCTTTAAAATGAGGTATAACTTCAGGTATGCTTACATTTAAGAATTTCAAGACTTCCTGCGTGGGCCGTTCCCTCATCGTGCGAAAAACTGAGAAAATACGCCAAAATATTCCTATTTATACTAGATACACAACCGTAAAGTTTCATCACTTTCTGCAAAATAATATAAAAGTTATTTTGCATGTTCCAGACTTTTGCCCAACCCTGTATAGGTAATTTTAATCTGTTGTGTTCTTAAAATCGAGGTGGTGTTGAATTTAAAAAGTAAGTTTAATCTTAACTTAGTTTTAGACTGATAGACTCTACGTTCAGTGATGGTTGAATATATCTCGCCACTCTCGAGAGCCTGTGTCGGGTGCTGCTTGTCAGGACCATCAAACTAGAGTTTTCTAAAAACAACTTGGGGTTTTTTCAATTGTTGTTATAATTGTGATTTTATGATATTAGAAGGAAATGAAAATGAAATTACATAAGCGTGGAGTTTTGATGAAGTCAATGATTAGTCTTTTTTCAATTTAAGTTACTCAATGGAGTAAGGTTATAATATATTTCAATAAATTATATATGGTGAATGTGGGTAATAGTAAACTGGGGGAATTGTGAACGATGGCTGTAATGTCTTAGTTTACCGTGGTTTACCGTTATTTTGAGTATAAATCAATGTTCTATGTAACTTTGGTTTGTTTTTTATTCAGGATAAAAATTCTGACAGTTCAGGACCACTTTAATTTTTTTTTACATGGGTTAAAAAACCTTTCGTTTGTGTTGACGAACAAGTCGTGTTGTCGTTAACAATTATTTATTTGCGAAAAAAGTATAAGTCCTATCAACAAGGAAACCAGTAATTATTAAAGAATATTAAATGTAGAATGCATCCTTACATCATTTCTGTAAACTATTTTTTTTCAATTTCACAATTACCCACATCATTTCATTATGTGGGGGTGATTGTGAACCTAATTTTGGGGTAATTGTGAACAGTGTTCACAATTGCACTACAGGACTACTTTTGAAATTGCAGGGGTGCTGCCAGCCCAGAGACCCGGTATAAAAATAGAAAAATCACACACAAGTTCCCTGGGTCTGTTCCTGTCAATGAGATGTAGGCAGACAGAAGGCAATTTCGACAAGTTGTTTGATTTCTAAGTAGTTTTAATGAATTTTTAAAGGTAAAAAAACTTTCAGTACCATTACTTTATTTTTACAAATACAGTTATAATTTCATCAAAGGTAATTTTAGTTTTTCTTAGGGTTAATTTTTATTTGAATACGATTTTCAATAATTTTATGAAGCCAATTTGTGCTCTTTCGTTCCTTAAAATGAGATTTTGTTGTTATTTTCTTTACATTTTAGGCTTATCAAATAATTATTTTCTCATGTGTAGTAGTATATTTGACCCACTAAATACTTAGTTTCTAATTATTCTGACCATTTTTATTTTATTTTTACATCTACCGAATTTTCCAACAATTTCAAAGCGCTTCGGAAAAATTTTATTTTCACGCTTTATCACATGTCAATGAAAGCGGGCAAATTGTGAACAGCTTGAATCGGACTTTATTCATAATTCCCCTCCTTTGCTGTAGTATGCCTCTTAATATTTTTGCCATCTGAGTTCACAATTACCCCAAAATTATGGGTAATTGAGGATGCCGCTCGGGTAATTGTGAACGCTGAATACCTCCTTAACCAAACAATGCATGAAATCATCCTTAATATAAAGCAATATAAAGCCCAAAATATGTATAATTTTATAACATTGATCACATTTTCAATATTAGATTGTACTTTTTTGTAAATTGCTATTATTTGAAAAAGTTGTCATTTGCATTCACAATTACCCACATTGACCCAATATACTATAAATTTCTTCGAATAATATAGTGATCTTATTTATTCCAAGCAACTGCCTGAAATTTGAAGTGGTAGCTTATGATAATTTTAACGTTTTCAGTTTGTTGCTGAGCTATAAAACTATAAATTACTATGTAGTCTAAGACAATTGACATTTTCCATATCTCCTCTTGAAAATTTTGATCTAAATTTGTATTATTTATGGAATTACTCATATTTGAAATATATTAAGATTCCGTAAATTTGTTATACCTACAAAAACAGGTTCTACTAGTCATCATACCCCAAGTGTGGTGTAGGGCATCTTAATTGATCTTAAAGCTATTTTAAACTGTGTAAAAATACGTACCGACCGACAAATTGAAAACGATGTAGGTTCTAGAAGATCAGAGGCAATGTTTCACTTTTACTCTTCGTGAGTACCTAGATAATCTAAACAATCGTACAACCTGCATATACACATAACATTTACCATAACCAAGAATAATTCAGCGACGACCGTATAATAAGGTTATGGGTGTACGGTAAAGGCTATTGTGTTACCTTAAAGGTAAGGGGTCAAGTTTACTGATGTTTATGGTCAGTTAAAGCGATATCATGGGTGATCTGAATTACCACACGAATTCACTTTTTTAAAGTCAAGACAACTCACTTACGGCGAGGCAATCGAGCACATACGTGATTCTGCATTGAGGCAAACTTTTAACTGAAAATGTTTCTTTTCTTTGTATCAATCATAGTTTATTATTTCATATCCATTTAACATAAATACATCACCTTAGTTTTCAAATCACTACAACGCAGACTTTACCTTAATATCCAGTTATAAGCTTTGTATTTTTTTAATAAAAAGAAGTAGGTCATGAAAATCGATTTATTAACTGAGTACCGAGTGGATAAAGTGCTGACCTCATTAACTGAGGGTCTCTGGTTCTAATCCTGACCGGGATCGAAACTGGGCCCAACTGTCATTTGTCACTGGGCTATGAATTAATGATGTATCTAACAGAAGGTCGCTAACAGAAGGTCGTTAAAAAATGCCACTGTCTTAGAAACACGCAACTAAATTTTTAAAACCATTGAAAAATTTGGTAGGCCTACATTGTTTAATGTAATTAACAGTTTATTCCCCAGGAGACTTTATCTCTAAAGTACACTGTATTTTCTACATTATTAATCTCTTAATTCAAAAACCGCATTCACAAAATTTGATAGTTACATTAGCAAGCTTACTGTTCAAACACACTCCGTCCGAGCTGGCTCTGAGACCCTGATCAAATGAACTTTGTAAAGGAAGGTACGAACATCCAAAGCGACGCCATCCTGATCAAATTGACTCTGTGCATGATGTGTCTGTCATACTGTGATATTGATCCTCGATATTGAGTTGCTCTTGCTCCGAGGGGTTGGTTCTTATTGAAGGATTCGCTGAAAGAGGACAACAAAACAAGATTTTATCAAGCTCCTACATGCGTGGAAATTTTCGTTGAAAGCGACCCTTTACTGAGTACTAAATAAAATTATATTTGGGGTTATTAGCAGAAAAATAGTTCGTTTCATGTTGAAAAGTAAGAAAGGTTTAAAAAAACTATAATTTTCTTTAAATAAGTATTTATGTCATATCTGTGCAACTGTTTTGCAACTCTTAAGCATACGACTTTTAAAAGAAATGTTTGTAGCAGTAAAAACCTTTAGTTGAGTAAATGGATTACTATAAACCTTTTTTACATAGGTGTGTTTACATTTAAGTAATTAAAATATATAACATTAATTATCAACCCAAATATAAAAAATTAATAAAAAATACAAAAATCTAAAAATGTCTGTTAAATTATATGAAGCTCGTGAATTGTAAAGCATAAACAATAATATTTACATCATCACGTCAGGTCTTTAATATTGTTCAATGAAACGTGGTTCAGCCACCACATCACCTTTCGGAGTGGAAATCTCCAAGGTAAGTCGTCGAGGAAAACGATCCCTCCATCAACCTGAACTTAGTTTGCTGCGTAGGAATTCCGCTGGGAATAGGAAGTATTGTCGGAGTGTTTCATTTTAATTTTAAATGTGAATGTCATGTCATCATGACTGAGAACTACTGAGGAGACTTCTTAACACCACCGTGTTTGATTATCAGAGATATGGTCCAATTACAAAAGGTCCAGACCCCTTTAACGTCCAGTTTCCTAAAAGGTCCAGTACATTAAATGTCCAGTTTATGAAAGGTCCCCTACTGTGATGGTCCTGTGTAAGAAATAGTCCACTCTTTAAGTATACAAAATGTTGATCCTTATTACGAAAATGGCCAATTTTGTTTAAGGAATATTTTATATCTGGGAAATAAAAATGTACAAAATGTTGCATATTTCATTTTTCATCTGTTACATAGTTTTCTTATAGCATTCTTTCATAAATATTTGATATGATTATGTTCAGTCTAATGACTCTAATTTTGACAATCAGCTGATTATTTTGTTATTACTATGTATGTTTTCTTCTAAATAAAAGAAATAGAGATTATTATTTAAACTGATATTTTATTTTATTAATTCACTAACATTTATTTGGTGTCGAAACCCGGGACCTCTCGCATGCCATATCGTTTCTCAATCCTCCTCTTTCTTCTCTAACTTCTGGATTAGCTTCAATCTGATCAAGAGCTCCCGTATCCAACGCATTCTCTAATCTAACATTTTGATACCCATTGTATCTCCAAGTGCGCAAAGCCATCACATCAACTGTCTTGCAGCCTCCTGCAACTCTCGCGATATATAGAGCTTGCCGGACTATTGTATCAGTAGTGGGATCTTTCTTAGATCCACTGATCTGAGAGGTAGATTGTGATCCATATGTTCCTGATAGAGCTTTAGCCACTGCAAAGGGTACAGACAATTTGCTGACTTGGAATTCTACAAGCTCAGTTGGAGGGAATACAAGCTTTGCCCAAGGAGCAAATTCCCCCAAAGTCGAGTATTTTGCGGCAGCTGAGCATAGTGTTGGCCAAAATGTGGCAAGTTCCTGCCACATAAGCAGTTCTGGGTTTAGTTCCATTAACCAATAAGTGATAAAAGACCAATTGGTCATTTCAGAGTTTTTCAATAAGGTCAACTCTATGCTCATTCCACACCCGAGTAAGTCCTTCTTTCTGGACATCCCGTACACGTTCAAGAAAAACAGTCTCCTGACGTCCCAATAAACGCGCACATCTCGGTAGAAACAAGAAGAGAAGTTCTGTGACGGGACCAAATAAGTTAATAGGGGATCGAATTCATGTAACCCCAAGGGAGCTGCGTATGAGCGCTTGCGCCTAGTTACCCAAGGCATGTAATTGGTTTGATCGAGCTTTTCCCGATAAGATTCATCACTATGCACACCCCGAAGACATAGTGCGAGGGCTCCATTCCATCATACATGGAGAGATCATCTAGATCTACGTCTGGAAAAGCTGGGTTTGCATTGATGTAATCATCAAGCGTGCTTGTATAGATCTCTGTTCCAATGTCTCTCAATTTTGAGAGGAGTTCTCGTGGGAAGTTGTGATTACACATACTGACGAGCGCGGATCCAATTATTAGTGAGGAGAAGTAAGATGTGTTGTCACAATTAATCAACTTCATGAGCTTCTTGTAATGAGTCTGGTCCGTGTCACCCGGATTCTTCCTGATCTGAACAAATATCCCCCTAAAATCTTTAGGAGTGGTTGATACTGTTACTTCGTTGTTTAGGTACGATTCTGTAATATTTTTCTGGATCGCAGAAGCAGAGTCTTCTATCTGTTTAATTACATCTACAGGTCGGGTCATCCTAAGGTGCCTATCGAAGGCAAGAGGGATTCCACGATTCATCTTTTCCTCTTTGGTTGTAAGCCAAGATCACTATACTTAATCTTTATATATTCTTTCAATATAGTTATCTGTTATTAGTTGGGAACTTAGGATCAATGGAGGTAATTACAAAAGTTCAACAAGAAACTAGTCAGGCCGAAGGAACTTTGTATTACTCCATGAAGATGGTCAGAAAGTGTCAACAGTGAAACAGTGTCTTTGTTGCAAAAAAATAAACATAGTTTGGCAGATTGTAAACATTTTCATAAAATTGATATCCAGAAGCGATGGGAACTCGTGACAAAGTCTAAAGTTTGTTTTAAATGTTTAAAATTAGGACACCGAGCAACACAGTGCAGGAAAAAGGTAGCTTGTGGAGTGAACGGTTGTTCTTATCATCACCACAGTCTACTACATAACAATAATAAGCAAAAGAATGAAAGAAGTGAATATAGTCAGCCAACACAAAGTTCACCTGTAAATGAACATATTGGATATCAAGATGGGTCCCTAGATAGAGTGCTTTTAAGAGTCCTTCCAGTAACGTTAGTCGGAAGTAAAGGAAAGAAATTCAACACTTTTGCATTGATTGATGATGGCTATACTATATCTGTCATAGAACAAACTTTGGCTGATGAACTTAATCTTAACTAGTGGCTTGAAGGGGCTAAAAGCCCCTTATGAGTGCAAATTCAAACAATCCATATTTATTATAGTACAAAATACCTTCATAGCAAAATGATTTTATCTTATATTGGTATCTAGCCTACCATATGGGTTTCAATCATCAGCATCATATGTTTTATGTAAACAAAGCAGAAGTTTTTAGATCCCAATGCTTTTTAAATGGCAGATATTTTACGTTATTTCTCGTTTTCTGGTGAATTTCAAGAAATTTCATTATTTTTCCCGCCATCACGGGATAGAGACCTTTAATTTGAGCCCTCTCCCACCTTTCTACGACGTGCCAGACGCCCACAATTTTTACGCAAAGAATCGCCTTACGAAATTAAATATATGATGGACCTACAATACCCATATCGTATTCTTGGACTGATGGGTCAACTTGTACGGAAGTTGAGTCAAAAACAATTTCAATTACAGTTTTAAATTATGAAGGAGAGCAGCTTGTTCTTGTCAATGTGAAAACCTTAAAAGAACTACACTTACCAACCCAGTCGATGAGCATAAATAAAATGAAGACAAAATGGCCTCACCTACAAGAATTGCCTGAAAAAGCTTTCAGTCGTGGTCGCCCTCGCCTCTTGATTGGTCATGAACACATTCACTTCACTGTTCCCACTAAAGTTGTGATAGGACCTGGAAATGCTCCCATAGCACTTAAATCAAAGCTTGGCTGGACAATAGATGGTCCTACCAGAAAGGGGCAATATCGGGAACGAGTTGACCAGGAATTCATTATGTTTAAAAGTGAAATGGAAGATTTGAACTCAATGGTTAAGAAAAGCTTTGAAAGAGATTTTATCGACTGCCCAAGCAATGTAGGCGCTGGTATGAAAAACGAGGAAGAGATAAGAGCAGAAACCATAATGGAAAACACATGCCTCCAAACACAAGATGGGCGTTGGGAGATTGGTTTACTGTGGAATGAAGATAACCCTCATTTACCAGAGAGTCGCTCTGTGGCGTGGCGTCGCGCGTCGTATGAACCTTGAGGAAAAGAACATGGAGGAAAATGATTTGATGAAAAAGCAATATTGCGAACAAATAAACAACTATGTTCAGAAGGGATATGCACGGAAACTAAGCATTGATGAAATAAAAAGTAAAAGTGATAAGACTTGGTATCTCCCTCATTTCTCAGTCCATAACCCTAGAAAACCAAACAAATTTCGGTTTGTTTTTGATGCCGCTTCAAGAGCGCATGGCCTTAGCTTGAACGATTTGTTTTGGAAAAGGTGGAAACATGAATACATTCCATTACTCAATAAACGTGTTAAGTGGCACTGTGATCAAGAGAACTTGGATGTGGGAAACTTGGTATTGATTGCTGACGACAAAGAACCAAGAGGAATGTGGTCAAAAGGGATTATAGAAGCCACTTATCCAGGTAAAGACGGCAAAGTTCGAGTTGTTTATGTCCGAACAACTGCTGGGGTATTCAGAAGACCTACAGCTAAACTTGTGAAACTTTAATAAGTGAATTTTTGTGGCCCCGGAGAAATGTTACATAGTTTTCTTATAGTATTCTTTCATAAATATTTGATATAATTATGTTCAGTCTAATGACTCTAATTTTGACAATCAGCTGATTATTTTGTTATTACTATGTATGTTTTCTTCTAAATAAAAGAAATAGAGATTATTATTTAAACTGATATTTTATTTTATTAATTCACTAACATCATCAGTTTTACATTTACAAACATTACAAAAGAAGTCCTTAAAAATATGTCCTTATACGTGTATGCTGCTATTCGTGGGGAATGTCTTTAGCCTCGAAGTCGCTGTTCAGTTTTAAGTGATATGATATGGCCCTTAAATATCGTGGAATACCGTTGTTGTCTTTGTAAAGAGTGAAGTTACGCACAATTTCTAATATTCTTTGTTGATTTAGGAGGTATTATCTGCTTGATGGTTGTTTAATATTTACATGCCATCCTAACACTTGTGTAGTCAGAACTTCAGTGTCAGCCTGCTGTTGTTGTAAGTGTTGGATAAATCGCCATATGTTAGCATGTTGGGCAACTACAAGCCTTTGAAATTGTGAATGAAATCCTTCCACGACACTGTTGGTACGTTGCTGCCCATTCATGACAAGGCGGTAGACATTCCATGTCTGTGGTAGAAATTTTGGCGGAACTGCCCGCATTCTTCCTCTTCCAGGACGACCTTTAATGTATGTGGCTTCAACGTAAGAAGCAAGGTCTAAAATATCATAATGGAAGTTATCATTTAACAAATCCCAAACCATTTCAAGATCTTCTAATGGACTGAAGGGAGCGCCAATATTTCTTGAATTTGATGTCGAATAGCTGGATTTTCATAATCTAAATATGGCTCTCGTAATCCTTTGTTTACAACATTCCTCCAAATAACTTTGTGTAAAATGATATAAACAACCTGTCAATTTAGCGTTTGGAAAGGCTGTTCTAAAAGCATTCATGTCCGCAAGTTCGAAGTCGCTGACACCATGTGAAGGATTGAAATTACAGTTGTTCCTGAGAGCAAAGTTTTTAACTTCTCTGTAGATGGTAGTATAAGTGTCTTCGTTTTTGCGAGCAGTGAGACAAAACACAAATGGAAAAACAAATTGCCGAAAGGTACCATGGATCTTAAATATTTGTAGGAACTGATTTGAAACGGTCTTAAAGGTACCGTCTGTAAAAAATAGTGTCACTTTCTGATAAATATTGAATGTTTCGTCTTGTCGAGAAAATTAATATTCTGTTCTGATCATTGACACCAGAATCACGAATTAAGAAAATTTCACCTGACAATGTAAGGTTGTATGGCTCTTCAATTACTATTTCTTGTAGAGACGTTGGAATAGGTGGTCGATTTCTGCTGGAAAGATACCACCTTACCATAGCATTTCTCTGTGGCAGTGACACTAAAACCTCTTCGTTTTGCTCATGTTGAATGTCATTGCGAACTACAACACTCGGTGGCATAGTTGGGTTCTCTCTTGCTCTGGTTCTTATTCGCTGTAATACAGGGTGTCCGGGCTAGAGGTATCAAGAAATAACTATCTCATATGATATTAAAATGTAATTTTTATTTTAAAATAACTATGGTAACTTGTCATAAATGCAACCAAGATTGGTATCTTGATCAGTAAAGTTTAATGTGGTCACCATAAGTAGCTCTGAAGAGATCCAATCGGTAATCAATCTTCCGCCACAAGTTGGTTAGCATTTCTGGCGTTATCCACTCAACTGCAGCCACAATCCTGTGCCTTAGTTTCCGTAAACTTTGAACTCTTACCTGGTACATAATATCCTTGATAAGCCCCATGCAAAGAAATCGAGAGGGGTAAGATCTGACGATCTTGCCGACCATGCAATAGGCCCTCCCCTACCAATCCAACTACCAAGGATTGGATTGCTCATTTCCCTTAAGACTGCATTTTCCTCAACTTGTAGTTTTCAGGCATCGTGTTTGAAATACGACCGTTAAACGTTGCTCACTCAGTGTTGGTTGTATTTATGACGTGTTGTCACAGTTATTTTAAAATAAAAATTACATTTTAATATCATAAGATATAGTTATTTCTTGATACCTCTAGCCCGGACATCCTGTATTTGTTTAATTTTTGCATCGATTACATTCGGTGGATGCAAGTGATCCCTGGTTCCATCTTTCTTTATCACTATGTTCTGAAGATTAAATTTGTTATGCATCTTGCATTGCAAACTTTCCTGTTGTAACATCTCCAGTATTTGGATGTTCCATTTCGGTTTTCTGAATGGAAGTTGTATAAATTTTTTGCTGATAAAGTAACATTGGTTTGTCTTTTTGTGTAAAAATTATTTCAGCCATAATTAATTTTGATATTTAAAACACTAGAAAATTTATCACATTATATTCACTGTTACTGGGCAACATCTCAACAATAATGAAGAAGTTATCTTTTTGTTAGCGTAGGACTTACTTTTGGAATATTAATTTGTTGGGCCATATTTATATTTGGACCATTTGTTTCTGGACATAACTTGCACTTGGATATTATGTGCATCGGACCTTATTTCCATTGGACTTTATTTCACTGGACGTTACTGCATGGACATTCTCCATTCTGGACTTTTTGTATTGGACCTTTTAGTTATTTGAACTTTTTCAATTGGACGTTGTTTCTGGTAATGCCATGTTTTGGAAACACATGAGAGTAACCATTCAACCTTTTGAAGCTAAATCATCCGGGCTTTGTGAAACGAGCAGCTGGAAATTGGTCTTAGTTGGGAAAAGTAACTACGAAGTATAGCTGTTAGGTCCGTAGTTGCTTGGTTCGTTCTCGAGCGGTTTTGATTTTACCTTTCAAACAGTAGCTAGTTGTTTGAAATTTTTTTTCGAATTATGCTACAGAAACAGTTTTAATACAATTTTTTAACTGGAACTTGGATGGAAGAACTTAGCGCGATTGTAAGTTTGTCGGTTACAATTTGTTTGTTAACAAGGATTGTAGAGTTCAGAATGGTGTTAGAGAAAAAGTGTTTTTGTGGGGTAACGTTTGTAAGGGTGGATGTTGACGTTTGGCGGAGCGGGGCTGCCCTGCTATCGGTGTAAATAATTAAGTAATATGTTCAGGTAATTGTTTAATCACCAAGCTACCAATCAGGCAAGCATTACTTATGTAAGTGTGTAGAATAAAAAGCGAATGATTTTCAAACTAACGGAATCAAATAATATTTTATTTTCAGAGTTTAAAAAGTCCATTCCATCAGTGATTGATAGTATGAATTTAACTATTCTTTAAAACTTTCATAATTTTTCCAAAATTGTAAAGTGTAATTAATTGAATAGAATGAATTCTAAAAGTGTATTAAGTTGTTTTCCTATTACAATATAACTCTCTCTTTGTTAGGAAAACAATAAACAAATCATGAAGTAGGCTGGGAAGGCCGGTGGACATTGACGTGTCAGCGAGCGAGGGCGACGGGACGCAATCTGTAACACAACCTCCCTCTGGGGCTGACATAAATAAAATCCGCCTGACACTTGAGGCTTGGCCGCGCCCCATTTGTCTTACGGCGAGATGCCGCTTGCATGGCGATTCGTCGCGTCCCCTTCAAGATGAACACTTTCATTTGTTCTTGTTTGAAAAAGACGATATGAAAAACTGAGTCATTAAAAGATTGACTAAATCAACATTCAACATAGTTACTACTCTCTTACCATAACATCAGTTAAATGTTAATGAGAGTTTCAATAAGTACCGTTATGTCGTGAAACGTTCATTATTCCAGTAATCCTTCAGTGCAACACAAATTATTTTCTTACCCAAGGCATAACTGGAATAATTGTTATTGTGAATATTATGGTTTTACATTGATGTCTTATTTATAAAAAACTGTCACTGGGTTCTTATTAATTCCTTCTTATACATATGCTAAACATGTAACAAAACCTTATAACCGAATAGAATAACACAATTGCAGTCCGCAGTCTCGATGACAGGTGTCAGTTTTGATGAGCCACTAAAACTCGATTTGTTAACGTACCTTCGTCTCGAGAAAGTCAAAGTGTCTGGTCGCTGGTTCCCGTCGAGGTAGCGCATTTGTCTTGAGATGTCAAAGGGTGGACGGTTCATAGGAATTGTGTTATTAGAACTTCGTATCTGCACCTCTGCGGGTTTTCCGATGTACTGATGATAGGGTAAGGGCCAGTGTAGGGTGGATCGAGTCGAGTAGGGAGGGTCGAGTTATCGGTGTAGGGTGGATCGAGCCAGATATGTGCAGTATATACTGCACTTTCTTAGGAGTTATATAAATATTTACTAGAAACAAATTTAATGGCACTCAATTTATATTTTAATGATGAATTTTTTTTATAGTCAAAAGTGTGCTCCTTTTCTTTTGAAGTTATTCTTCATGAAATAAACAATATTTGTATGGTCTAGATCTTCTGTTGACTTGATGTTTTTTTGGCTGTGGTATGATAACCATTAAAGAGAATATTATTGAGAATTTACTTGCAGAAACTTATATAGAAGATATAGATTTTAAATACTTGTAAATTCTTGAAATTTGTTATACTGACAAGTCAAGTCATGAAAATAAAATGTTGTATTTATTTGAAAGTGTAAACTCTAAATTCGGGACTCGGAAATGGAACTTGGCTCTCGGTGGTTAAAATGAAGTTATAAAAGAATGATTGGCTATACGTTACAGATATTGAATGGCAATTAATTCTATAATCTTATTATTTTCAAAATGCATACATAATTGCTCCCTAATTTGTTTTGTTTTTTGACTGCACTATTATGTCAAAAACTTCTCCAAAGATCTTCTTCGATTTTAGGAACAAAAATTACTTTTGATTTGAAGATGTGTTCTACCTAGATTAATTGGCAAACTGTTAAAAGTTGGTTAAAAAAGTTGATTTTTTGCGTTTTTAACGTTTTGATTATGTACTGTATTGTTCATTTTCTAAATCATCAGTTAGGACTAATTTAATGAAGTTATAAACATAAATCTTTTTCATACTATATCTGTCACTTTCATTGTGACAGATAGTTAAAGGACTTAGAGCTAAAACATTTAATCAGTATACCTGGCGCCAATTCTTGGAGCCCACGCCGTCCATAAGACTAATGTTAATTATAGCATTGGGTTTATGGACGGCGTGGGCCCCAAGAATTGGCGCCAGTTATACTTAGGTAATTTATAATTAATATTATTGCATTGTTTGGAAACCAGAAAGACTCTATACGTCATGCTGTTGAAAAGTGAGTCAGTCAAAGGTATTTTGAATGTTGTTCTGATAAAAACTATTCATACTGTTATGTAACTCAATGATATCTCAATGAGAAACATTAAAATGTGATTTTCTTAAGAAAAGAAGAGCTTTTTTCAAATTAACGTAGTGTATGTTTTAATCTTATACATCACCACACATACAAAACACGATGATTAATCAACATTAAACGTTTTATGTTCGGCTCCTAGATGGCTGCTGTTTCCTAGCTTAAACAATATTTAAACTTTCAGACGTTTAATCCATCGACATCATAGAAAAATGACTCAAAATATGCTAGCATTTAAGATGTCAGACATTGTTAAAAATATCAGGCGAAGAGATTTATATGTAAACATTTAAAAGACAATTTTACACGGCAAGCGAATAAAACATGCTTGTATTGTGATATTCGATAAAATATTCTATTCAATAAGGATTGTAGGGCATTGTGGTGAAGGGAGCTAAATGGGCGGGTGAATGTACAAGGCAATATCCGGACAATGATCATTGTTGATGACTCCGCTTGTCGCTCCTGCATGGCGGAGTCAAGCAGTTTGGTTTTTCGCCAAGTTGTTTAAACTGAATTATAAATGGTCAACACTAAACAAATTAAAATATAAAATACTACGGCAGCAAAAGTCTTATTACAAATGGAACTCAATTCAATGTTCAATTTTGCACAAACAACACATTATAGCAACAACTAATTTCAAACCTCATTATAGCAGATAAAAAATTGTCTTCCTTTGAATAAGTGTTTTTACTTAATTTGAATAAGTGTTTTTGCTTCATTTGTATGTGTCTTACATTTTTATTCATTTTTTGGAGTGATGTGCATTGTCTTATGAGTCTATTGGACAATAATTTTATTGTGACTGAAACAAGAATATCAAAAATATTAATTTTTTGACATAATATAATATTGCCTATCTCTGTAGAGTTGAAACAAGCTCTGAGATTACTGGGCATTGCATAATGCACTTGTGGATCTGTAAGGGATATTCATTGGATGCCTTCTACGGCGCTATGACTACTGTAAACTATCAATGATCGTATCATCATTAAATTATCATTTCATCTTGCAATTAGTGACACGGTCTCAAAAAAGTGCTCATTGAGGATTGAAATTTTTATTAGTAAAATTGATAACAGTATTATCAAAATATTACCAAAATATTTAACTTATTTTGGTGTGAATACGATTTTTAAATTTTATTGTTAGTTATACTGTACATTATTATTCTTTATATTGAAATAAAATGATAAAATTATGTATAAATATATTTTTGCATGTTTACTAACACAGAATACGCGCCAGCAATGGGACTCGAACATCTGTACATTTCAGCCAACGTCTTCATATTCTCTTTGAACATTACACTATCGTTATCCAAATAAGAATTTAGTGTTTGGTTTATTGACATCTATAAATTATGATTGTAATTTAATAAACTGGTGATTATTGTTTAGATGCATAACATATAAGATGCGAGGCTCTGTTTGAAATATCAGGCGATGAGATTTATATGTAATATTTAATATTTAAAGAAGATTTTTCACGGAATATTAGCATTGTGTTATTCGATAAAATATTCGATTCAATAAGGATTATAGGGCATTGTGTTGGATGGAACTAAATGGGCGGGTGAATGTACAAGGCAATATCCGGACGATGATCGCAGTTGATGACTCAGCCAGTCTCTCCTGCATAGCGGAGTCAAGCAGTTTGGTTTTTCGCCAAGTTGTTTAAACTGAATTATAAATGGTCAAGACTAAACAACAAATTAAAATACTTAAGTGGCAAAAATCTTATTACGAATGGAACCCAATTTAAACGTCAATTTTGCACGAACAACACATTATAACTGAAAATAATTTAAACCTCATATTAACAGAAAAAAGAAATGCAAGCGGTTGTTTTTGTTTGACTTTTGTGGTTGGCCCAATACCCCCGTTTTTAAATGTCTACAGCAACAAACCCTTATATTTATTTCGTATGTTATCCTTATGAGGTGTATTTTAAGAAGCTAAATAAACATACAGGCGTCTTGAAAATAATCATTAAGTTTTAATCGCTTACATTAAATCACTTATATTTATATACATATATAGCTTATCTTTTTTAATGTTCATTGATGATTGAAACATGTAAATAACCTCTTTAAAATTATTTGTTCCCAATATTCTTAGCTATATTTATATTGTATTTAAAATTAAAGAAAAAGTGTTTTTTTTTTTACTTTTACTAACGACCTTACACATATGGAACGCCCGTTCTTGAGACCTCACAATTGTAATAGATTTTCTAAGGCTACGGCCAAAGGCAATCTGAGGCTATGGCCGTAGGCAAGCGAAAGTTTATTCCCCATAACCGCTTTAAAGCTTGAAGAGCTGCGGAAGCCCATTTGCATTGTTGTAGCATTTTTATAAACCAGCCAATACAATCCTGCAAAATCGATCTCCTATTAATTGGACCTGCAAAATATATTTTAAACTTGTTTTAAAGGTTATTTTCTTCGCACTTGGTCACATTGAACCCTTGTAGTGGTGTCTACGAAAACTGAGTTTTCTTTTCTAAATGTAGTTTTCATTAGTATATGTTCCTTATCAAGGAACTTTTTGAATCTGACGATTCTTTTATAAACACCTTGTATTTGTAATATTACTTGATATAAGGCTCTCTGTATTATTTATTTTCGTATCTGGAATCAGTCGAGTATGAAAGTCTACTTAATGGTATTTGTTTATGAAATTTTTTCTCCTTAATCGTTTTGTACATTGTGTTACAGGCCTAAAAATCAGGAATTTTATCAGGCTTTAAAATGGAATTGACCACCAATTTAAATTTCATCAGACCTTTCAGTCATATTTTAGTTTTTAGAAAGAAAACATTTCCAAATCCTTTCTTATTACCCTTCTAGAGCCTAAATAGAATATTTGAATTGAGTGTAATGGTTCTCATAGTTTTCTTAGATTAACCCAGGTCATTTTACTACAAGAAACTGGTTCAGTTTATTCATGAACAAGAAGGTAGATAAGCATCTAGATGTCCTCTTGTTGAATTTCCATAAAGCAAACTAAAATTAGAATTCAAGCAAGAAGTTAGAAGTAGGTTTACAACTCGATTGATACGTCACGCCATGAGAGCAAGAATAATTAAGATGATGATCATCAATAAAAAATTAATAAACTATATAATTTTTATTTTCTTATTGATGCTTGAACTGAATCATTCTCTTTTCTTTAAGAACAGTTCAAAATAATTGAAAATATAACTTTTGAATTCCCGAAAGGATAATACAGAATATGCAGGTTTACTGCCACAGGGATGTAAAATGGGGTGCTGGGCCAACCATAATAATAGAATAAAAACATTTGCTCAAAGAAAGACAATTTTTTCATCTGCCAACACGAGGTTTAAAATCACTTTTGGTTTGTGCAAAATTGACCTTTAACTTTGACTCGATTCGTGATAATACTTTTGCCACTGAAATATTTTAATACATTGTGAGCTAATTGCACAACAAGATTAGCTCACATTGGACTAACACCATTTCATTAGCTCTTATATTTTTCAGTCATCGATCGATGCATATGAGGGGGCGGACGAAGGAATATTACTTATGTTTTCACGCAGTCTGCCTCCGAACATGTTTACCAGTATTCCCTTATCCAATATACGTCTCTATCACGTATTCATCTCTCTAAAGGCAATAAAATATCTAAACTTAGCCACATTTTCCCCAATTTTGTGGTGTTGCTTTATACACATCTGTAACATTTGATGGAGTAGGTTTTGCTTTTCATCCGATAAAAAAGAAAATAATATTGTTTATTTATATTGGAAAGTTAATTAATAATCAGAAAAATCAAAACAAATAGTCAGTACTAAGATTTACTAAGATATATTTTATACGTCTCTCGTTATTTTCCGTTGACGGCGCCCATTTTGTGTTTTCAAAGTAACGTACAGATTTATTTTATTTAAAATATTTATTTAAAAAATAAAACCATTTTCTGTTTCTGTCCATTTCTTGATATGTTACTATACGTACATTTCATGGTAGAGAAATAATTCTAAAAAATAAGTGATTTAAATTTGTTTGTTCAACAGATTCTAACTCATTATTCCAATAACAACCAATCTTCTTTAATTGTATTAAAAACAGCTTAAGTTCACGTACAAATGGATAATAGAAAGAGAGATTTTGTTAAAGAAATTCCCGTTTTCTTAAAGTCCCTAATGAGTGGGATTTCTTGGTACGAACAGACAATTTGAATTGATTGTCTCACCTGACACTAGGCTGCGCTACGCGGCTAGTTGCTGTTGCACAACAGTATATCAACCAACAATACAGAATACCTGTCGCCAACAGAGCGACTGTAGGCTGGTCCGTCACCGGCACTGAACCTGCCTTGTGTATTCAATATTTATACTTGTTCGTTCATTTAGTTATCCCTTTCATACAAGAAGCGTTCCATTAATACGGAGAGCTTTCAAGATAAATATACTATTATAGTGGAATTTAGGAGCTAAAGCACATAACTGGTTTGAAGTTAGAAAGTAAAACTACATTTTATGTTGAAAATGCTTACTTTAAGTTAGTAAAGAGCTAGAGCAATACTAAAACACTGCGATATTTTAAATTGATGTCGTATAGTTATTACAGTTTTCTCTTGAAAACTTTTTATCAGCACTTCTCTGGAAACCACATTTCCTTCCAAATAACCCCAGATATCTCCCCTTTATTATTGATTGTATAAGTATTTTATTATCTTGAAGGTTTCCCACACGGCTGAAGGCAACATACAGCGGGCCAAATGTAAAACTAGGCCGAAAGATTTTCAGTAATTTACGGAATACTTTCTTGCCTTTAGCTAAACAATTTTAAAATAAGCCATAAGAAGTTCTTAGCCAAGTTTTATGGGCCTTTTTACTCACGTCTAACGTTATATTACAGTTACTCTTAAACAATACTAGCTATTAAACAATACTTTACATGAAGAAATTATATTATAATAAAGTTTATCTCTCAAGCATAGTGATCGACCAAACTCCTACTTACCGCCCTTCGATGGTATTTAGAGCTGTGCGTCCATCGAAATACAGTGCAAAAGCCAAAGTCACTTACCTTCATATAGCCGTCTGTCTCGGTTTAATGTCCCTATGAGGGTCATGGTGGGACATCCCCTGACAACTACGAAATAGTACATTTTTTACCGCCCTTTGATAGTATTTAGAGTTGTGCGTCCATCGAAATACAGTCAAGTCAAAGTCACATGCCAGAGCCAAAGTCACAGCCTTCATATAGCCGTCTGTCTCGGTTTAATGTCCCTATGAGGGTCATGGTGGGACATCCCCTGACATCTACGAAATAATACATTTTTTACCGTCCTTTGATAGTATTTAGAGCTGTGCGTCCATCGAAATACAGTCAAGTCAAAGTCACATGCCAGAGCCAAAGTCACAGCCTTCATATAGCCGTTTGTCTCGGTTTAATTTCCCTATGAGGGTCATGGTGGGATATCCCCTGACAACTACGAAATAGTACATTTTTTAACACCCTTTGATAGTATTTAGAGTTGTGCGTCCATCGAAATCCTCTAATTTACAAATTTTGTAATGGAAAAAATGAAGTATCAAACTGTTTTTGAAGGTTTTAGACCATGAATTTTATTTTCCATTTATTGAACTTATAACAGCGCACTGTTATTACAGTTTTTATCGTAGAATACAATAAATGGCATGCAGCCATAAAACATAATTATTTGCATCGCCACATGCTGCTAATGAGGATTAAAAATAATCAAGTCTCATTTTTAAGTTCTTAACATTTTATTATAGAATGAAAAAATATTTATATATTAAAATAATATATTATAGCTTGTTTTACAAAAACTTTGTAAACAAATATTGGTAAATGACTTAGATGAAAGAACACAAATATTTCATATAATGAAGTAGGCAAGAATGTTTATTTTTTTAATTATAATAACACATATTTGTTTAAAAAACCAAAATTCTACTAAATACATTGATACACTGAGAAATCACTCAAAGCGATTCCTTGAAAACCTCAGTAGAGAGTAAATATGAAATTAGGTAAGCTAACATTCTGCTGCCCTGATACTAAAAACACAGGGGAAAAAAATGCGAAGTCGCAATATATCGGAGACCAATGGACTTAGAGAAATGATTTGAAATACCAAATTGTTTGTTCTTCCGAGCTAAATCCAATGGTGCAAACAATAATTGGATAAATATAATTTTACAATTTGAAAAACTCAAAAAACCCATTTTTGGGGGGTAAAATGGGGCCTTTACCCCACTTTGGATTTGTCGATCTAGCTGGTTTACGAACTCGTCCAAGATAATCTAGTTTTACATGTCTGTACCAAATTTTGTTACGATCGGAGGATATTTACGAGAGTTATCGTGCTAACAAAACTCAAAAATGAAAATTCTATTTCCCATATAAGCCCATGTTAAATTTTTAAACAAATCGTGATTTTTGCAGGTAAAAATGCGTTTTCGCAATAAACTCACTTCATATCCAGAAAGTACACATAAAAAGCTGTCAATTAATATAAATATTAATATAAATTGTATCTTTTAATCAAGGCCGACGCACACGGCAGGGGGGCGAGGGAAGTAAGGCAGGGGGGCGAGGGAAGTAAACCCCCGGGTTCACTCCAACCCCAGGTCGCGACGCACCAACGCCGGGCGTACTCGCACCCTGGTCCCGTCATCGAGGCGTACCCGCCACTTTTTATTGCGTCGCTCTTTTGAGTTAGTATACGTGGCGGGTAAATCGGTCAGCCTCCCCAGCACATCCTCCGGGATCCAGGGTGCCCCGGACCGGAAGGGCGTCACAACCCGGCGTCCTCGAGGGTTCCCCTCACCCGCGTGTCTGGCATCCCTGGAATCCCCAGCACCTGCAACGAAACATTCAACATTAGACAGCCATCACACCCCAACTGTTTATCTAATATCTGTTAATGTTAATTTAAACGGTTGTTGGTGAAGTAGACATTTCAAATCCTAAATGAGCTATGTTACTTTGTTGAAAAGCATGGGATTTTCTAAAAAATGGTCTTGAGAATTTCCTTCCTTTGCTATGGGGACACTTTTGAGGGCAGCAGTCTGACAGCTTCTTTTTGGGTTGGAGAGAATTCTACTATGCGACCGCACTGTGACAACTACGGGGATTGTATTGACTGTGGACTTATCTGAGCTGGGGAAAAGTAAGCTTTCGATCATTGACAATATTATCCTTTTTCCTGAAATAGCTAAGTGAAGTCCGAAACGAGTGAAATGCCTTTGACTCAAACGATTCAGTGACAAAAACACACAGTGATCAGAAGTTTTTACTAGGTTTTTCATTTCATTATTTATTTGATCATTGATCCTATTCAACAACCTGTAGGGCAACCCTATTACGATAACTTTGGTGTGTTTTGTACCTTTTATAAGCTTCTTACAATGACCAAATAAATCAACTTTACAGCGTTCATTTACATAATTTGTTCCTCCTTAAACCAACCAACAGTCACCATTATTCATATCCTGAACAACATAGTTCGAATCCATTTATAACATTACTTAAGGTTGCATTTGGCTTAATGTTAACAAACAGGTCACATTTTTCATGATATTATTATGCAAGAGGTCTGAAAACCTTCGACCATGACTGACCGCTAGCATTCTTATCTTAGTTTTTATGTTTACTAGAGGATTAACATTGTGGGTTTTATTTTCAATGGCATTATTTCAGCAATTAGAGCTAACAGTTGAAATTACATCAGAACATTATGAGGACAAATCACAGGAGGAGGAGGGATCTTTAGGCTTAGAGTTATTGGGATCCTTTTACTTATCATTCTTTTGGCCAGCACCTGAAGGAACAGTCGGACTGTTTGAAGTCAGATCATTGAAATGTTGACTACAGCGAACTACCCAGTTAGGCTTGATTTCGGGTTTCTTATTAGACCGTATTCTTTCCTCCTACGCCTATCCTTGATACTTATACTCAGTTTATAATCTACGGGGGGTTCAGCCACAGAATCATCGGTTTTTGGGCCATCTTCACTGAGTAATTGAAATTGATTAACACTTAAAAAGTATTTACGCTCTATGGGCTTTGAGGATCTCTGCTGAGTCCTTTTACTCCCCTCACTACTTCCCAAGCGTCCTTGTCAACCTTCTTAAGACTTATAGGGGAAACAGTCTAATTTTTACTAATTACTGTGATTAGATCATTCTCCACTTTTTTGGAAGCTGGAGTAACAATTACATCATTGCACTCTACATACTACAGGGTCCTTACTTCCAGGCAATGGGCTTTTGAACCAATCTTCAAAAGTTATCAATACTTTGGGGGTACAGTAGTATTTCGAAATGAAAATAGCATTTAAAACAACATTGAATCCACACTCAATGTAATTTTTTTGTTGGACACAGTCTATTTCAAAGCAATCAGATTGATTCAAACCTAAGTTCTAAATTAGTTTAAGAGCAGAACTCTTGTTTCTGCCCGACAAAGAATCTGTGCGGAAAGCTTTTTTCCCCTTACAATCTATTGGCACTAATGACTAGTGAGTTCCAGAGTCTCCCTTACATAAGTCATTGCTACTGTTTAGACTAAAAAAAGTACAATTGTGTTGAGAAAGGGGTGAAGAAGTCAGAAAATCACTGATGATCTTCTTCTAAAACTATCACTGATGATTTTCTTCTAGTCTAGTTTTAGAGAGTGAGTAACCGAAGGTCCGTGAAACACACATTTACTTTTTTCAGTACTCTTGGACGACTCCTCAAAATATGAATTGATTAAGTTGTCATCAACCCATTTACGCATGTCAGAACTTTTGGAACTAAGAGTAACATGTTCATTCTTAACTAAAGCTAGCTTAGAATTTAGATCAGTTACTTTGCTTAGCAAAGCTTGGTTCTTAGTCTCGACATTGGTGATTCATTTCAGTAGAACATCTTTCTCAGCCAAGATTGAATTGATCTGAGCATCTCGTTCGTTAAGAGCTAATTGCAATGCCCCGAACTTAGAATATTTACATATCCACGCCCCCATTTTTACACATCCTCAGCAGCAAACCTGCAGACTCTCTCCCATGTTATCCTTATGGAAGAACTGTATTGCTTATTTCTCAACACGTCTTGATAAAGCTTGATATGTGACTTAAAAATACATTAATAATACATTATAATACATTTTAGGTTTTAGGCCATAATACATCTGATAATGTATTATTGCGTAAATTTCCATAACTTTTTATATTCTTGGAGAAGTAAACCTGCATACTTGCTTCAAAATGATAAAATTGTGTAGTTTGCTCAATCCCCCATTTTAAAATATGTGAAAAATCTGCATACTCATTTCCCTTGTTATCCTTGAAGAGAATACTTTGGCATGCTTATTTACGGTTGGAGATGATTTTAGTTGATGCGATACTTTGATTAAATTCATAGTTTAAGCATTTTAAATATGCTAATAATGCAGGTCTGCTTCAACTGTGTATTATACATTTGTAGTTGTTGCATTTCAGTAAGTGATAAAATTAACGAAGTAAAACATTTCTGATTGTGATTCTGTACTTTAAAACAATAAGGTCCATTTCCTGTAATTTCTTTCTGCGTAATAGAAAGTGAAGCAAAATGCGCACTAAAAAAATACAAAAGTAAAAAAGATATAATATAAAATGAGAAAATTTGTTGTATGTTGTTTGGAGCTTTGTATATTGTATTAAAATCTAAAAATATCAACTAAATAAAACATAATAAATATTTTTTGTCTTCTAACGATGAGGAGATACCGCATGAGAACACCTATTTATACGAAGATTAACGCGTACAAAACGAAAATGAAGGGCTTAGAAACAGACATAATATAGGTTTATGAAATACAGAGAAGAATATATAGAGCGAGATTGAGTTAGTATGTGCTTAATATCGAGCACCTGTCGCCTCTTTCCCTCTGAATATGATGATATAAAGGATTTTATGAAATATATACGATTTATAGGAATATTTTATTACAACTGCAAGATGAAAGAAACATCGTCGTGTATTTTGATAAATTATCTCATCGTTAGAGTGACTTAATATACTGTATTTTCATTTTCGCACCAATAGTTAATTCCGCAATCCTAAAAATACAATACTGTAATAGGTAAATAGGTAGGTTTATAGGATACAATAATAGTTTATAGGATTTGACTAAATTGTGGATCGTATATAATATCTCCTTTAAATACTGATAAAATATAATTGAAACCTTGCAATTATATATTTGACACAATAACAAATATTTAGATATAAACTGGCAGTTGCCCGTGGCTTTGCTCACGAAAAAAACTGTAACTCCCGCTGCCTAAATGAAGATGGGGCCACATACTGAGTTTATGATTAAACATATAAGGTAAAAAAAGAATGACGTCTTTAATTTAACAAACTAAACTAAATTTAACTTTTATACAGTACATGTCACCTAAAAAATCAACAAAACAACCATAAAATAATTATGAAAGTAACCAAATAATAAATCAGCAGTAAAATCGTATCCACATGTGAAGCTGAACCACCTGCATGTTGAATGAACATTGAAAATAAAACAAAAGATCATCCATTCCACTAGCGTAGGAAAATTATAAAC
The DNA here is from genome assembly GCA_035578135.1 of Flexamia atlantica. Classification (NCBI taxonomy): domain Eukaryota; kingdom Metazoa; phylum Arthropoda; class Insecta; order Hemiptera; family Cicadellidae; genus Flexamia; species Flexamia atlantica. The sequence continues at coordinate 12,411,245 of JAQJVK010000019.1, forward strand.
TTCGACCCCGCCAAAATCTCTTAAAACATGGGGAATGAGTATGCAAGTCTACTTGGTGGTTTAAAATCAATATCAGGTGAATCTGAACCTAAAAAGCCACATACCAACTTTTATCAAGATATGTTTAGTAATAACCGAGATATAGAATTTTTATTTAGGGACAATGTACTGTGTTTTCAGCTTTAAATATAGTTTGAATAGTGTTTTTCGCTTCTGGAAGCTCCAAAATGAAAAGTTATCATGGTCTCGGGCTTAGGTCTTGCCGTGAGACCTATGGTAATAGTTTATTCTTTTAGGAAAATTCCCTAATTCCATCAATGAAATTCGCTAAAAGACATAGGCAATGTCTTTTTTCTAATGATGTAGATAAAATAAATGGTTTAAATTAGCTCTTTCAATATCAGCTGTTACAGGGAAGAAAGGTCTTAAAATTTTTCATAAGTATCTTTAGTCAGTGATTTATTTTATGTCCTGTTCCTGACAGCTGGCTTGACATTTAATTCTCCTAATTCTACTATTTCTTGCTTTTTCACATCTGTTTAAATATGAACATTTTATCAATTTATATTCTGCCATAAGGATAATATGGGATCTTTGAGAGGGTCTGTGGTGGAGTCCGAGGATCAGATCAGGATGAAAACTACTTAGTTTTCCTATTTAATGCCTAAAGAAACAGTGTACCAAATTTCAACCTTCTAGGTTGGGAAGTTGGAGAGTTAGTGATGAGTGAGTGAGTCAGCCAGTGAGTGAGTCGTGAGGGCTTTGCCTTTTATAAGTAGAGATAACCGACCTTTTTCATGGCCAGGGGACGGTCTACGCTGGAAGTCTTGGAATTTTTAATTCAAAAAGAAACGAATACTTTTATGAATACTAAAAGGTGGAAAATCGTCCAAAGTTGTGGATTCGTCAAGGGGTTCGACAAACTATTTTTTATGTTTGGAGATCTTGAAGATAATTTAATAATAAGATAGAAGTTAAAGCAATCTCCTTGTTTGGTATGTTTGTTTTAAATAAATAAAAAAGTGGGTTACAGGTGCTAATATTATTAATACTAGTGGATCCGAGCGCACGGAATCGTGCGCTACTCTAGCAGAGCGATAATTCAAATAGCGACAAATTTAAAACACAATCATGCTAACACGATCCGTCTTGAGGGTTAGGTTTACACAAATTAAAAAATAACAGCAATTAAATTATCCAGCTGATCAAAATGTAAACAATTATGTTCTTCATAAGGATAACATGGGAACTTTAAAATCCAATGGGGCAGAGCCCAAGGGACTTTTTCAAAAATGTAAGGCCAGTTTGCAAATCTACGCGACACGCTCTTTCCAATGAGCCGTCAATGATCAAAATCGGTTAAGAAATGACGGAGGAGTTCATAAGACGAATTTCGTGTTGGCGTATTAATTATATAGAATTGTAGACTAAAAGCGTTAAATGGTTTAAAATATTATAAGCGGAGAAAATATTAAAAAAAATAGTTTGTAACCATGGTAATTCCAGATCAAAAAACTTTCATGTTAGATTCAAGTAACTAGAAAAAATTCATGTGTCAAGTTTATTAAATTCGTTGTGCAAGTTCTTCAAAATGTTGGTAAGGCAACTTAATTGCATTTTTATTTAGATAATACTCGTCAATTTTAACTGCAAGTAACATTTTAAGTGCAACTAATTATGTACATTACTTTCCTTTAACAACATATTTTAATGAATCTGGGTTTACAGATTTAGTGAATTCACAATGATTATTATTCAAATGAATTTACATAAGCATTCCTATATACTATTATGATTGTCGACTGGAAAGGAGTCTAAATTGTTTGAGGGCGAAGCAGAGCAAGATAAAGTAAATTGGAAATCTGATACACAGAAAACTCACCAAACAATGTCATTATCCTATTGCTTCTACATTAACGTCACAGCAAATTATTTCCTGGTTAGTTACTCATTTCCTTGAAGGCTCGATTTAGAATAAACAGACAAAACAATGTAACAAGGAGAGTAATTTCATTAAATTTTTATGTTATAAATGGTAAGCAACTATTTAGTAATCGCAGGGAAAATCATCGGTGAATTTGTATAGCGTATAACTCTCTCTTCAACCGACTCATTAAAGAAGTAAACAAACCAAAAGAAGTAAAGTGTGGAAGCGTGAAAAAGTTTGACTTTTTAACATTTATAAAAGTCGACATTAGTTTTTGTTCACATAAATTAAAAGTAAAAAAGTTCATTTCTAATCATATTCACCACAGATGTCTTGATAACACATATGTTATAAGTTCAGACATTAAGGAATCATTTTCATATGGCTTTGCCACAAGGACCTTGGTCAGCTAACCTAAGAGGTCGGTTAATACGGATACATATTTGTAAGGAAACTTGTCGAGCAATTTATGTTGTTTGGTAATTTAGTAGTATTTAGTGTATTGTTCACCATCATTTCAGAGCAATTGCACTCACAATATTGCATAATATGGAGTCAGTTGTACCAAATATTTATTGGATTTGTCATCATTATGTCAGCGGTTAAAGTAAAGAGCTATTGATGTGGTACTGAATAAATACATTCAAATCTGTTAGCTGATCAAGTTAACTATAACCCAAATCATGCAATAAATCAAAACGAAGGTATAAAGTAATTATTAATGCTGAAAGCAAAGGTAATGCTGACGTTCAAATTATTTTTAATTTTTTTACGCCAGCTTTATGTATTTTACATAAGGCTGCATCTAAATTCAAACAACCCTCCTGATAAAACTAAAATTTACATCCACTCAAATAAACGTGGTAAAGTAGGCCTCCTCAGTACAGCAGTAAAGTTATTCTGCGAACTGCAAAAACATTAAATGAATCAATTCAGACCATGTTTACATAAGGAAGTTTTTTTCAAAATAAGTAATTTGAAATTATACCCAAATGGGCAATTTGTCTGTGGTTGGGGAACGAGTCATCAGAGGCCCTTTTAGGAGCACGGACTGAATGTTCTTGCTTAGTAAAATATGATCGTATTTATTTTATAAATCATGTTAATAAAATAGGAAAAAGATAAAAGATGCATGTATACTTAGGAAAGGAGAAACTATCACAATTTCGACTGAAAAAATCGTTGATTGCTGCAAGGCTAACTGAAACTTGGCCCAATCACACAACACCCACTTACATCCAGACAAATTCACACTTTTCATTGTCATTGAAAACACAACATTTTGCAGAATATTAAAATATATATAGCCCTGGTACTAAAAACTGTAAGGTTAACCATTCCACTAGGCATTGAAACGGAATTGCTGTGATTCCTTAAAAAAGGGCGGTTAATCCGAGCTGGATCGGTTAAAGCGATTCGTAACTTTTGCCGACCAGAGGCGGTTAATGCGATCGACACAGCGAAGGGTCCGATAAGAGAGGGTCTAGGTAGCTACAGGGTGTTTGATACGTAAGGACACGACTTAAATTTTAAACTGTAGTTTAAGCCGTACACAGTCAAAAGAAGGCAAATTTCATGGGATATTTAATGGTATATGGGAATATATCCTAACCCGATGTACACTTGAGTTTTAGGAATAATTTTATTAGGCTGTTAAAATTCAAATAATATCTGAAAAAGATGGTTCACATTTAATTTCAACCATCATAGTCGTTCAATAACAGTTTTTGCAGACAAATCCTTGTTGCGGACGTTCAAAATGGCTACTTTACCTTTTATGTTTGAATGGCACGTCAAGTAATCCAAGATTATCTTAAAGTAACAAGATAATCTTTGTGCCGTTGCTTAATTCATCGTTCAATCTTACAATGTTTAATTCAGGGACAAAAGAACATGCTCGTTTGAATGTTTATATTCTAATGTCCGATTAAATGTTCTTTCGTGTAGGTTTTTTGAGTTAGGAGGGAATGAACTGACAAAAACTACAACAGTTTTTTCTTAATAGCTGAAAAAGCAATAAAACTTGCATTTGAATGCGGTTTCAGCCTTATTTCAATACAAAAGAAACCTATGCAATTTTAGGTAAAAATTAAGGTTTTAATTATTGCCACAACATCCAATCGTCTCTTTCAATAAAATCTCATTAAATTTCCGTTCGTTTGTGCCTAGTAACGTTTAGTTAGTCCAAATACTCAGCTATTTCGAATCTAAATTGGTATACATTCATTGCGAAACTTTGAATTCCAACATCCTATGAAACTCATCCCAAAACTCAAGTGCACATCGAGCTACATACCATTAAAAAATCCATGAAATTTGTTTTTTTTAACGCTGATTACGACTTAATACATAAACAACCTAAACTGCAGTTTAAAATTTAAATTGTGTATTTATATATCAAACACCCTGTGCTACGTTGCAAAACAACGAGTGTCAAAGTCAAGTTCAAGGTAGTCAACGAAAGATCAAGTTTTATGATTCTTTAAGAGAGCAAAATCAATCGGATTCTATGAAAATAAACGCTTTAGTGTTTTGGTAATTTAGTAGTATTTAGTGTATTGTTCACCATCATTTCAGAGCAATTGCACTCACAATATTGCATAATATGGAGTCAGTTGTACCAAATATTTATTGGATTTGTCATCATTATGTCAGAACGAAATTGCACTCCAATATTGCGTTCGATGGAGTCAGTGCAAGGGTTGCAGGACATACCTTCTCTTAACAATGGACACCGCTGCTTTTTTTTACTTAAGTTATGTTTTCTATAAAGATTAGTCTGGTACTCTTCTCTGGATGATATCGATTACAGTTCTTACTCAGAGATCGAAACTAAACTTGTTTATTGATAAACAGATGTTCTTGCTTCATAAATCGGTAGGTCTTATTTAGCTTAAAGGTGCATGTTATCGCAACGACACTGCAGTACATCGGTATTGTAAAGAGGCCACTATTTTTCGGGGCGCCGTGGTGGTAATTTTTGTTAATTTTTCAGAATACCAAAATGATATAAGTACGGATACCATTATTTTAATGATAATAATGCGACGGAGGCGATGGACATGTGCTGACTCAACGTCTCGAGAATTTTCCGTGGGGCGCTGCGCTGGTTTAAACACTATTAATTATTTTTTTATTAGGTTTTTCAGCCAACTAACTCCAACCTTTCCTAACTTAGAATCACAGATTGTTGTGATAAGGAGTGGCTGCTGGCGAGGTTTGAAATCCCTCTGGTAATAGAGGCCTCCGCAATGCCAAAAAAATCAACACGCATATTTTCATAAAAATTAAAATTATTTACAGTATTTTCTTAACATATTGTGTTTAGTCTGGAAACCACAATACATTTCCATCAAATACGCATTTGATAAAGTATCCGACATAAAATACGAAACATTTGGTAGAATTTAGTATTCCCAAAATTCATATCACCTAAAGCTTTTAAGAGAAAGCTATTGAGAGGGGGCTTCAGTCATGAAAAATATCGTTTTTCTACCTGCTCCTCTCATAAGGCCAATGCTAGTTAACTTTCAAATTCGGTACAGCCTCAACCGCTCAACCAAAATAATAAATTTTTAGCTTATTTGAAAAAAATCTAGCGATTTCAGTGAGCAGAATTTCGATATCATATTCAGAATAATTTATAAACAATTCCGAAAATCTAATTCTTTACGCTTTTTTGACAGCTAAACAAAAAACGATATCTTAATTCTGCTCAATGAAATCGCTACAAAATTTTTGTTCTTTCAAATGAGCTATAAACCAACGATTTCGGTTGAGCAGTTGACGCTGTAACGAATTTGGAATTTAACATCGGCCTTATGTGAGGAGCAGGTAGTCGCGCGGGACTGGAGCCCCCTCTTAAGCTACCCTTTATCGTTTACGTTCTTGTTGCTACTTCCGTTTGTGTTCGCAGTCCTGGCTGAGAGCACCGGCGGTCGCCGTGGGGAGGGGTCTGCTGGCACCTCCCGCCTCGCAGCCCGCCAGCGCCGCGCTGCAGACGCTCCAGCCCGCCCTCGCCGGCCAGGCCAGGGCCTTCGCCTGCGGAGGCTCGTGCGGCGGCGGCGGCGGCGGCAAGCATTCCTCAGCCTCGGCCAAGCATTCGTCCAAGCATTCATCGGCCTCGGCGAAGAAACATAAGCCGGCTGCTGGCGGCAAGAAGTCCGCTGGGAAAAAGCCTTCCTCCGGCAAGAAATCCTCCACAGGGAAAAAGAAGAAACCGTGTCCGAAAAAAGAGGTCAAAGTAGAAGAGAAAGTGCAGAAGAAAAAGTGCGAGAAGCCGAAATTTACTCCAAAATGCCCTTAGATATTTTGGTATTTTTCAAGAGTAGGACAACAAATAAAAAGGTTCTGTTTGGTTATGGTTGTTTTTACTCTTCATAAAAACGTTTTTTTAATGTTGAAATAATTCTATTGGTACAAACGTATGACTTTTGAAACATAGTTCTTGTCGTACTCATCAATACTCGTCACTTTTCTATTTGAGATAAGTAATATAATAACTCAAAATTGAAATAATTTATGCAGGTTTTGTCACGGCAAGAGGCTGAAATTTAAGTGAAGTTGGAATCCTATTGATTTTTTCTTAATTTATCTTAAACACAGTTATAGCTTTCAGCCTAAAAGCCTGATATTTCGCTGTCATAATTGTTCATTTGTTCCAGTAAATACGGGGTTATAAAAAATTAAATATAAAATTAGTATTTTTTAACAGTACCCTGGGTTTAATCAACAGAAAAATATAAATATTAAAGTTAAAAAGAAGAATCGAAAAGTATGTTTAAAAAACTGAAGATGTTCCAAACGGGTTACATGGCACACATAAGTTTATAGTAAAATTCTGACCATACTTTCCCAAGGGTATTCACATTGGTTAAGAGGATCAATATTAGTTACTTTGTTAATGTATAAACAATTTTTTTTAACTTCGCCCTTAAATGTCGTAAACTGATGAAGTTCGCATCTGGTCTGAGTGACGAAGGAAATGATTAATTTTAATTCTGTGCCTCATACCAGATACGTTACCTATATCAATAAATAAACTGAGTATTTGCGGAAGCAGCAAGTGGCCCTACCTATTGCATCAATTTTATTCAGGCTCTTTACCATGATCTAAACACGTTGGCTTGGGCCACAGCCACCTTTTCTGCCGAGCTGTTTCTGTGCGTCTAGCTCGCGAACCGTTGAGGTAAACACTCCTTTTTCATATTAACTGATTATGAATGGGTTTAGGAACATGTGATTTTTTTAAACTTGTGCTAAAAACGTAATTGACTGACTATGATCAGTGGCAATAAGTTAACTGCAGATTTTAACAGTGCTTTTACATTTCTGCAGTATCATGAAAAAGAATATTTTGAAGCTGCGCAGTGGTTTAAGTGTTAAACGTACAGTGTTTAAGAAAGAGTTAAGTCGTTCCGCTGATCACCTTCTATCGATAATCAAGTTATAGTTCCGATTGTTACGTGAAACCAGTTTTGTTATTAATTAAAATTAGTTATGATTAATAGTTTCAATCCTTTATGTTCTTTAAATAATTTAAATAGCTCTTTCTACGTATTATTCTATAAAAAATATATTTTTGTTCGTGATATACGTTGTACGATATATACGTTCGGTGATGATTATAATAGAAGTTGTATAATTACACTTAGCCGAGTATGTATTGCGCTAGTTACTTTTGTATGTGGATAAGTTAATCGGTCATTAAAATAAAATTAACTTGGAAATCTTAAATGCAGTACAGCCTTTTAAGATGTGTTGACTCTGTATGTAACCCTTGCGAGTTGAATGTGTTACAGTATTATTTGTCTTTCTTTTAAATATCAGGTCAATCGGGTCAATATTTTAAAAGAGATGGAGCTCTGAACAACCCAAACACACACTCCAAGGCTTTAAATATTAGTTTGATTTAATTAAAAGAATTATTACTGTCGGCTTTTGTTTGATTTTCTAAACTGCTGGCGTTTCCGATGTTTACTCTGCCAATGAGGTAATCACGATTAATTGGTACCCGAGGCTCTAGCCATATTGATGCAGCTGTACGAACATCCTGGCCCTTCGGGTCTATTTTTTATTGAAAGACAATTTTTTACAATTACATCTACGTTCAACAGCATTACTACTGATTTTATGCTAATAAATTTAATTTGAAATACCTGTAATAATATTATTATTTACGATACGTGTACATTTCCTTGGAATACGTGTGTCGATTCCTTAGAATGTGATCAAGATGTGCCGTTGTCTACATCAGGGTGAGTATCGTAATGTTCAAATCAATATTTTTTATTACAAATCCCAAGAAATGGAGAACATTGGGATTACGACAGAACTCATGGCAATCGGATTAATGGTTGAGAATGCATGAAGGACAGAGAGACAACACACAGAGGGACCTGTATTCGATTTTGATGTATGGGAGTGGAAAAAGTTTTGAAACAGCTTTTTTTATATTTGTTAGAGGCTTCCAGGATTTGTTAGAGGATTTCCATGACATCAACTTACATGTAGCCTGTGTTGACAATCTTGAAAAATACCTATTTTTGTCTTTCATATGTCCCAAGAGAAGTAAGTACACATCCTCAAACCTAACCAAAGATGGATATGTACATAATTTTAAAGGGCTGATCAGAAAGAAAATCAAGGAGGTTCCCAGGGTCCCGGGTTTGAATCCCGCCAATACCAATGGTAATTTGCTAAGTGATAATGCCGAAACCTTGAGGGTGCACAATAAGCTAAATCAGCTGCAGTGCATGTCCATGGAAACTTCTAAGCCTGGCCCTTGCCTAGAAAAAAAGATCACGTACTGAAAATCGTGCTTCAAAAGGTTCATCTGTTACAAAACGGTGGCTGTGCGAATATCTGAAGAAAACTATCTCTAAGAGGTTACAGGTGAAATCACATGCACGCCATATTCATTGTGCTTTTTCTCTCTGTAACATTGTACGAAAGAAATACTTAGTACAAAACACCTAACTATAATGAAAAAGAACCAGATATTAGATGTTACCGGGATATAACTTAAAATCTTTACATCCTTTTTAAAAACTAATTATTATCTTATAAATGTAAACATTAATTTAACGTAACCATCAAAAACTAGAGGTGTATAATAAAACAAGACAAAACCGTTTAAATTTATATAATATTTTACAAATAGAACGTAAAAGTAATTCATTATAAATAGATCAACCTCGTACAGAGTATTTAAATGTAAAATGTTCGTTACAGTGAATGTTTCAGGGGCTGGGTAGCTAGGACCTGTTGCTAAGGTATGAAGGAGGGCGACACATTGACTTCCCCACCCCACCCTGACATGCGAGCAACTCAATTACCTACACAAGACATGGTAAATTGACACTTAATGTATTTTGCTTTTTGGGCGCCCTTAAAGGCATATCGCATTCCCACTCTTTCAAGAAAACCCTATTTTCGCTGTATGAAGAGTGTGTATTAGGTGTTATAATTTTTATTTTACTTTTCACTGTCCGATATTGCTGTTTCCTCCGTAATCCAAAACAGTGCAGTAGACACGCGAGACGGTTCAAGGCCTCAGCCAGTGGCCAGGTTAGATGTGACCGAGACTGTGAAAATGTATTTTATATTTTAGCATGCACAGTCCAGGAATGTTAGGCATGAAAAGGTGAATCGATCTAACAAATCCTGACCTTGTCGAAACTCTTCAGAGATGTTCAGTAAACCTCCCTAATTTAATTCAAAAATTCAACGGAAATACCTGCTGTCCTCCAGCCGCCATCTTGAAAAACCTATTTCCGGTCAAATATTGTCAAAGGTTTGTTTAATAGCAAGTGATTTTATCTATATATATAAAGGAGAGGGGGTTTTCTATCGGACAGCAAATCTCAAAAACTATAAGACCTAAAGAGTTCAAATTTGGCACATGTGCTCCCCTTGGGTCTTAGATGCACACTAAGAAACGGTTTTACAGAATTCCCAAAGGGTTTCGCCCTATGGTACTTCAAAGTTTTGATGTTAAATTATAGTGAAGGATATAAGGTTGTCATGGCAACCTTAAAAAGTATGACAAATTAAATCCTAAAAAAGACAGAGGAAGTTTTTATGTTTTTCCACGGGTAAAACCGTGTTGATCAGCTAGTTATTTTTATAAAATGTTACATTTATAATACAAGAACAACGAAAACATGTAGTTCAGTTAAATGTTCATTAAAGCTAAATATCGCTGTTCAAATAGTTGCTGTACCTACTAAACACAACTTAGTTCAATTTTATGAACTTTATTATGAAAAATTACTTCACGCCAGAAAGATTTTCTACAGATCCAAGTATTGTAAATGCTACCACTGGTTACAATCATTCAATCATTCAGAATCTTTATTTCTTCGATAGAAAAGAAAAGGAAAATATTTGATGACGGAGACAAAAACTTCAACTCCTAATGGGTCACATTGCGCCATCAGACTACGAATACATATCTGATGAAGTAAATAAATACGAAAATACACTGGTGGTCTTGGACAAACTGCAGAAGAAACCTGCCGATGAAATATGTTCGCGTACCAAAAAGCAACAAGCAACTGATAGCATCGATCAATATGCGCAGGCCTTGAAACTATTAAGCAGTGATTGCAATTTCTAACCCGTAACTCTGGAAAAACACAGAAATAATTTTATAAGGGACTCATTTATAAGTGGTCTCACATCGTCATCTATATGGCAGCGATGAAAATTATTATTAACTTTTAGAAAATTAAAACTCTCGCCTTGGAAGAAGATCTATAAGCATGGCGTAGGCATTAGAATCAGCTCAAAAGCAATCACAACTTAACTGTAACTCTGAAGATAATGTAACTTCGTTAAATGCTGTCTCATCTAAGCCGAATCGTGTGTCAGCCGAGCCAAAAGAAGACGCTCATAAGACAACCGGGTGAAGGGGGAGACACACGTTAAGGAGTGGGTTTGAAAGCATCCTCGTTATTTAAAAGATAAATTCTAGAATATAATTTGGAGGATGCTGTGAGTTTCCTTCTTATCTGAACTTAAGTCACGTAATAATTTTACATTAGATTACATCTGATTTGGTAATGTATATACCTCTTATTCTTTGTTGTGGAATGTAAACGAGATCATGTATTTCAGTTATACAGGGTTGGGCAAAAGTCTGGAATATATAAAATAACTTTTATATTATTCTGCAGAAAGTGATGAAACTTTACAGTTGTGTATCTAGTACAAATAGGAATATTTTGGCGTATTTTCTCAGTTTTTCGCACGATGAGGGAACGGCCCACGCTGGAAGTCTAGAAATTCTTATATGTGAGCACACCTCGAGTTATACCTCATTTTAAAGGTCTTAATTAGTAGATCACAATGGCGCATACCGCGCCTCAAAAGGTTGATCCAATCAGAAGTTACAGCTCCTCAAAGATTTTAATGTTGGCCATTTAACTCGAGGCAAAAATCAAGACTAATATCTTAATCAAGCTGTAACTTCTGACTGGATAAACCTTTTGAGGCGCGGTTTGCGCTGTTGTGATCTACTAATTAAGACCTTTAAAATGAGGTATAACTCGAGGTATGCTTACCCTTAAGAATTTTTAGACTTCCATCACGGGTCGTCCCCTGGTCATGAGTAAATTTTTTTGTATACGTCAAATCATCCTTATTAATCAGAAATACATGTATCTAAAACTAAACTACATCGTTCCGAGTGCTTTATTAGTAATTACACTTTTACCCTGATTTTAGCCTTGAGTTTAATGGCCAACATTAAAATCTTTGAGGAGCTGTAACTTCTGATTGGAAGAGCCTTTTGAGGCGCGGTTTGCGCTATTGTGATCTACTAATTAAGACCTTTAAAATGAGGTATAATTCGAGGTATGCTTACATTTAAGGATTTCAAGACTTCCAGCGTGTGCCGTCCCCTCATCGTGCGAAAAACTGAGTAAATACGCCAAAATATTCCTATTTGTACTAGATACACAACTATAAAGTTTCATCACTTTCTGCAAAATAAAATAAAAGTTATCGTATATATTCCAGACTTTTGCCCAACCCTGTATGTTCAATAAGCTAAATATTGAAGTTCTAATTACTTTTATTTTTTATAAAGACTGAACACAACTCAGTTCAAGAGTTATGTTTAGTTGTGCCATCCCTGCTAATGCAGGAAGTTACTTTAGTAACAATTGTCTGTATTTTATGCATAAAAGTTTTATATTTTATCATCATTACTACCCGAGTATCCGGGGTTTAATGCTTACCCTGATCACTCCACGGGCACGAGCGACCCCAGTGGGAGGGGGGAGAGTGGGGCACGATAGTGTATTAAAACAATTAAATTATACTTTAATTTTGATTACAGTTCAATTCGATTCATATTCAATCAAAACTACTATTTTGGCTCAATAAAAACATAGCTGGTGAACATCAGAGGTGGAACAAATGTGTAATACAATAGACTTGTTTGTTATGTAAAAGCTTTACACAACAATAAACATGTCAACTATCAAACAAAATAATTGACAAGGTTTGCTCTCGAATGCAAATGCCAGCCCATGTTGCACTCGCGAACATGTACATTCAACCATCAATGAGCTGTGACTGAATCGCTGGCAAATAAAAAATCTCCTGACCAATTAAAAATGTAATGAGAAAATGACTTTAATTACTTTCCGTGTAAGATTTAATAAATAAATAATGTCTTCCATTTAGAATGATATATGTAAACGCTTAATTTTTCTAGACAATGATTGACCCACTTCATTAGAAAGTGTTAAAGGCAATTTAAAGACTTTTTTTTAAATAAACATAAATAATGATAGTAATAAAAGAATTTGAGTATAATTATTTTTTTTGTTTTCCAAATATAAAATATTTTAAATTTAGTTCCATGTTCACCTTTCAGTACAGGGCTTATGAGAGACAGCTATTGCTGAATTTATTTGCTTATTAAATCCGTATCATTTTAAGGTAAAATAATCAGCTGACTGTTGTGTAATATGGCTAGTGCAATTTAAATTGTCATTTGAAACACATGGCTTATGTCAATTCCATATATATTGAAAGGTGAATGTGGAATTGAGTATATTAATTTTGTTTTTACTTGTTATGAACTAACCTAAGCGAATTACCGTTGCCTACATATATACCTAATACAATAAGGGTTTTCTATATTGTTCCCTTTTCACCCGTTCTTCTTAACCGATTTTTAGAGTAATTTCAAAGCTTATGATCCAGCGCATCGGCGACTGATAATATAAAAGGTCTTTTATTTGAAGGCTTCGCCGCCCTAGCCTTTTATTTATTTACAGAGGGCGCTTTCAACGCTCCATTGCAGATTAACTTGCATTTTAACGGTTTTAAATATGATTTAAATTATCAGCTGCATTTTTAACCTAAGTCAGATTGCAAACAAAAATATATAGTCTGCAACTATAAATAATATTTGATACAGCTTATAAAAAGTAATTCTTGAATTGGCATCTTTCATTTTTAATCGTAGCCTAATTGAGGTAGGTAAATAATTCTTCATGGTAAAGATAAATTATCGACATATTTTAAATAATATTTTAAAGTGAACCCTGAAACAGAAAGAAGATAAAGGCAAAAAGAAAACCGAGACGACGAGATTAGGGAAAACATGCGTGACATTCCGATAAGTACTGTTGTGCCAGAAGACAAATTAAAAATACTTAGTGCTGGGATGATGAGCATTGCGTGTGTTTTGTTCAACAAAACTTTTATTTATTTAGGTGAGACCTTTGAATTTCACTTGAAAAGTTAAATTGATTAATAACGGCTAGTTTAAAGTCATACAAATTCTTATAATTGTAGGCGAGTTTCTCACAAACGGAAATAATATCCACACAATTCGCGCATGGGCCCCCTAGTGTTATATTAATGTAACTAGCAACAGAGCATGTTGTGGTTAAATACAACGGTCTATAGAAAATAGTACATATGATATGGTTTATTTCCCGTGAAATGCCTGAAAAATAATTTGATTTGCTTTTAATAACAAAATCGTTTTGAAAAAACTAATTTTAATAATAGAGCAAGATAATAAAATAAATCAAAAGTATAGTTCGCGCATTATATCTCCGGCTATGGCTACTACGCTACTGACGTATTAAATGATATTTTAAACATGTGATCTTTGTAAACACAACTTTTGACATGCAGCGGTGTTTTAGAACAATGTTTACAGAAAAGTACCCCCCTCTCCCCCGCACCTTACAACCAGCTGACTCGGCCATATCGTGGTGTAAAGAAATCTTTACACCATGGTATAATGCGTCAATTAACAACATTCTTTGTAACTTCATCTGAGTTTGTCAACAATCTTCCTTGAATTATTAAATTGGTCTTGAGTTCTTTAACAATTAATCGTGTGCTGTTATATAACACACACCCATTTTGTATTGAAAATTTATTGGCAACGTTATCATAGCGCCAATATTTAAATTTAATTTATATATTTGCATTCCCAAAGGTGATGGCTGATTTAAAAATTCTATCGTAATAAAGAAATACTGGTTGATGAAAATTTGTTTGTGAACCATCATCTGCTTCAAAAGAATCCAAACTTAAGTATGTTACTGATGTTCCTTTGGTACGTGCCCCGCCAAACCACACCCAGTCTGAAATCAGTTCTGGGGGAAGCTGGATCGGTCCACGTACCTTAAATTGAAATCAAGCAAAGAATGCCTAGATGGAAGAATCATGGGACAAGTGAAATAAAACACTGTCATTATTCCAGAGAAGTGTATTACACAAAACCTTAAATCTAACAGTCTTAAAGCTATAAAAAAATTACTTTCAATTATTTCCCTACTTCAATTATTGAAACCCATTTATTGCCCTATAAAATTTTGCAATTATTGTCCATGTTTCCGGAGTAGATCGCGGTATAACGAAATAGTTCTGGCATTCCAATAAATCCCTATAAGAACTTGCGGTGGTGTACTCATCACTAGCTGATTTATCCTGAAGAAACTCCTCCACGGTCCTATGGTCCAGGTTTGCCGCCACTCCCGATGAGACTCAGGATGTAGTCGAGCGATGATCAACACGTGGCAGGTGGGCGAAGTAGACCCTCGCCGGAGGGCGGCGGACCACTGCTGGCGAATCTTCCCCGACGCCAAGTAATATACAGAATACTCCAAAACTCAAACCCTATGACATGATTCAGCGTACTTACTCCGGTGTGAATTTACAATTTTAAAGCCCCTCCCTCATTTTATAAAATACAGATAGACATTTACAATAATCAGAGTCCATATTATACAATGAATTGTTTTTATTCTTTCATTGCTACTTTTAAGAAATCTTGATGATAACAATTTCCAACTGAATACAGTATAACTTTCTCATCTTAAAACTTCCTGAGATTATCTGGTTATTTATGGCAATTATAAATATATTTTTATAATAATCAAATTCCCAAAACCTACGAAATTACTCTGTTATCGAAACACTAACTATAGTAAAAAAAATATAAAAAAAGTTTTTATTTCAAACTTGGAATTCCACATTAAAAAAATAAACCTGGTTTAAAAAAAAAAAGAAAATTAACAATAGCCTTTGACAAACACACCTAAAATGAGTCTAGTGGATATTTAATCAATTTATTAACAAAATAAAATCTTTGACAAAACCTAACTAGCACAATCCTGCTTGCCATCATGTGGTCTCAAGAACAATGATTTTTCTACTTTGAAACAACATGTTCTTTACAATTACTTTCGGGATGCAAATTAGCATATCTTTTAATATCTCTCCTTCCTGAAATAAATAAATTATTAAATAAAAACTCAACTAAAACCTACCTCTTAATCGAGGGAAACAAGTGCGGACAGCTGCTCCAGCCACGGACCAAATGGAAATCAGACCGATCGCCGACTCGGCACCTGTATTTATGACCTCTGCCCTCATGCGTGAACAAAGACTACGTCATCAACTTACAGACCGACTGAACTGTTGGAACCTGCTCGATCCTATCGTGTCTGCCCCCAACGCTCCTTCTCGAACAAGTTAAAATAAAATTATTGATTTCTCCACATAAAAAAAAATAAAATCCTACCTCGCAAATTATACCGACGCTTAACGAGGACACCTTCCAGTAGGTTTCGTTTAGAAAATCTACATATGATTTTTTTTAGCATGAAATAGCATACTGGATGATAAACATCTGTTTTGAACCATTATCTGCTTCAATAGAACCCGAACTTAAGTATGTTATTGATGTTCCTTCCAGTAAGTTGTGAACAGTTTCGTTTAGAAATTCACAAAGGATTTTTTGAGCATGAAATAGCATACTAGATGATAAACATTTGCTTGTGAACCATTATCTTCAAAAGAATCCAAACTAAAGTATGTTACTGATGTTCCTTCCAGTAAGTTGTGAATAGTTTCGTTAAGAAAATTCACATCTGATTTTTTTAACATGAAATAGCCTTTTAGGTGAATTCTTGAGGGTGAGTAATGTGCAAACCTTTCTCCAAATATATCACTATTATGTTTAGTAAACTAATGAAAGCTTTTGATCACATTATACATACAATGATTTATACGCTTACATTGCAAAGTAATTTAAAATAAACAGCTAATGTGGGAATCACCAACCGGCGGATCTGAGTCACAACCCTTCCCGCGTCTTCCACACGGGCAGACGTCTACTTGGGCCATGGTCAAGGGCATCGGACATCTGGATTTCATAACTCATTGGGGTGGATCTTTGGTTTTACTTTGAAATTCAACTGTAACAGTTGAAGAAAAAGTTCCTTATAGTGTAAATATTTCTGCCCAAAATTTAAATAAACTTAAAAAAATTGGTCAACTTATTTTACAGAAATCTGACAATTTCATGCACCTCTAAAAGGCTTGAGTGTGCGGGCTGCATATGTCGCATTCCTCTCAGGACGGCCCTGTTTGTAGATCATAACATGACCTCAATAATACATTGAACCAACCACCTTAAATTTTCTTTTATGTATAATAGGCTCATGCATCAAATACATTTCCTTACCATGTTTTGGATGAGTGTGATGAGAGTTCGAATAATGTTTCTGTCTCTATCGGTGGCTATTTTGCCGTGGATTAAGATTTTGTGTGGTATTGCTAATAGTTCTTCTGATAAATCATATGTTCTATCAAACTGGCTGAGTTTGTCCGAAATCCCCTCCCAATAACATGAATTTTCCACCGAGAGGATTCTGGTTGTACATTATTTCCTTCAGTACTCTGTCAAAAGCAATCAAAGCAATTAGTGCCATAGTTGCTCTAAAAGACGGTTTTAGCTGACCTGATGATACGATTCAATATTATATTTCATACGTATGTTCCGTTCAATGGAGGTACTAATTTGAATTAGTTAAATATTTTTAAAATTAATAAGTAAATAATAATTTTTTAACGTATGTAAATGTCTATTTTACGTCACTCAATGTTTTCTTTTCACCACGCACTGAACACAGAGTAGTTTAATCCTGTGCCACAGCTAGTTTTTTCCTCTGCCTCCTGGCCTGTCCAGAAAAATCATGTTTCTGGGACGGAATCATTTATTGCTGCTATCATATTATCATAACATTGTGTTTGCTAAGAATATAAATTATTATTTCTTAGCTTGTTTCTCTCTCTAACTTATTACAATCATAGATTATTGGTGATGAGTAGGATATCGCTTACTGGCACCAGGAGGTCATATTTAAGGCAGACTATAGTTTGCTTCTAAAGTTCTGTTAATATTTCTAAGAGTCAAATTCTTAAATCATTCGCAGTTATCTGTATGGCCTACTTTGTGGCTGTGTGCAAAGTCTTCCCAAAGATGAGACTACTATTTTCAAAATTTCTTTAATTTATTTTGATGAGTTGTTTATTCACGTCTGCCAGAACATTTTTCTTTTTAAATTCTTTGCTGGACGGCCAGGTTTGGATTTCGGTACGGCTACTCCTCTTGATTCTCAGAATTTCAAAAATTTACTTATCTCTCAAAACATAGTAATGCACATTACGATACATCGATGTGGTTACGATGCGCATCGTAATACTCAATAACTAAGAATCATATGCTATATTTTAATGAGCCTTCACGAACCGTTCCTTAAGAGTCCAAGTTTTCAATATATATTTTGAATATGCAGTTAAAAAGTCTTGCTAAGGTTTCAATGTCAACGTTACCGGCGTATTCACCATCTTTAGTCATTAGATTTCTGTATTCTATTGCGTTTTGGAACGGTAGTCCATATGTGTTAACCCAAACGACAAAAGGACAATAGTAAACTGTCGAGGACAATGTCTATTCTAGCACCTTCAATAATCAAAAACCTTGCCTTTTGATACAGAATACTCATTCTTCGATCTACTCACAAATTGAGATTTAGGTATTACGATTGTTTGTAATTTGATTTATGCCTTCATTTATTTACATAATCAATCGCACAATTTTGATTAAGCAGCCCAACTTGAATTTTACTTTGAACTTTTGTTGGACCTGTTTAATATAATTGAGACTGAGACATTTGCTTGCAACACCTGAAAGTCAAGAAATTATGAACTGGTCCCTAACATTAAAATTCATTATGAGTAGAAACCAGTTTTGTTTGTAAGACCAACCCTATTCAACAAGTATTCTAATAGGGCAATAGATATTCTAGGCCGGATTTTATTGGATAAATTGTGACTTTTTCCTCATTTAAGAAAAACGTAAGATCCCTGGTTATTGGATTTACGAAATATATTCAATTTATAGGATAATTTGGTTATTATGATAATTTTAATAATGTATAACTTGGTATCTGTTATTATTTTGGATGTTAATTTTTCGGTTAAAATTGAAATAGTTCTGTTGATATTTTATTTAATTTTAAATGTTAATTATAAATGTTTAATTTTGACAACATAACTATTAATCAATTGTTAACACTTTCGCTATCGAGCAACACATTTTCGTCAGTCTAGTCACTCCCATAAACCAAATCGAATCAACTGAATGTTGCTTACAGACCAAGTGATATAGGAATAATACCTACAGACAAAAAGGGAAATTTTGTAAATGGACTAATTGATGTTACCTTAAATTAATTAGCAATCCATGAATATTGTTTTTATATCGTTTTGAGCAGTTTATAAAATGTCGCACATGTTTATAGTCAATTTTATGGAAACTAGCAAAGAAAGTTGAATTTTTGTTTCAATGGACTAAGCGACTAAATTTCGTTCAAGTCGTTGTAAATTTGCTGATTTTTTGGCCTAGTTAGCCTTTTACTTTTCGTGGCTATTGTTCTACACAATAAACAGACAAACTTCACTAAAAACTAGCAAAAACTGCAAAGGTTAGCACGTTACAGCTGTTCAGTGATGCCACAGAAAAGACCCAAGTAAACAACAGTTTTGGCAACTATTGTTTGACGTAACCAATTGTCATACCCACTAACCAATAGTCAATAGTGAAGCATCTTTATTCATATGTATTCCAAGTAACGCACATGTGTGGCAGACATGTGCCAATATGAAGAGATCAGGGCTTTAAAAGAGACCGTTGCTAAGAAATACGCAGTTTAATAAACAATGAAACTCAGTAAGAAGTGTGCGTTGTCCTTCTATTTCAATGCGACCAGCTCAGCTGACATAAATATGTGTCAGTGGTCTACCATGAGAAACAATTCACCAAACATACGTGTTACTGATGTATGCAAATGAAACTTCCATATAACTATGGTAGCGAACGTGTTAATTGATTTGATATGCAATTATTTATGTTTTTTTCTATAAAAGTTAAGGCTGGCTTCAAATAACTGCTATGAGTGCACTGATTATTATTGATAATAATTTTGTTACTTAATTTTTGCAGCCCCATGCTTGAGTTTTGCGCTTGGGGATTTCTATTGTATGAATCCTATACTCTTTATAAGCTCTATTACCTTGCGTGCGTGCTTGCCTGGTGTTTGTTTGTAAATTAGCTCAGAAACGGCTCGGAATATTTCCTTCAAAGTTAAGCTGGAACAACAATTCCTTGCAAGACAACAAAATCAACCAGACTACTTGTTCCGACTACTTGTTGACTACTTGTTGAAATAATAAATTTACGACTCAAAAACGTGTTCTATGGAGACTACTTGGCCAGAGAAAATTTAATGAAGTAATAAAATGAATTTTAAAGTTGTAAAATTTTAACATTGGCCTTATGAGTTGACATGATAGCACGAAGTAAACAAGGAAAGTGTAAACAAATAAAGTAATCGTAACAGCTGTTTGCAAACTACAGCCAAATAGAAAGAAAACAGCGTGCGAGATAAAGATTGCATAAAGTAATCAAAAGATTTTTATTTTTCAATTTTATTACACTTAAATACAGGGTGATTATAAATGATTCATCGGGTTTTAAGGCCACGTATCTCGCTTATTTCTTGTCCCATCCTAATAATTTTAACATATGCTTAAAGAAAATGTTTTTAAGTTTTATAATCAGCTGTTCAAAACTCATTGTTGCCATTTTTTTTGGGTGTGTGTACATCATTTTCAAAATGATTACAATTCAAGAAAAACATTTTGTGTTTTCCATTATGACTCAAGTTCGTCTTTGATAACCGTCCAGCGTGAGTTTCGGAGGCGTTTTAGGAGGAATCCTCAAACTCACCAAAGCATTTTAAGGTGGTATCGCCAGTTTAAGAACTCTGGAAGTGTGTTAAAGCGTAAAAGCAGTGGTCGCCCGAGGGTTCCCCAAGAAACAGTGGCTAGGGTTAGACAGTGCTTCGAACAAAGGCCTCAACAATCTATAGCCAGTGCAGGACGTGAACTTGGCCTACCTAAATCGACAGTGAGGAAGGTTTTACGTAACTCCTTGTCATTAAAACCATATAAACTGCAACTACTTCAAAAGTTAAAACAAGGGGATTTTGAAAAACGTAAAGAGGCGTGTGACAATCAGATGGACCGTTTGCAAGATAATAACTTTTCCAGTAATCTAGTTTTTAGTGATGAGGCTACTTTTCATTTGAATGGAAAAGTGAATAAGCATAATGTTCGTGTTTGGGCATCCGAACCCCCACATGCTTTCGAAGAACTTGAGAGGGATTCTCCAAAGTGTAATGTCTTTTGTGCGGTATCAAAAACCAAAGTGTATGGCCCATTTTTCTTTGGGGAAAAACCGTAACTGGAATCGCTTACCTTGACATGTTGGAACAACGGCTGTTTCCACAATTAGAAGAGGACTCTGAAGACTTTGTATTCCAGCAGGACGGGGCTCCACCCCACTGGCACCGTGAAGTTCGCAACTTCTTAAACGAGAAACTACCTCAGAGGTGGATTGGCAGATCTAATGAAAATGACTTGGCCCTTCTCTAACGGCCCCCTCGTTCTTCTGATCTTACGGTGTGCGATTTTTTTCTCTGGGGCTATGTAAAGGACAAGGTTTATATACCGCCAATGCCTCAAACGCTTCAAGAGCTCCGTTAACGAATTCGAATTGCCGTACAATCAATCAACCTCCCAATGCTAGCCGGTGTTTGGGACAATTTACAGCACCGATTGGAAACGTGTTCCATGGCTAATGGACGGCATATTGAACACTTGTAGAGGTATCTACGAAAAATTTAAGAATTTTTCTTTGTGTTGGTGTAGTTTATATACGTATTTGAGTAGCATTAAGGTCAATAAAACGTTTTAAAACCTGATGATTCATTTATAATCACCCTGTATTTAATAGTAATTAGATGAACTGATAATCATGAAAAAATACCGAGCAAGACTCGCTCCACCAGGTACTTGTATTTATCGTGAAAAATAGTGCATTTTGAATTGCTGGCTCTAAGATTAATGTTAATAGACTGGGAGCTGAGAGGTAAAAAATTACGTCATAAGGTGGGCATTACAAGCTGTTCTTTTTTGAAGAGGCATCCTGGGGGCTATCAAAAATGGGCTTGTGAGCCCTCAGTCTGGGGGCTTTCTCCAAGGTGGACAAACTTGAAAATAACTCCGGAAAAAGGTTGTATTTGCAATCCTTATGTAGAAAAATAAAAATAATCAAATGTTAGTTTACACCATTGAATTAGCTGAAATAAACAAACAATTTTGTATTTTGAATCATTGCACTATGTTCATTGGTTACCGAGATACTGAGGGCACATACTCAAAATGTTGCCCACTGTTAAACATATGGGAAATAAATCAAATTATATTACTCGCTTATTTCTCAACATTTAATGAAACTTCATGTGGCTTCATTTAGTTAAGACCTTATTACATATTAGCCTGGAATCCCCCATTTTTGCATTTCCGTGGCAGCAAACCTGCATACATTTTTCCCATGTTATTCTTATAAGGAAAAAATAAAATCCTATATTATCCTTATTTTTAAACATAAAATGATAAAAATTTTCATGTGACTTCTTCTAGTCGATGATTATTGGGTATTGACTTAAAACCACCCAATAGATAACCTGTTTCTCGAAATCGAGCAAAACAAAAATCATATTTTAAAAGATTAAAGAATGAACAATTTCATTTAGCTTTTAATATGTTTTTACAACGTTTATTAACCAAATAATTACTTGACAACTATACATTTATCTGTTGAATCTTTTCCAAGGCCAATATTTCATTATTTACCGATATGAATGATTATTTGCCATCAACCTTCATTCTGATCTAAGTTAGGTCTGGGCTAAGTTCTGTAATTGTAGGCCTAATTTATTACAAGTGTTTCTCAGTTAGTGTTTCATATAATAAGTTAAGTATTCAATTTTTTCCTCCATTATTTAATATTTAGGCTTATTTCTATGACAATAAAAATGAACCATTACAGGCAAAAGAAAGCAATCATAATTATAATGGGCCTACCACAACGTGACTCTAGCAAACCTAATTCATAATTCATAATTTTATTGAGCCATTCAGTTAGTTACAATAGGCCAGGTCACTACAACTACTTAGATCTAACAAAACAAAAAAAAATTAGTAAGATCTCTTGACTCAAAAAAAACAAATGAGTCCTTAAATGTCTGTCATGCACAAGAGTCTATGGAGCAAACCATGCACAACTGTCTAAAAAGCAAACCATGCAGCAAACCATGCACAGAAAAAAAGTCAAAATAAAAAAAATAAAATAAAATTTACAGCCACACAAATACCTCGGGCAAGTTCTTGATTAGGCTTAGAGTATAGTGTTGAGATCAGCCTCCCAAAATTCGGAGATGCTATAAAAAGGATGGATCATCAGCCATATTTTCATAGTCCTTGATAAGTCCAAAAAATAAAAACTAGCTTATCTAGCTTTATTCAACTCAATGTCTTACTCTTCTCCCTATGTTTATTCTATCTAATTTAATTTATGTTAAAGAAAATTTGCACCAACTTCCGACTTTCAGTACCATTCATGAGCATAGCAAAAGAAACAAATTCAATGTAGTTGCACCTTATTACGCTGAGTAAAACTTTGACTGGCCATAGTATCAACAGTATGTTTACTGTAATAAGTTGTCTTTGTCAGTTAGAAACTTGCCGATGTGTAGTTAAGCCATAGGTAACATCCTTCCTGAAATGTAGTGCTTTTTATAATGTAGATGAGTGTATGAAATTTAAAATTTAGCTACTTATTGGTCTTAATTATTCTATAATCTATCATCTTGTTTGTTCTGCCCTGAAGGCTTTTACTTCCAGAAAGATTCATATAACTGATTGTTAAGTTTAGTATTGTCTGCAACCAACTGATCCTGTTGTTCTACTTTTAAATGTTTTTCTCGTACAAATTTTAGAAATTTTAGCTTCAAACGGCCTGTCATCCATCCCGTAATTTTGAAAAGTTATTTTTGTTAATTGTCAGCCTATCCTTTTGCTATGCTATATTCCTAATAATCGTGTTTAAAAATTAGCATGATTATTAGGCCAAGTGCTTTAAAAATGTATCATCCTGTTTTGTTCTGATTTGCAAGGCTTTTCTTCTCTGGAAAGTCTTATGCAACTTAATAGTTTGGCCTAGGCCTAGTGTTTACTGAAATATATTGATCTTGTTTGTACCGCTTTTTAATGACTTTTTTCTTAAAAATTGTAAAACTTAGCTTTAAACTGCCTGTCGCCTGCTTTTAATTTTGAAATGTTGCAATTTAAAATGTCGTATTATAGGTGTCAGCCTATTTCAATTGTTGTTAATTTTTTTGACGAAGCGTATTGCTATGTATTTTAGCTTAATGGTAGAATAAAGTCTTATTGAGTCTTAAAAAGGAGAAAGCTTTCCAACGACCCGTTAATTATTACAATTTGTCCGGTAAAACTCTAGATTTAGTTGTAAATAAAGTTTTGCAAAATCTGTAACTCAGTATCTTCTCACCACTATAAATTCGGAGGTTGCTTAGCTCTTTTACAGATACCTTTAAATGGTACACATACTTATATTTGTATACTTGCTATGAGTTTATTTTGTTAATTTATTGAATAACTATACCCTAAAAATATGCCTTACCGCATATATTTTGTAAAACCGTTACAGATCTGTTCAGCCCAGAAGTCGTGTGGGATGCACATGCGCAGTGAAGATTTCCCCTACCGCGAGTCTCAGTATAGTCAAATTTCGAAATAACTCATCTGTCAAAACATATGATTCTTTGTAACAATATTTGTAATGTTGTCATAGGCCATGTGGGATTTTATATAAGTTGACTATACACAACCGATGAAGGAAAACCTGTGGTGGGGGTATTCTCCTTCTCTCTTGCACTTCCACCCCTACAAGACTTCCTGGCTGAATAGATCTGTATCAGCAATATGCCAATTTATTTGATCCACAAACCAAATTAATTGAATTCCAAAATCTTGAGCTTTATAATTATTTATAAAGCTCAAAATAAAGAGCTTTATAAATAAAAAAGCCCTTATAGGTTGTTATAAAGCCCCCCCTTCCCTTATAGGCAGCCCTTACAGGCTTTTATAGGCTGTTGTAAGGGCCCTTATAGGCCCTTATAGGCTGTGAGCTTTATAGGTTGTTTTTTTAATTGATTATTTATCAATCAATATTGATTGCCTAAAAATGTAATAAAGAGAGCCTGAAAATTTTCACGCAAACCTCAAAATACCGGGTGTTTATAAATGAATATCGGGTTTTCAAAGCCTAGCAGTATATATTATATTAAACCTATCTTTACAAATAATACATCATTTAAAAGAGCAACTCTAACAGTTTTTTCCTACATGTATTCAATATCATTGTCATTTGCCACATGACACGTATCGAGCCGATAAAAGGAAACTTCGAAAACTTCAATAAGTACCGTTAGGTTAATTGATGCAACCTTCCTTTCAATTCTGTTCTTAATATTAGTTACATCAACTAATAGTAGACACTTTATTTTAGACGTTTGAATCCTAATAAAATGCATAGTGTGAGATCTACTGAAGAGAAATTGTATGCAAACATAATTTGTCCTTTTCCGCTCGCTATGCGGCCTATGACTCGTACCGATCGCTGATTTGACGCTGTGATTGGCTTTTAGTACGAATCCTTGTTCCAGATCCACACAACACATTTTGAGGGTATAAAAAATAAATAAACATTACTACAATTCTTCACTAAACCGATGTACCCGAATTGGAATAACAACGAAACTTAAGTTGCGCCCATTATCCTAGCAGCACTTATTAATGATTTGGAAGTTTTTTTAATATCAGTTCGATGTATGTCGTGTGACTAATGACGATCACATTGAATACTCGTAGAAAAAACTGTTTGAGTTGTTCTTTAAAATGATGTTTTATTTGTTAAAATATGTTGAATAGAATAGATACTGCAAGGCGTTAAAACCCCAATATTCATTTATAAACACCCAGTACAATGTAATTATCTTTTAAATTTAGCCACCTCTAAGGTGTGGAATAATATTTTAATACCTCATCTTCTTTATGACATATTTCTATCAACAATTGTGTGTTAGTACAAGTCCAGTTTTTGAAATAGTGAGGTAACCACTCTTTGAGATACACTTTGTGAGTATCGAGATTTTTTTAATCCCGGACCGAGCTTCTGAAAGTTTAAACTTACATTTCAGGAATAGAACTAGAATAAGTTTAATCTGCAATAACACATTTATGGCTCCAGCTGCAAGGCTCGGTTTGTAAGTTAAGCAGTGCTTTTATGCAGTTAAACTACCAAGTTCCTCTGTATCGTAACGTTTTATCGCATGAACCGCATAACATCCAGTCTTATTGCAATTTCAGTGAACTGAAGTCAGTTTGCACTTCAGTTTTATTGCAGATGTGAAGCTAATTGCGATTTTCTGAGTTTACTTCATCCATTTCATTAACTAAAACAGTCACTTTACGGTTTTATTACTTTACTTTACAAATTTATCGCTTTACAAGGGTCACTGTTGTCCAGTCGCGTAACAAAGTGGATTTGGTTCAAAACTATGATATTAAACTGAATAATTTATTAATAATAATTTTTACTGCTGCTATGAATTAAAGGGATATTTTAGCATTCACGATGATTCGTACGACTGCTGTAGTATTTTGGAATAATTTGTACGACTCAACTGAGTTTTGCATAATTGAATACAAGTTAAGGATAATCTTAATCCAAATAAAGTCATAGTTTTCAGGGTTCAGAGTGTCATTCTTATTAATATTAATTTATTTCTGTACAAATTTTGTTATATTGGGTAGAAATTACTACCTGCATGTTTCTCTACTAAAGTTGACATTATGTAGGATACACTTTTAACTAAATAATTACTTGAAATTTTCATCAAAGGTTATTCGAATGACAACTCTATTAATTTTCTACTGACATTCATATATAAATGATATTGTATAATAAACCTAATTGAGTTTATATTTCACTGAGGGAGGATTAGAGAATAAAGCTTTTCAGGATTTAGTCTGTCATTCTAGTAAAGTGTTTTCATTAAAACATTGTCTCTCAGATGAAAAATTAAAAACTTTTCCTGGAATTACAGATAAATATTGCTCGACTTGTGGTTTTAATACTGTTTTTTTGTGGTTATAACGTATTCTAACTTGAACCTTTATACATTCATCCAAACAAAAAAAAAAAACTAAAAAATCGCATGCTAAGTTATAAAGCAACGGAATAGAGAATAACTTTATTTTAGTCTGTTATTACTTAACTCAAAACAGTAAACAAAAATATAAAACTTCTGTAATACAAAAATTAAGTATTGTAAACGATGAGAGATGTAAATTTACAAATAAATGAGCGCAAAAAATGCGCATGCGTTTATTGCAAAACGCTGCTTTAACAATTGAATCGCTCCATGTTGAAAGGACCTAAGTTCCAAAAAAATCGAAAATTTTGTTAATACAGGTTTTTTAGTAGGTTATCTCAGAGACATTGAGCAAAAATGTTGTGTTAATAGGGACGTCTGTCAGATACTTTTATAACACGGAAAAATACTCTTCAGAACATTATTTCATAGTAAAAGGGCTTTAGTCCGTCACGGGTCCTTTTAGCTCGGCCACCCTTTTTAGCCTTATCAACTTTCGTTTCATGCTACAATGGACCGATGTCCAGAAAATTCAGTCACTTAAAAAAGTGCAATAGCTAAAAAGGAGTTTTTGGCATACAAACATTTACTGTTATTACTTTTTTAACATTACTTATTACTTATTTCTAAATAAAATAATTACGAATACCTCATCACTTTTCCGTTTCATGCTAAAAGGAACTGTAATCAAGCGACTTTGAAATTTTTTTCTAAAAAAGTTCAATCGTAAATTTAAGGGTTTTTTGGTAACCACCATTACATTTTTACATTTTGATATACTGTATTGACCGAAATTGTTGTAGTCAATCGTAGGGAAGTATTTTTGGTATTCGGAAAACTAGGTTCACCGGATTAAGACTGCATTACACAGTGAAATATTTTCTAGAAGATCTTCATAAAAGATTTGATTGACTAATCAAAATTAAAGTTTTTGTTTTAAAAATCAGTTAGATTGAATTTTGATTGGTCAAATCAAATTGTTTATAGAATATTTGATAGTGTAATGCCAGCCTAAGGCTCTTTCAGCATGGATACTACCTAGACTTTAGGAGGAAAAAGAACTCCATCTTCCATACAGGCATGTACTATAGTCAGCGAACTAGCTCACTATTCCCTTATTGGGTGATTTAGGCAATAAATCATCCACAAACGGTGACCCCTCAGGATCCAAAAACAAGGTATCAAAAACATCCGGAGCCACTTCAAGGTTTTTTTTTCATCGGCGTTGCCTTTTGCTTTTGTTGATGTACACCGTTCAGATTGATAGAGATATCTTTCATTGCGATTCGTTGATGAAAATTCTACCTTGGTTGCACCTCATATCGCATAACGCTGACAAAAATTTGTACTTTGGTTCATAATGTTCACACCAAATGGTTTGAACTTTGGTACAGTTACATCCAGAAACAAAATATGGATAGGCATTCCAGCTCGGCCAGGGGGAGAATCCATAAATTGGTGCTCGTTAAAATATAAGTGGTTTAGCAAGGGGAGCATTCCGTAATAACAAATATTTGTTTGCTTATGTCTAAAAGAATCCAAAAAAAGTAAACATTGATTTTGCATAGTAAACATTGATTTTGCGTAGTAAACAATGTAATGATGAATTTTCGCATGCGATAAACATATAAGGAAAACAGGCGATTTCAAAGTAGTGTTTTTACAGAAAATTAAATTTTACAATTATTAAGTCTGCACATAGGAAAACTAATCATTAAACAGTTATTTTGAAGTAAGTAATGGGTTGGCCGAGCGGATCATGTTTGCGGTTCACGGAGAGAAGGATCCAATTCAAACCAAGTAATTACATACAACCATCCTCAGTCGCCATCTAAACACAAAACATCCAATCAACATTGGAAGCGGTTTTGAGCCCTGGTTAATCTATTTGGTAATCCTCTTATGCAGAGACATGTAATATCTATGTTTGTGAACATGATAAATACGAAAAGTTACAAATAAAAAAAATGGTGAAGTATGCGGTGTTAAGCATATCACTCTAAAACCAAAAAAGGATAATTGGTCACAAATAAAAAAAATCATTAACGAAAAAAATAATCCCATGTTACATGGTTATTAAAAAATATATAAATTAGTACATCATATTCGATTATACATTACAGTTGTAAACCGCTGATTTATCTTCTTTCTCGAACCGAAATTTGTGTCAAATATCTGATATGACTAAACTGTCTTGGTCGTTTTTAAATACCGTTATTGAATATATTATATGTTTGATAGCATTAAAACTTACAAAAATTATTCTTTGTTAGTCAAATTAACAATGTTCATTAACGAAAAATAATTTTTATCATTAATCAGGTAAATTAAAATTGTTCAACTAATTTAAAACTATAAAAACATGTTTAGAGTAAAACGAATTTTAAAAAACTTTAATGTTTTGTATCAACTTTAAAAGTCAAAAAGAGAAAATGAGAGGTTTCGGAACTGGTTGTACACCCCGGGCAAGGCAGCGGTGTGTCAAGCCAGAGCCGCTTGGCTCGGACATCTCCACTCGGGACGAGAAATCACAGTTACTGAGCTCCACGTCACTGCTTTGTGCGGTTGACATGCAGTGGCTATCGTTTGAATTATCTTGTGAATACATCTTACAAAAGATCAACTACCGCACACTTTGTACCTATGCTTTCGTCGGTTGCTCTGACAAATACAATAATTCCGTGCAGGAATGCGCTACCTAATTTGAAATATCTCCCATGTAATTCTAGCTTCCGTAGTTTAATTAGGCAATAGCCTATGATTAAATTCGTGTGGTTTTAATCGTTAGTTAATTTTATGTGGTTATAAAGTTTATTCCTTTTGGTACATTTGAAAATGACGGGATACAAACTACTCTTTACCCTGATAGAGAAACAACAATCGTCAACGTACAATTTTTTTCTTATTTCAAATAAAATAAGAAAAAAATTGTACTTTATGTAGGTTTTTTCAGAACGGTTAATTTTTGGAAACCCCGGAAATTTCTTCAAATCTTGAAAAAGAATTACGAAGTACCCTTATCACGTTTTTATGTTTCAAACACTTTATTAACCATGAAAACTTCAAATGTCTTAATCTGGATGCGTTTCATGGTAATAATTTTCACAAAACCAATTAATATTTAATAGCCAGTCGCAGCATTCGCAATGTGGGTCAGCAAACACATTACCTGTCCGTGATGTCGAGCTCCACTGAAGATTTATCACTGTTGGTACTGATTAGTGTGGCTAAATCGACTGTTCCAACTATACAGCAATCTGAGATATGTGTTTAACGATGATATATGAGGTCGGATATAAGTTTTATCTTTGCTACCTCTTTATTTCGCTTAAAAAATGCATTTGTTCAACATTGTAGGTTGCGCACAAATTGTTTTCTTTCTACTCATCGCTTTTGTAGATGAACAAACATATACGTCATATCAATCATTCCATTGAGCATATTCCGCCCTTTTTTAAAGGACAGTTTAAATAAAATTAAAAAGAAGTGAATATTGGCATTTGAATATACTTTGCTCGTACTGCAAGAAAAAGAGGATTTTTTCGTTTACAAACAAATAATGTACAAAAAACCGCCTCAAATCTTAGTTTTGACATTAACACAAGAGACTATTCCTGGTCGCCGACCCAGGGGATGCGTTGGTCCGAGTCGACGATCTCGAGACCTGTAACTTTTTGAATCTTATTCTTTTTATTAAATCCATAGTTCTGTTTTAGTCCCCGACGACTGTGTATCAGCCCCCAGTCGGCATGAATAACTGGCGCCAATTCTTGAGGCCCACGCCGTCCATAAGACTAAAGTTAATTTTAGCATTGGACTTATGGACGGCGTGGGCCTTAAGAATTGGCGCCAGTTATACCGACCCACCCATGAAGAGCCTCGGAAGAGCCTCCGGTTGCCAACTGGCACGACTGCGACCAAGGGGATTTTCTTCGGCTGATAGGGCAGCTGCGTCATTGCTAGGTCTAAGTGATCTGGGTCCTTGTATTACCCGGTATCACGGGAGGTGCAAAACCCAGTTTTTATAGTACCCCTTGCCCAGCTTTTAAACATATCCTGGACCCCTTATGCCGTGGAGGGTGAAGGACACAAAGTCGCTCCGGCAAGCAGGCCGGATTGTTGTATAAAATAACCGGGCTATTGCGCTGAAGCGAAAGATAGGATTGAAATAAGGAGACGCAAAAAGGACCAGTGTGCTCCCATTCTTTTAGCCCCATTCTCTTAGAATGTCCCTGTGACAAGCAGGGGGACATTCTACTCGACCGTTGGGACATTCTACTCTGGAAAATTCCTGATATAGAATATTATTAGGACCATATCAGGTTTAAAGAAAATGTGTTTAAGAAGCTTCATGAGAAAATAGTTATAGGTTTTATAATCACTGATAAGGATTAAATTTATATTAATTTATTAGTATGAGACATCAGTGCCGCTTTGGCTTATTTTAGGTCATGCAATGCTGTCATGAATTTTGGATGAAAGAGAATACGTCAGCGACAATGGCTGATTGATTAATTTTGCTTCTAATCGTTAAATCTTGACAGGCATTAGTCTTAAACTCGATTTTGAATCACCTAAGCATATTTCCTTATTTTTCGTCTCAAAGGTTATAGCTAACATGAAAATATTAATTCCGTCACAATAAAGAAGGGCTATAAAAGAGATATGGAGCCACTTTCGCAAGAATCTGATCGAAAGTCAACAAGGAATGTAATATTGACGCTCAGTACAGTCATGTTTGGCAACGGCTCCTCTTCCTTGAGGGTTAACGTTTGCGCTGTTGCTTAGCAATTCAGGGGATTTTTTGTCATCTTAAAATTTATTCATTAGTATTAATTTAGCTTTTGATATCAAAATTTTGGTTATAGGCGTATTAAAAGTAGGAGTAAGTACTTTATTTTAATTACTACACAAAGATATAGTCACTGTGATTTTAAAACGAATTTAACAGTTTTGTTTGTTTTTTTCATAAGAAACCTTGTAAATCGCAAATAAACCTTGGATGTCTACTTTAAAGGAAGGCCTTGACAACATTTTCAAACAGTTAATAACTGTTAGTAATACTAAAAAGCTGAACTTGCACAACTAGAAGTGGACGCCATCATGAAAATGAGGCACTTCCAGTGGTCAAAATTTGGTTAACGTTTAGTATGTAGTTTAACACATAAAATTTGACAGAAAATCGTAAAAATATCCCTTATAGCAATTATGCTCGGGTATAACCTTATCTTTCCAGGAATACATATACTTTTGTTGAGATTTACGTACACGTTTTTAATACAGAAACGAACAGCTGAATTTCGGTTCTGGGGCGGCGCTAATTTCCACTTTCGTGTGACGTTAAACGGGTGATAACATTGGATAACCCCTGGGACTAAAGTAAGGTGAAGTAGTCTTGAGATCGCGTTTCATCTTCAAGGCGTAGCCGAAAACTTGAAATGATCGAGAGCTGCAAAACCCTTTCGTCTGAGGTGCGATAGTAACTTTCCATAACACTATTAAATAAAAATTATAAAATTGCAAAATGTGAATATAATCTATTAGACAGTTGAAACCAAACTTTATAGATAATAAACTTGATACAATCTTGTTGTTATGGTAGCTGAGGATCGACATAAATACCATGTGTTTGCCACAAGCTCCAAGTGATAACATGGAATATGGATAGGCTCGCGCAAGTACATGTTTGACGTAAATAAACTATCAGCTGATTTTACGGTCATAGAGCGGAAAATTGCTATTATCCACCTCCATATGATGTTTTGTAAACAGTTGATTTCATCTAGTGAAGAAAAAATTATTTCTTGTCGTAATTACCTTGAATCAAATAAAAGTGTATCTCAATATTACTTTTATCACCTTTATTTTCGTTAAATTAAGCTTCAAGTGTAAACTTTCAACGAAACTAATACATTATGGGAACAGTTATGGGCCTCACTGTGGTAAATTTAATCGTGATTAACTTGCCAATATAAATTTTGAGAATGGAACTTATCCTGTATTGAGACTTTTAACAGTATTTTAGTAAGTATTATAGAAATCTAAAACCGTTTAACTTTAAACAAAACAAAGCAGTCTAATTATTACGAGTAGTTAGCTGCTTTGGATAGATTATCTTAGACTTCATTTCAATTGACTCCTAACAACATTTTAATTAAAATAGTTTTCCCGCCAGTTTTTTCCACATAATGGATGTCAAGGAGTACGTAAAGCAGATGCAAGAAACGAATAAACAGCTTACGGAAGAAGACAAGCAGAGTATGGCGCAGCTGACGGAAAAGGAAACTGCTTTTGACAAGGAGAACAAACTTACGTTGTCGGACTTCAACGACTTGTACGGTGAGAGTGTGAAGAACTTCCGCCTCGACTTCGGCACAGTGTGCGAGAAGGGGCGAGACGAGGTAAATATGTATATACGTCATTGAATATGTCTAAAATTTTGGCGTTTCGTGATAAGTCGATTGCTTCTTTTTAGTTGATTCTTTCTCTTCCTTTTCATTTATTATACTTGATGATGGTGTCCCGTTTCGCTGGGAAAAAGTAAACAAAGTTTTGAAAAATAAAATTTGAAAATGATTTCTCGGCTGTTCAGCCCTTTTATTTGTATTTTTTCCCTTAGGAACACTTTTATCAAAAGCCTAATATTTTTCCTGGGATATTCTCACCGAGACCTTTTATTCAAGTTCAGGGTTGATGGGTCTCAGACTGCTGATTTTCTACAAAATTACGGGTAATTTGGGCTTTATGTATAGTTAGCATGAAAACAGTTGTTCTTGGTTCTCTCAAACATCCGTAAAATTGCACTTTTTTGCCACTTTGAAACAGCGTACTTAAAAATCAGCCGGGCCTTTTACGATGCGCTAACCTCAAACTTATTATTTAATTCATTTTCATATAGGTACTTATACTGAAAGCGTTGATTCACAATATTTTAATTTTTGTTCATGCTTGCAATCCAGCAAACTTACCATCGTAGTTACAGGCCAACCAGCTTATTCTATAATGCGTTTATCGTATTTGAGAACAACTTTTGACATTCATGGAAGGTCCGGAAATATTATTAGGCCATAAATTTCCGTCCTCTGCATAGTACGAGTACGACACATACATGCAATACATACATGAGTTTTATAGATAACTCAGTTGGTTGAAAATCGGTTTGAAAAAATAAGGTAATTGATGCAGAGTTTCTGGATGTTAACAAACCCCTTTATAAACTCTAGCACGATGGATTGTGTTAACTGCACGTCATGCAAGGCCTACAACTTGGTCTGAGACAAAGCACGACGTGCCGTTCGTACGTGGACTTCGGTGCACTCGTGCTTTGTCTCATAAAACCAATGCTGTAGACTCTGCATTATGTAAAAACCCCGAGCGTGAATGGTCGGTCACCTCACTCAAACTATATTGCCTGAACTGCCACAGCTTAATCTCTCAATAGCTCACTGAATCGATTACTCACGGTTTGCCTGAAAATAAAATTGACAATTTCGAAAAGTTGATTATTTTATGAATGTTAGGTGCATAAGAACTACCCATTTTTTAGGTTGTCGATAACATGGCGAAAGCAAAGAACCTGTGTGAAAAGATGAAGATAGCCAAGGAGTACCTGACGTGCGTGGAGCTGACCAGACAGAAGGCGTCGCAGCGGGCTCAGCAAAGCTAAACTTCATATTCTTTATTAGCTCAGTATTAAATTTTGAAATAAATATTATTTTAATTTTCAAGCATAACGTTTCTTAATGTGTTTTTTTCCTCAAGCAACAGTGTGTTTGCACCACAAATATCTCTAATACTGAAGATTATATTATTTATTTTATGATAATGTTCCTGTTCAAATACATTTAGATATATTTTTACTACTGCCTGTTAACGTACCCAATAAAAACAAACTTGCAGTCGGAGAATCTCCTCTGCAAGTTATTTCAAAATAATTGACAGTTTTTGTATAATTGGTTTTGTTTCATGCGCTAACGTTTTTGATAAATTACGACAAACTTTTGAAATGGAAGCATTAATGTAGAATCAACCGTAACGAAAAGAAAAATATTTATCTATTACAAAATGTTTAAAAAAAATTAAGGCTTATGTTGTTTAAACAGCTGTAAACAGTTTCTTTGGTGGTTTTTGCCTTTTCGATAAGGGAATGGCGATGCCTTGGCGGTTAATGTTCTCATTGTCTGTTTCATTAGAGACTGGAAAAAAGAGTAAGAATAGATTTTTTATGAAAACAATAATACTCAATAATTTAAACCTCTGGATTGATTGAATATTTACATAAGAGCGGCCTTACCTCAGCAATTCTTTATTTGCTCTTCTTCTTTATTGCGTCTTCATAAATCCATCTTCAGTCCTCAGGATGTAGGTCGCCCAAATATATTAATCTAGGTAAAACAACTTTTATTAAACTTGGTCGATCTAGATCCTGACGACAGCAGATGGATTTACGAATCCGAAAACGATTTCATTACGATCAAAACCAATAAAGGATTGCTAAGGTAAGGCCTGCTCTTTCATATATACCGGTTCCGTATACAATATTAACATTACAAAATAATAAACTATATCATGTAATGAAAAATACTTTCATCTTCTTTGAGCTTTTTCTAGACGCAGTAACTCAGTCTTTAAAAATACTACGTAGAAACTGCTGTATTTTGTACCTTTTTGTTGGCAAGAAAGTTACTCTTTGCTGATAGATTCACTTAAAATAACAGTGCAATACACTTCTAATTAGAACCGTAATTAAGTAATTAATTAACGCCTGATTGCAACAATAACATGTTAAATATTTTTGTCATATGTTAGGTTTGGCTTAACGAAGAAGTTATGCAATACAAAGTATATGTGTTATGATTTAAAAGTAGATTATTTCCCGGTAAGTTTTCCCCAGTGTTGGGGAAGCTTCGTTCACAATGTAGTTCCCTACAGAAGCCACAGGTTGTAAAAAGTAGCTTTGGTACAGCTACAGCTACAAAAATCCTTCTACAGCTACAGCTACTTTTTAGCTACTTTCACGAAATAACTCCCACTTACCCTGTTTTTCGCAGTGGTGTATGAACTGAACTGAACACCCATCTAGCTTTTTAGAAGTATTTCCCCATGCTTAGATCAAGTATACAAATAAATAAAAATAAATTAACTTACAATTTTTTATAATTATTAGTCGTTGCGCCTGCTCAAAATAGATTGTCTAAGTGTTGAAGAAAGTGATAGGCATCTAAGAAATGAACACTAAGATTTGGTGTTATATCACATTTGTATCTTAACAGTTAAAATAATACAAGTAACTGAGTAGATATTAAAAAAATGTACAGCTAAAATGATAGAAGAAAATCTTTTCGTACTGTTTCAAAAACAGCTGCTTTTGACACGTGCGTTGGGATTTAAAAGTTGTTCTTTTTAGTCCTTGGATAATAACATATGATTTGATGATTATTATTTTCCTAGGACCAAAAAGATCATTGTTGATGATTCTTTTGATTCGAGGTAAATAATCGAACAAACTTCTTTCGATTACAAATAATCGAAACATTCATCGTCATTGTACGTCAGCTACGCGATGGTGAGCTATCGATTGCATCGGGAGTGGTCATCGGTTATTATATTCAATTGCAATTCATTGTTGCATTGTTGTCGGCTTAGTAAATTTGTGAAACTCGCTTATTTCACCAATCGATTGTTGCATACGTTCGATACGTCGATTGTTGTTCATTGCTGTCAGTCTAACCTAACACATATTAAACAATCAGCTGATTGCTTCAAATAGCGAGAAAAAGTAGCATCTTTAGGAGGTATCTTTAAAGGTAAACAAGCTGTAACATTTTGGTTTTCTTAAGTAGTTTGCGTGTTGTACTGAGCGATAAAACGAAAAATATAGTTCATCACACGGTCCTAAAGCTGCTTTTCGTTACTCGGTCATTTTTCAACCTCGGCTTACAGCCTCGGTCGTAAAACTTGACCTTGTACGAAAAGCGTCACTTTAGGTCCTAGTAATGAAATATACTATTTTTATATCATGCCCGTGTACCAAGACCCTTAGGCTAAATCCTTTTTCACAATTTTCAATATGTAGGCTAGAGCTACTTAAGGCTAAAGACCTACAACTTCTTTATTGTTTTAGTGCCTTTTCAATAGAAAATCAAATTTCCCGTAACTTGTGAGAAAGCAAGTCTGACACCCGTCAACCCCATACTTGAAAAGGTCTCGGCGAGAAAATCCTAGGAAAATTATTAGTTTTTTAATACAATTTTCCCTAAGGGCTGGACAAATTTTAAATAAATACAAATACAAATTTAAAGAAAAGGGCTGAACAGCTGATGCATTTTTTTATACTTACAGTTATTTTTTTACTTTTCCGAACGAAGCGAGACAACATCAGCCAGTTTAATTAACTTGTGTATTCACATGAAAACGTAATCATTTATTAAGCATTTGAAGGTTGAAAATGTTAAGCTTCTCAAAACATATTGCCCACAGTTATTGCATATAATAACTATGCAGTAACATGCTTATATCTCGAACCACTGTTGAAAGCTAAACGATAGATCTGTCTGATCCTCAGTTGTAGTGAGCGGTATTGCACCGCTCGACCGCCTTTGATGTGCAACTGAAAGGAAAGGGAATCGTTGTTTTAAATTGATAGACGATACCATTAGTTACTATCCATTTAGACGGTCTTTTAATGACATGGGGTTGTTATAACTTTTGATTTACATTAATTACTTAACCACTTTTTATAAACACAATTTTATAAAAAGTAAATAAATGAATATATGGCCGCTTGTCAATAGTCTCTAGGAGAGTATACAAATTGTGATCCTCCTTTATTCTGCAGTGTGGTGAAAGATGTATTCTTATTAGGATGTATGCACACCAGTAGAAAGATGTTTTCTTGCAGATGTGCATAATTTACTTATTTTCTTATTTCAATGGTTTATGCGTATGAAAAAGTAATTCAAATAAGAAAATCTTCACGGGTCATAAGAGGTGACATGTTGGCTACGAAATAACGCACAAATAAAATCACCACGTTTCCTTCCAATAAATATTTAACTGCAGGAAGGAGTCCCAAGTGTTGTTGATTTATCGACCAATAGTCAATTTTACGTATATTATTTGCGATAAATCTGATCAAGCTGTAACATTTTTTGAACAACACAAAACAAAGGGAACAAATACTGTAGATGGTAACATGTTCAAATAAATGTAATCGCAAATTACATTGATCCATCAGTTTAAAAATCATTTATTTACATGTTTGAAAGAATTACGATTTTGAATGTACGGTTATTTCAAGCGGGTTTTGTACCCCTCCTCTTTTGTTCTATCATGGCTGTTAAATTTTTATAAAGAGCTTAGGTTGACGTAACTAAGGTGTTGTAACAAATGTTTTTCATGTATTTTGATTCTAACCCCACCGGGAAAAAAGGTTGAAGGAGGTTTTACGAAAAAAATTCAATCCCTACTGAGTGGCACGTCATTTTAATTGTAGATAATTGAGAAAATTTTAGTGCTATGTTCTGGAAAAGATGACTTATATGAGAAATAACGTATGTTTTTCTCCGTGACTTCAATTAAAATCATCGTGTTGAAGTAGAATGTGCGAAATTACTCTTACTTTTATCCCCTTTAATATTCTGTTCCGCTCAAAAGGAGTTGCTATTAGAAAACTAAAACCACCTCTGGGAGGTAGAGGTGGGGGTTGAATACAAAAAAATGTAAAAAAAGTACAACATCCTTGTGCGTGTTGGCTTATCTAAATAGTTGAAGTCATTATTGAGTATAAGACGTGAGGTATCCCATTTTAAATAACATCAAAAACATTATTCGCCATACCTTTAAAATTAATCGTCGTGTCGATGTCAAATTGTGGCAATCATTTAGTTTTTAAAGTTTTATGAACGATTTTATACAGAGGAAAGCACAATCATTTTTGACTGTTGGCTGAATATTCTAGAGCTCACAGTCCTACTTATTTGTAAATTTTAATTAAATTTTATTTTTATTATTTACAAAAATTAATTATTAATTTCCATGACAGATTTTTTCTCAATAGAACGCAACTCAATAGCGGTCGCACAGGCAG
Organism: Flexamia atlantica; assembly: GCA_035578135.1. Classification (NCBI taxonomy): domain Eukaryota; kingdom Metazoa; phylum Arthropoda; class Insecta; order Hemiptera; family Cicadellidae; genus Flexamia; species Flexamia atlantica. Next base: position 12,450,234 of record JAQJVK010000019.1, read on the forward strand.
CTTTTCCTGTGTCTACTAATTCCTAATTTTACATTTAATTCAAAGGCTAGAATATTGTTTTATTGTGGTTCAAGTTTTTTTTACTTGTAAATATTTTCTATTAAATTGAAGCTTTGGGTTGTATTGTATGTAGCTTAAGTTGTTATGGAATAAACATTGATTGATTGATTCATTTTATTACTCTGTAGTGTAAGTAAAACTGATCCTAAGGTTATATTGTGAAAGTTGACTGAGTCACCGGCTCGGTTGCGTCATGCGGGGTTGTGGTCGCAGCGGTTTTCAAAGGTCAAATGACATGACTCATCTTAAATTCACAAACTCCCCAATTACTGTACTTACCAACTCTAATTAAGAAAAACTTTAAGCTTTTCCATAACCTTTATTTCAATTTTTTTAAACTGTTCGTACATTTGCCTGTTCATACGATCAACCTAAATGTACAACCATTGTATCTCAGGAACTATAAGATTTATAAAAAAAACTATAAGTGGTCCATCAGGAATGCATGTAAAGTAAAGAATGGTGATTGAAGTAGACAATTTAAATGTTAAAATGAAATGTTTACTAACTAAAATCCAATTTCATAGCACTTTTGATTGTTGTTAGTTTTACTTGACCCAACGTGTTCAATGTATGTATAGACTACCAAAGTCTACGAAATGCGTTTATAATGGGATAAAATGTGAACGGTTTGTATCTCCTTCACTAAAGGCCGAAAGAAACTAGTAACAAATGTGCTTTCAGATACGTATGACCAAAAAAACCATTAGTGGAGGATGATAAAAATCAACTGGGAATCAAAAAGAACTAAGTTCTTAGTTCTTTAACTTTCGATTAACCCAAAATTTTTTTTGGGTGAAAAAATAATTATTCATTCTTCAAAAGACGGGCCAATTATTACGTTTGCGGGTTTTAGCAAATATATTCTTTCTGACCACTTTTCAAAACAAAGTGACCTGGATGAGGAACGTAAACTCGAAGAGGAATTTTAACTGGGGCATCGTCGATAATGTTTGAAGACATCCCTAAAGAGTATTTTACACAAAATCGTACCCACCGGCTGATCACTTTTTTATATTATTGATACCGACATCCCAGACACAATACACATTGTTAAGAACGTTATTGGTGATAGGAAACGGAATTTGTCAAGATGTTCTGTAACAGAAACGGCCATAACCCCAGCAATAATCGCATCAACTCTACCAAAATCGTTCTTCACCACTTCTGCTGGTCATTGGAGTTTCGTTAAAAAAAGTGCTTCAAAGAAAATCTTGCAAATTTTGAGTGCCTTACGCTTCTGTTCTTCTTATAAACAAATGAAGTTATTCCAAGCTTTTATTGTAGACCACCCGCAAGAAAATGTAATTGATAGTTCTTTTTGACATTGTGTATTTGATAATGCCGATCACAATGTAAGTACAATAAATGTTTACACGCGCGCCAACTAGAGTAGATGGTGATATTCAACGGGTCAATCGATTAACCAAAATCCTATCTTCCTAAGGAATAGGACGATTTCGATTTGGGGAAGTAACTTTATGAACTTTCAAATACCCCCTACTCTGGATTAGAAAATGTTAAGGATTTAAATGTAATAAATCCTATCAAAATCAATCCTACTTTTTTTATGTACTTAAGGCCGTGGAACACGTGAAGACAGTTGTATAGGGTGGAATGGGATAATGGAGAAAATCCACAATCATTTGAAATATAACTTGAGCAAGATTTTTGCCTTTTGTGAATGCAATTCCAAGCGATCGTAATACAATTTACATATTATCCTATTATAGGCTAATTTCAAACGTATGAAAGGAGGGAAGAAACATACATTTGTAACTTTTGACCAGCCACTTTATTACGACGCTCGTAAAAATTTCGGAATTTTGCCGAGAGTTGTCAATTGTGACAGATTAAAGGGATTCCACGCGATAATAATTTCATTTATTAGTGCAATCGGTTTTATCATGTATTGTCAATGATTTTATAATGGATGGCACTTGTCTTAAAGAAGTCTTTGGCGAAATATATGCAGAAAATTCAGTAGAAAAAATGTTGAACGGTCATGCCTTTGCTAGAGCAGTTAGAGGTCACTTTTTTAGCTCATTTAGCTCAGGTCTTTTTATCATCGTTTCCTGTGGATGATAAAGAAAGGGCAATGATCGAAGAGACCTTAACACTAGATGAATAACTGTTAAAACAATTAGAAACTAGTTAAAAGGTTGTATTTAGTTAGTAAATTTTAAACGGTTTATGAGAAATTTCTGACCTATGTTTAGAAAAGATTTTCAAACTGCAAAATTATGGTCCCAGTATTATGACATGGTCAGTATCTTATGTTTTATAACAGTCCATACAAAATGAGTGATCTGTGTTGCAAAGAATGGTCCCACACTTTTACACCAGTGCAGTGGTAACTTCGTTTATGCAAAATCATGCCACCTATATTTACAAAACTTTTAACCTGGAAGGAATTATGGACTCTATTGAGTTCGAAAAGTTTGCTGTAATAGGTTACTGAACTGTAAGACGATCAGAAAGATTTTTGAGTAGTGTCTATACTGACAAGTGCATCGGGCAAACATGATGCGTTCCATGAAGATCAAAGAAGGTCTAACACATGGTAGAGGAATCACCGACTCTGTTTTAGCAAAGTGAGTCTTAACAATGCCCGTACCTGCAAAAATTTCAAATATGATTAAAACATTTTTAAATGTGTTGTTTTTTTTCCAGAACGTAACCTCAAAAATTAAGATATACTTCTGGAAACTAGTGATGGAAAGCAATCTGAAGAAGTGTATGGTTGTAATTCATTCACACCAGCACATTTAAAGCCGATATTGTGTTTTATCCATGCGTTTATTGGATGTCATACGACATCCGCTTTTCATTAGTAGGGAAAACATAAAATGACCAAATTACTTAGCGGCGCCCCTGATTTTCTCAAGGAAGCGAACACTTTCAATCTGTCGAACGCTTCATATCAGAAAATAAAAATCTCTGGATTGAAAATTAAATCCACGTTATATACGGGCAAAAAAGTGCTAATATCGACTTAAATACTGAACTGTATATATGGTACAAAAAAGGAAACAAAAGAAATTTTCAACTTTTAATGCTATCCCAACCAAATCTGCAGCAGAACAACATTGTTACAGAGTATGTAATCAAGTTGAACAGTGACTCGTTAGGGGTTTAAATCCAACGGAGTGGGTTGGGAGCTCCAACAATATAGTTTTGAGCCAATGAACACAACGTAACAAATGATAGCCTAACCATTAACAAATGAAAAACATTAGTTGCAATTTCATAAAAGGTTGTCAAGAAGAGCCATTTTGCAAAAACTGAGTTGTCCAAAAAAACAAATTTTAATATTTTCATGAAATATACATAGAAAGCGAAGAAGAAAAAGAATGTCGTGATCAGAATGAAAACAAAGGTGCTGAACTAGAATAATTTCTATTAAAAAAAGATGCAGAAGAAATTGAGGAATACGAAGATTCTGTTGAGCTTTATAAAGTTCCATCAACTTGTAAAAGATCCTAACTCAAGTAATTATAACATGAGGAAGTTATTAATAACTAGAGCTACTTCGATTATATTTTACACATATATTAAACTGATTTCATGTTTTAAATATTAATTTAAATGCACTCTTATCTTCAAAATATATAATTAATCAACTTTTAAAATCTTTTTACTGTGGCAATTTTAAATATGTTGTCTATGTTTAATGCAATGTTATTTTTTAAAAATCAAGTACAAAAATTCAGGCGGTGACATTAATGGTTATCAAATTGTTTTACACGTGAAAATCGGCTCGATTCTGATAAAATTATTTCAAGAAATTTAGTCGACGGTTGAACGTTTATTTGTAACTAGCTTTTTACAGTTAAAAAACGTGTCATTTATCTTTTTTCCCCTTCGACTGTTGTCTAAAATGTACAGTTCTATGTAACTTAGACTATAATAGAAACGAACGAAACAGTGGACTCTTTTCGATCTACTTATTTTCATAAACAAAAATTTAAGTCTGTTTTTTCTGATTAAGCACATAGGGGAAAACAGTTTTGGTGATTGCTATTTTTCTACAAACTTAATGGCTTTGCTTAAGCATAAAAATACCAAAGATTAATGGAACAAAAACGGCTTATTCTATGATAAAAATGAAACAAATTATGGTGGTTTTTGCTTGGGTCTTGCCATAGCTTCTTTTATACTAGAGATCGCCAGTGGTCGAAAATTCGACCAATTTTCAAAGTGACAAATAGGGATAGCTAATTTTATAAATGATCCCCGCATAAACCAATGCGTTTCTAAATACATTTCATATAGTACATATTTTCCATGTAAACACATAATATAACCAAACTGGGGGCCTAAAAACAAAAGAGAAAGACTCAGTCCTTGACTAATTATTTTACTTCATGTCTGGCTTATGGCATGGTTTCTAGTAATTAGTATTTTATTAATATAATGACTATTTTATTAAGATTTCATGTTTATTTTTTTAAGAAAAATTATTGAATCAGAGGAAAGTAAAACTTCAGTCATCAAATCAGTTTATCCTGTACACCCCATACCACAGTTCTCTCCCTCCCTCCATTAATTCCTCACTCTCTACTTACAACCTTCTTTCCACTTTTCCCTCCTTTTCTCCTTCATTCTCTTCTTACTATCTCTCCTCCCTTCTTTCCTACCATTTGGAACTTTTTCCCTCCTTCCCTCTCTTCCTATTATTATCACTAAAATGTAATATATATTTTACCCATTATCCACCAATAAAAACAAAATTTGAATATAATATGTCCATTTATATTCAAAATGGTAGTAAACTTTATTTTTCCATATATATGTAAAATGGAACACATTTGAGTATGATATCCCTAATCTTCTCTAAGTAGTCCTGATTTCAATCAAATTCTATATTTTCACTCCATGCCCCAATTAACTGTGGCTTAACGTTTCTACATCAAATCTTTACTCTACGAAAAATAGCATGTGATAACAGCTACATATGATGCTAACTTTGTTTACATGTGGTTGTTATAATATCACCAAAACAGCAACTCATAAGGCTAATGTTAATTTTTTTGAAATTTTAAATTGAATTTTCTACATTTCTAAAAGACTAATATAAATTTCAATGGGATTCTGCACATCTACAGGAAAATACAATTCTATCGGTGTGCTTAGATGTTTGCTACGTTGCACACAGGCTGAGAAAAAAGGAGTACAAAAACCTTATGGAAAAAATGCTTGTCTATTAATATAAAGACAAGGCCAATACACCAGGAATCTATGAAAGTGCTCGTATATTCTAACACTCGATTAGGCTTCATAGCCAAAATCTTTATTTTGAATTGGCTTTGAAATTTATATTTCTTTCTTGAAATTTTTTCGTACCTCCGATTTCTATTTAAGAAGAGTACAAATTTGAAAAATTCCCAGCCTCTAGTATTTTTTTAAGAGGGAAATAAGCTAGGTATTAATCAAGGCCAATCAGTTTATGAGAGAAAGGCATTGCGCTTTGAAAAATTCTTTCAACGAGTAGACTAAACATTGAAAATAAAATCAAACCTAAAAGACTAGTATTTGAATGTGCCGAGTTAAGAATTAATGACGAACCAGCCTGTTCCTGTATATGGATGACTTAATTTCACCAAACTTTAAACCACCGTTAAGGCTCGGTTAGTTTAATTTTATCAGCTGTTCAATACTATTCTCCTATCTTTAACAAACGGTTTATTAACCGACCCTTGACTGATGGTTGGTGAAATCAGGCCTCATATTAAAACATATGATAATTTACAAAGTGAGCAGTGGTTTCCATTTGATAGATAATTAATAAAATTAAATCAAGTTAAATGGGAAGACACTTTTTTTTCTAACAAAACTGGTAACTAAGGAAAACATAAATATAAAGATTTACATTGACTTCCAACAACCCACTCAATTTTAAGTCAGTTAAATGGAATCAAATCAAATTAACAACTTTAAATTGCCACAAAACAAAAAATCAAAACAAACCTACGTCCTTGGAGAACTTAACAAACAACTTTGATGTCATATCTGTTTTGATAATAAACGTTTGCTTCACATCTTAGAATGGCAAAAATAGGCTGCTTCATTACTTAAAATAGAACTTGAAAATCTGCTCTTTAAAATTGCACAATTATTATTAGTCTATGATCAATAATAAAATAGCTATGAGCAACTAAAAGTGTAACTTATAATTTGGGACACTTGGTATTTCAAATCGGATACACTGGAAAGAGTCGTTTTAGTGTAGGCTCAAAATTAATGTATTTAAATGAAAGGTTATATTTACCTGTTGCGTCATGTAATTTGGAATTCCAAAAATGGATTACGATCTCGTTTCAGTGGCACGTCACCGAAGTAATATCAAGTTTCTTCAGATTGAATTTCGTCATGACAAAGAACATCAAAACACTGACTTAAAAAATCTGCCGCCAGTATAATCCGTATATCTCTTTTGAACAGTGCGTGCGTTTCGGCACAATCTTTTTACATTACTTGATACAACAGGTAACACACCAGGCCAGGCTTCAGGGGTTTCAGGCTTATAAACTTATTTGAAATTGTGTTCACGTTTTGAGTCCTATAATATTCTTTAAAACCCTTAACCGTGGGCTTTTTTAAACCCAGGCGATATTAACTTGAGACTACCTTAATTCCATAGAGTAAAAACTTTAATTTTACGTCAGCATGTACACGCATCGGTGTTATTTACATCGATGTGTACACGTTTTATCTAAACTGTTTGATTCCGAAAAAGAACGACTAAGGTTCAGACAATAACTTGATCTTGGCTGATAAAATAACAATGTTTACTCAGAAATTATCTCTCAAATAACAGAGGACGAGTTTAAGATAAAAATCAAATCTACCACGAAAATTCATAAAACAATATTATTCTAAATCTTTGTAAGTTCTCGCTGTGAAGAAATGTAAAATGCAGCAATAGACTAAGCATTTTATCGTGTTTTTGTTGATATTTATTTGACTTTTACACGTAACATCAATACCAATAAAATGTAATAAGTAAAAAAATTAATTACTATTGCTCAGATACATGATAATATTGTACCCGAACTAGGTTCTTTTCACATTTCTCTTTTAGGTACATAAATATGGTTGCCTCGGTCACATCAAATATTTAAATACTTGCCTAAGTCGACACAACTCGGAATTGAATTTTCAAGATTACGCATTTTCTAAAATTATCTTTTCATAAAACACATTTTTTCAACACAGCTCAGAACTGATGAAACCTTTATTAAATTATGTGTAAGGTTTCGACTTTGTAGTCTTTCAAAGTGGCGGTAATCTTTACTCTTCAAAGCTTAGTAACTAAATAACCACTCAAGTTATGGAACTGATAATTATACCCTGCTTGCAGCAGACATGCATAATCAATGAATTTCAAATTGCATAGATAAATAATTTACAGGATGCCTCACATGAAGTACAATCAACGTAGGTATTTCAATCAATGTATTTCCGTAAAAAAGCCCACAAATATAATCATCTTAATAATAATATGGGAAGTGAGTGTGCAGGTTTGCTGCCACAAAATGGCTATCACCATTCCATCAGCAATGTTAAAAATGGAATCCCGCAATACAGTAGTTGAACTTCTTTGTCATACTTAGTACCGTCATCTTTGTTACTATCGTTGTTGAACGAAATGAGAAGTTTTACTTTTATTACAACAAACACATTGAGCTCTATCATCACCAAGAATGGAGAAAAAGTTACTTAAGGCGAAAGATTAAACAAAGTTTCACGTTAACGCATTACACTCACTACACACATTATGCGTGATAACAGAATATTCTCGAATATACACAGACTATCCTTGTAAATGAATGAAGATATTCTGCAATAAGAAGATAATTTCAATTCACGAAACGAAATTTGAGCACTTTATAACAACTTTATTTACAAAAAAAATTATAACAATGTTTTATATCAGTATCGATTTTTGCAAATTTGCAGAAATCTTGAACTACTAGTTGTTGTTATGTTCATTGAAATAACTAAAATATATTTCCTACCTCGTTTAAATTTTTAATGAAAATACTGGCTGTACCTGCAAGTAATAAAACTCAACTTCTACTCAATGCAGACTCACATTAAAAAGTATAACAGAAAACTAAAATTGTTTTCCAAAATTGATTAAATTAACTACCAAGCATATACAAATAATTGTATATTGGGAATTTTTGTTTGACGTTTCATCTGTCGAAATAAATTAAGAATTAACATCACAATTTTGCTATATTGACTTTGATTGGCATCCTAGTACTCTTGTTATTGGTTGACAAGCAGCTCCGTTGTTGATATCAAAATAAAATAGAAAATATATTTTACTGCGCAAAACAATTATTTTGTATACATTATATCCATTGATCAGAATTACAATGAATATATCTAGTAAACAAGCATTTTAAAAATATATGTGCAAGGCCACGAAATGTGATTGACATTTAAGTCTGCCTTCAATGAAATTGGACGGTTTTCATCATTTTGAGGTTTTCAGAGGGAGTGATAAGAAGTTCATTCACGCTTAGGGCGAGATTTCCCAATGCTATTAAGTAATTAAAGTAATTAATTAAATTATTTAAATACAGTTAAAAGTAAAACTTGGTGTACATAAAACCGTAATGGTTATGTTCTCACATTTGCGGTCTTTTAAAGTATTTTATAAATATCACACAAGCTAAAATACCACTGTTGTAACATCCGTATGGGGAATTTTATATGCTTGAATAAATAGTAAGGAAATAATAAATATTAAAGAAGAAGCCTCACATAAAGTAAATTGAAAGTAAGTCCATAAGTAAGCATGCAAAAGAATATAAAAAAAAACATGTGAAGTATGCAGGATTTCTGCCTCGTAAAGGTGAAATTGGGAGTAATCAAACTATGAGCATTTCATAAATAGCCCAAATATGTAAGAAGATTAAGCCACTCGAGAAGGTTTATTTATATTTGTCGAGAAATAAGCAAGCTATAGAATTTTATCTTCTTTCTATATGGTTAACACTGATAGGAAGTATGCAGGTTTGCTGCCGTAATAAATTACAAACTATGGGATTTAAGCCTTTTTTCATTAGATTTTTGGTATTACGTTTCAATCATGTCTCGGATATAGTTCCAGATGCAACAATGCTGGTGTGAAAACAAACAAAGTGGATTGAAGGGTACCAACCTAATTCTAATGTTCAAAAATTCCGAATTTACATGACATAATATACTTTGTATTAATCCTTGGTTTTGAGTAGATGTCTTGTGCTAGCTTTCCGTATACGGGCGTGTCGGCGTGTCCTGAAGTGCTTTCGCCTGAGGTGCCCTTTATTTTTAAAGCTGCTGTTGGAGTCACTTCGAAATTTAAAAATATGGCGGACAACTTAAATTTATCTTTTGCTCTTGCTTTTGCTTAAATTTATTCTTTTGGAACACGTATTTCATAGCGATTTTTATTCTACGCTTAGTTTTAAGAACAATTTATAATTAGACTTTTTTACTACAACCATTTGTTAAGGAGATATAAGAAGTTAAAATTTGATTTTTCCCCATTTGTAATGCAATGGTAAATTTTTGGCAGTCTGTATATCGTAAACGGTTCGGTTAAATATAACATAAAATAAGAGTGTCTTAAAATGTGTTTTGAAATTATGATGAATCAAAAAATATTTTTAAGCGAGATTCACTCATGGAAATTTATAATTTTTAATATTATTGTACTCAATAAGGAATGCATGGGATAGCACAGTTAAAATGGACTCTATGCTCTTTAAACGGAAAAAAATCAAATTTTAACTGCTCATATTCTCTTTAACCATTGATAGCGAAGTAATATATTTCGGATTGAGCGAAATTATTACTAAGGTAAAAATAATTACTAAATACAGCGTTTGATTTATGTTTGATTTATTCCTGCTAATTACTCGGGACCGGAAAATACACACGATTAAATTTAACACTCGTTTGTTTACTCTGTAAAGATATTCGCAGAGTTACATCCGTTGTTTTACCGCGATCGATCAAGAAACGCGATCGTTCTTTGCAAAAATACCTCCGCGCCACCGTACACCCGCTAACGGAAAATACACGCGATCAAATAACACCGTATGCTTATTTTACAATGTTGATGCTGCTCGTAAATATGTCTGGTCGAATTTTACGGTTGCTTACTTTTCTGCAACGTTATTACTTCCGTTAACTGCGATTAACACGTTTAATATATATCTATTCACCCGCATTCGGCAATCACGTGCGACCGTCGTTCGCAAAATTATATTCACAAAAATCCCTTCCATAAATGACTTCCTCACGACTTCAATATGCGTAATTTCTCTCAGGTTTCGTTTATTCTGTTCAGTGTGAGAAATGTAAAGAGAACGAGAATGTAGATCGTCTATCACCTACTTCGACCAAAGGAAACAATCATCCTACAACAGATGAAGTCATAGGGAAAGAAGCAAATCAAATGTGTACTCAAACTGTTTTTAAAATTTTGAGTGACAAAATCACTTTAATGGCTATCAAGAAAGCAACTGAGAAGGACCAATAATTGAACAAAATGGTTCAAAAACTAATGACGTGTTCTGAAGACTCTGAATACACTAATATCGGCGGTATTCTTTTCAGAAAAGATCGTGTAGTGATCCCACAATCTCTGCGAGCTACTATACTTGAAGAACCTCATGAAACTCATCTCGGCATCACAAAGATGAAACAACTCACCCGTTGATTTGTGTATTGGCCAGGAATTGAAAATGACATAGAAAGACTTGTGAAAATGTAAAGACAAGATCGGATCCACCCAAAGTCCCTGTACATCACTGGGAAGTTCCATAGTCTAACTGGGAGAGAATTCACATAGATTATGCAGGTCCCTTTGAGAATTTCAACTTCCTAGTTTGCACTGACGCGAGATCTAAGTGGGCAGAAATAAAACATGTAAGAGAAGCACCTACCAGTTATTCTACCACACAACTACTAGAGAATATCTTTTCAACTCATGGGTATCCGCAGGTTGGGTTAACAGAGAGGATCGTTCAAACATTAAATAGAAGACTTCTAGCTGTTACAAATGAAAATAAATCAATGCAACAAAAAGTTCAAGAAATTCTTCTTCTTGAACAAGCGAGCAACGCCACTTGCGTCTGGAAGTTCCCCAGCTGAACTGTACTTACACCAGCAAACTCAGAATCAGACCAGACTCCATTTCCCTCAAAAACCTCAAAAGTCAACCAAACCAGCACCAAGAATAAGATCTCTTTTAGAGGACGAGAGAGAGTACAAGTGAGATTTTTACCGCAACAACAAAAACATCTGGCAGTTTTGTTGAGTAACAAAAAGGCTCTAAGCTTGTTATTACCTGGTGAAACTAGACTCAGGCAGAACTTTGAAACGACACATCAATCAACTCAGATTGACGTACCAAAGACCATTACATTAGGACCTACACCTACATACAATGTTCTACACTTAAGTGAAATGTCCCAGTAGCCAGACCTCCTCCAGTAACAAAACGACGACCGCCTCAACAGCGACCACAAGACATCTACTCCAGCAGGGCACTCCCCGACAAGACCACCAGAAACATCAACGACCACGAGAATGAAGACTCTGCTTGGTCAAAGGACTATATTGAAAAATAAAGTGGGGAAGAGTGTCATGTACCTATGAACTGTCTAAATCAAACAGCTGATGATTAATTTATTATTGTGTTGTTTAGGTTTACATTCTTGCCTTAAATATTCTGTTATTGAAATGTCTTTTGTGATGTAATCAAGGTCTCTACTGTGAAATAAAATGCAGTGTTAACATTATAGCTTCATATCATTCATTTCAATACGCGTGCATCAAGTTACGACACGCCCGCTGTTGCACGTAATCGAATTTAAAGCCATTTACGACTTCAGAAAAGTTTCCAGCAATTTTTTACCCAGGATTTTGGAAAATATCCTGTCCCAATAGCGTTTCGGAGTATCGGAATTTCGGATTACCGAGTTTCGGATTATCGAGACTCCTCTATAATACCTTTTAATAAAATTTAGCGTGTAATGAAAAAACACAACAAAATATAGTTCGATAACAAAAATCACAGATGTCCAATTGTCAGATTTATAATGACGACGATTAGCTGGTTCACTTTAAGTGAGACTCCCGGAATATATTGGGCCAAATATTGATATTTATAACTGAATTCAAACTTAGACCTGAACAAAATTACTGTAAGGACAGTAAAGGTTATAAATACAGTAACTATCTGTTATTTGTGGTTATTTCTAACAATATAAATGTAGTTGTAATATGTTTGAAAATTAATTACAGACTAATTGATATGTTTCACAATGAATGGGGGTGTAATTTTATGTTTTGAGCTATTGTTTTCTTTAAAGCTGTAAAGAGTATTCTGTAAAACTGTAAGTTGCATTTTTCCTCAAAGCGGGGAGAATATCGATATCATTTCGTTAACCACTGATAATAAGGACAAGATAGATAATTTAATTGGGCTATTGTCAAGGGATTAATAATGTAATTAGGACATGCTACTGCAGTAATTAAGCCCACTGTTTGGGGCATCAGAGACCTTGGACAAGCCGATATAGCAGGATATTTGTGCTTATAAAAATAGAGGGCGAGAACTGATGTAGCACGCTGTCGTCGTGTTAGAATAATTTACAATAGAAGAGTTTCACGAGAGAATTTTCATGTTTCTATTTTAATTATACCGGGTGTCTGACCTAATACCAATAGCTAACTTTTTCATTATAAATCTGACAAGGAACTTCTTATGGGGCACTTCCCTTAATTTTTAACGCTGCTTTTTGGAGTCACTTCGAAAATCTAAAATATGGCCGCCATTTTCCAATATGGCGGACAACTTTGATTTTTCTTATGGAACACCCTCTATTTTAGGGCGTTTTTGGATTCTACGCTTAATTTTAGAAACTTTTTATTCTTTACAATTTGTTCCTAACCCAAATGGTTATGGAGGTATGAACAGTTAAAGTTAGATTTTTTCCCTATTTAAAATGCATTGGGATATTGTTGGTAGTCTGTATATCGAAAACGGTTGGGTTTTAAAAAAGATATTAAAGAATAAAAGTGCCTAAAAATGTTAGTTTAGCTGAGATTAATCATAAAATAGTTTTTAGTCGAGATTTAATCGTGGGAATGTGTTATTTTGAATATGATTTTACTCCATAAGGAATACATGGGATGGCACAGTTAAATGGACACAATGCATTTTGAATGGGGTAAAATCAAACTTTAACTGCTCATATCTGCTGAACCATTAAGTTTAGGAAAAAATGAGAAACAATAAAAAGTTCCTAAAATTAAGCGTTAAACTCAAAAACGGCCTATAATATAGGGTGTTCCATAAGAAAAATCGAAGTTGGCCGCCATATTGGAAAATGGCGGCCATATTTTAAATTTCAAAGTGACTCCAAAAAGCAGCGTTAAAAATTAAGGGAAGTGCACCATAAGAAGTTCTTTGTCAGATTTATAATAAAAAAGTTAGCTATTGGTTCACTTTAGGTGAGACACCCGGTATATTTTAGTGTCACTGCTGGAGTTCCTTGGTGATGATTACTAAATTTTTCATGAGAATGTTAACATGTATAAAATGATATAAGATATTTAAGTGAATACGGATCTGTCAATCACTCATCGATGCTGACAAAAAATTCACCATTGGATCAAGAAACCCAACAATCGTTATTCTCGATAAACATTACACTGAGTCATTTGTAGTTCTCATACAGCTGAGTGCTGGTGGAGTTGGAGTCAGCCGCGACTGATTCAATGACCGCAATCAGCTTGCTGATCCGTCAGCGACTGCACTGAATGTGCGATTGATTTTATTGAATTCCTAAAAATGGTCTGCTTCTCATAGAGGAATAATAACTTAAAAAATGGGCGCATGCTCAACGTAATACTCTGAAATCATGAGATATTACAATAGCAATCATTTTATTGATGAATTCCTCTGATATTTCTATTGTGAGTCTTTTACCACAATCTACAGGTTCTTACTAAGAAAACGCCAATGCGACTGTATTGTCGAAACGTTTGATCTTCTGCAAAATAGACATACATTTTCCGTCAAATATTTGTATACCATATAGGAATAGGTGCCAGGTTTTTTGGCCAAATACCCCATTGTGCGGCGTCTTAGAAGGCAGTAGCGATTATAATAGGACAATCCATTATTGTGAAATACAATGCGTGAGTTACAGAACAATATGAAGTTTTAATTTAGCAGCAAGTAATATTTACCAAGCCAAACAATTTTAATTAGGTATTTTCTCAAAACTCATGTCGTAAACTGGAAATTCCTTACCTGCGTTCAAGCAGTTCATCTTTGCTCTTTCAAGCACCCTCAAGGGAAACATTCCAAAGAAATACAGAGCAACAAGAAGCGCAACGTGCTCTACGGTACTTTTTCAAAGAACAGAAAATTGTTGCTAAATAATAGTGTGTTAAAATTTGTCCTCAAAAATATGAAAATCAATTTGTAGAACACATTTAAATATTCCTTATATGTTCTTGTTGGTATATATTTTTGTAACAATTATCTAACAAAAACTTATTTTCAATTTTAAATAAATTCATTATCAATTATCTAAAGAAAACTTATTTTTAATTATAAATAATTTAATTAATAATACAATTATTTAGTAATAACTATTTAACAAACCCCTTGAGTTTGCACAAGCAGCAGTCCACCTTACTTCTACCCTCCTACGCGCCCACTTCAACCTACATCCAGTGACACATAAGCAAAAAATGAGAGTCAAAAGACGGTCAGGGGCAATGTTTTTAGCACCCTTAATGTTCAAAGAAAAGTTCATTTGGTCCGCCCCCATGACCCAGGCGTCAAGTTATTTCCTAGTATTTGCTCCAGACGATAAACTGAGCGTTGCAGTGTAGCACCTTAGTGGGAGGGATTGATACTCGTTTAGTTTAAATTCCTTGCAGAGAGCTGCGAACATGTACATCAGTATGCATTAAAATCTTCCTGATTCTGAGAAATTCCATTCAATGCGGGCACAAATCTCTCTCCTGCCTTACCATAAATATATTTAGTATCTTATGGCAGAAAAGTTAGTATATATTCTTTAATAAATTGTTAGTAAACACGACATACAGGTATAAAACGATCGTTATGTTCAACATAACATAATATGGACAAATTAAAAACATTTGTGATAATTATTTAATGGATCCAGGACTTTCAGGACACACGGTATGGTATGTAAAATATTGAGATTTTTTAGACAATTTTGTAAATCCAGAAAAATTGTACCTGAAATCTATGACGACGGTGCAATTACAGTAGAGGAATTATAGTATGTTAACTTAAGAGTCTCACGACATATCTTAAACCAATGTGCATTGTGCATAGCTACGTATACAGTATATTTGTACTTTGATAAAATTAATTTGTTAAATAACGAATGTTTACAAGGAAAAAGGTGACATTTAACATGTCACCCTCAACCTTTTTTCGATGGCCACTCATAAGCTAATGGTTCTGGATAGAGATCACTTGATAATCCATAGGTGAGTTGAATGAGTAGCAGCTGTCACGGTGGTGCGGTCTGTCAGACCTGTACACCGACAGCCTGACAACTGACAGGTGACAGTCGAGCAACCCTGCATAGTGTGTGTACGACCAGGGACAGTTCAGTTACATTCAGGCGTATATTCAATGATTAAACAAGTTCTCGTCTTGGTTTTAGACCCCTGTTTAAATCTTCATGAATAATAAATAAGCGTTTATAATTATTTAATGCAGTCTTAAATTAAATTATACCGTATGAAGTCCACCAAACACACATATCCCTCAAGAGCAGACCATTATCAGATTAGAGCTAAGCCGCACCAATGGCCACTGTTAATGGCCGATTACAACGGGCCTCTCAGTGTTCCTCTGCACATTAGCTTTTATAGTCAAATGAATCGCTCACGTTTAATAAAATGTGTGTTAAAATTTTTGGTTAATTGGGCGAAACAATATAATAAATGAGATTACTGTGAACATCAAAATTATTATTTAAGCCAGTAGTTTCAACGGGGATTTAATGTTAGGCTGGAAATTAAATTTAGGTATTGAAGCGATGTCTAAAATAATTTTAAGAAAATTTACCAAGTATTTTAAGACTGTTGACTCCTGATTTTATCTAAAAAATACTAATAATAAGAACTGTCATTATCATAATTCGTAACGGACGGATAGTTGAATTTCAATCGATAAGATATTTGTCGACAAACATATTTGTACACATTCAAAAATTGAAATTAACAAAGCATTAAACTATGACAATGGGGAATAAATAAAAAACAGTCATATGGCATTAAAGTACTCGTATTACTATGTTAAATATGTTATGATTCAAAACCCCCGTTGAATTTCAGGTTTATCATTGATATTGCTGTTTGCTACGGCCAATTAGTTTTCTATTTAAATGGTAACACCTTCTGTCATTTAGATTATCATTTCTTCCTCCATTTTCCTATAAAAAATTCATATGTTCAATTAATTGCCTGAGTTCACACTTGCTTTCTTATCCCCATCGTCTTATGTACTTAGCCATCTTTTTTCTTTTTTCCGGCTTCTGTCCATGACGATTAGTTTTACTTACTGTACATTAGCATTCATCTCCCGAGGGAAAAGATGTTGGAAGGTTGAAAATAGAAGCTTTTTAATAACAGATAAAAACGATTTTATGTTTTTTTAACAAAACCAAAGCAAAGTCCCCTTAACGACAGTGATGTTACTACAGTATCAGTTTCCCCAAAACCTCATTAAGCAAATGAAGTACTCTCTTCGAATTCATCTTCACTATACTATTAATTTAAAACATGAATCTTTATAGTCTTATTTCAGCAGCAGACGCGTCCTATCCAAGTAACTTTTTAAGAAATCTCTAGACAGGATTCTAATAGTTGACAACTTGTATAAGCACATCTACGCGAACCTTCCGTTTAGCGTAACCTTTAAGCGAATTTTCTGTTTTAGGAAGAAGCTGTTTCCTAAGGTCTCATGGGAAGACTTCATCATCATTAAGTTTCTTTTTAAGGTCCCCGGGAGCCAAAAAATACCATTCGTCGTAATTTTCATCTATATATGTCTTAAAGCACAATAACTCGCGTAAAAATGATCCAGCAGAGAAAAATTAATTTCGGCACATAGATAATGTAAGGTATCAATTATTCGGAAGAGTTTGAAAACCAGGCGATTGGACTATCGGAAGCACCGAAGAAACCCAAATAAAAATAAAAGTAATAAAACTCATGCTAAAAGATTAAAAACAAATAATCTAGTATCTTGAATTATTGCTCAATGTACATTGCCGCGGTCTCCCTAGTGGTAAACACAAAACGTTTGTCCCGATGTTAACCTTGTTGGAAATAAAATAAAATCTCGATTACTTCTCAACATAGCCAATTAAAACTTGGCATGTGGTTGATATCTACTGGATAATGGTCTAACATTCATACATTTCAGTGGAAGCAAATCTGCATACTCCATTCTCAAAGTTAATGTTATGAAAAATAAATAAAATTGTATACCTAGCTTATTTCTTGACACACCTTGAGTCCTGGCATGTGGCTTTATCTGGTTGAGGTGTCCTGGATTATTGAAAAAAATCTCTCAATTTTACATTTCTCCGTTAGCAAACCTGCATACTCAATTCCCATAGTACTCTTATGCAAACAATTGCTGCACAGTCATTTTGGGATTTAAGTTGATTTAACTTGATTTTGAGGCTGCATAAATGATTTATTTGCGCGTTCGCTGAGAGTGTAGGTGCAACGGGGGTGTTATCAAGTCTTTGCTTAGTTCCATTTCTTCCATTCAATACCGTTCGCTACTCTTTACTTGTATGTTTCATGTCCATTTTATTGTTTACTAAGCAGTAAACTGAATATCAACACTCCCATACAATGTCGCTTGTCACTTGGGAAATTGGGGGCAATTCAAGACCCATTTTGTTCTCGTGATTCGATTTGACCATTTCCTTTTTCACAATTTTCCGCCATTGTTTCTATTTGTCTGCACGAATTGCCTTGCAAAGGTTAGAAAATACTATATTACTATATTGTAATGTGACCTTTAGATTATTTTACCTTATTGACTGTGATAAAATAAATCACTTTAAGATTACATAGTTAGTAACTTTATTTATTTTCGTATAGCTTGCATTAAATTAGTATATTTCGAGCACGAAACCAACAATATAGCCTTCAATATACATCACGTACGTTAAGTAGGGTACAACTTGGACAGAGTAAGTCAGTAGTTTACTTTCAAATAGGCGAGAAGAAAAACCAGGAAGTTGTATCTTGGTAGAGAGCAGAGAAAGTAAATAAAGATTGACAAGATAGGATTGGAGCTGAGCTTAACAACAGAGTATTGTTGAATAGGATTTCAAGTCTTGCGTTTAGTTTTCTCTGACGTAAATTTCATAAAAAAGGACACGATTTCAAGAATTTGATTTTTATTGCATTAAACAACTATTGATTGTTGTATGTAAGGGTTCATTTTAAGTAGTAAATGATTTGTAATCAGTGACTGCAATGTTAATACATTTTGGTAAGGTACTGGGAGAGTTCCAAAATAGGTGAATAGAAGCCTAAATAAACATTATTGCGGTTGACACGATAAATATTTATTAAAACATTATTATCAAATAACTCAATTGTTGGAAATTAAATTGTCGATTTATCATTTCATTATTAATTTAAATTAATGCATAATAGTTATTTTGGAAATTTGTAAAATGCAAAGAAACTCTGCGACTTGCTATCTGATTTCCGAACTCTCCCTATAGTCCAAGTTCTCGTGATAAGAAGAATTCGATATACTTGAATAACAATAACATGTCATGGTTATGAGTAAGGAAGGTTTCCTTAACCTTTGAACGATATATGTAGACTTGAACGTCCATGTAGTTTTGGTTCATGTTTCATTAACGAGAAAAACTTAAATCTTTATATTAATAGACAAGCATTTTTTCCATAAGGTTTTTGTACTCCTTTTTTCTCAGCCTGTGTGAAACGTAGCAAAAATCTAAGCACACCGATAGAATTGTATTTTCCTGTAGATGTGCAGAATCCCATTGAAATTTAGTCTTTTAGTGAAATTAGTCCCAGTGAAATTAGTCTTTTAGAAATGTAGAAAATTGAATTTAAAATTTCAAAAAAATTAACATTAGCCTTATGAGTTGCTGTTTTGGTGATATTATAACAACCAAATAATGTAAACAAAGTTAGCATCATATGTAGCTGTTATCACATGCTATTTTTCGTAGAGTAAAGATTTGATGTAGAAACATTAAGCCACAGTTTATTGGGGCATGGAGTGAAAATATAGAATTTGATTGGAATCAGGACTACTTAAAGAAGATTAGGGATATCATACTCAAATGTGTTCCATTTTACATGTATATGGAAAAAAATAAAGTTTACTTACTTAAATAAGATTAAGAGATAAAAATTTGCTGATAAAAAGGGGAAAAAAGTACATTAAGTTAAGTTTCTACCATCCAACGTACTAAGTGACATGCAACCGGCAGGGCCGGCGACGGGGGGGGGGGGGCAAATGCACAGGGGCCTGGACTCACAGGGGGCCCGGATCCACGCGAGATTAGTAAAAATGGGGCCCAGAATCGAGAGGAGTAAAAAAAGGCGGGTTTCTCAATTAATTGCATAGGGGCCCCAAAATCCTGTCACCGGGCTTGGCAACCGGAGTACAAATGGACACATTATATTCAAATTTTGTTTTTATTGGTGGATAATGGGTAAAAAATATATTAAATTTTAGTGATAATAATAAGAAAAGAGGGAAGGAGGAAAAAGTTCCAAATGGTAGGAAAGAAGGGAGAAGAGATGGTAAGAAGAGAATAAGGGAGAAAAGGAGGGAAAAGTGGAAAGAAGGTCGGAAGAAAGGGAAGTAGAGAGTGAGGAATTAAATGGAGGGAGGGAGAGAACTGTGATAAGGTGTGTACAGGATAAACTGATTTGATGACTGAAGTTTTTTTACTTTCATCTGATTCAATAATTACTGTAATTTTAAAAAACAAACATGAAATCTTAATAAAAGTCATTATCTTAATAAAATACTAATTACTAAAAACATGCCACAAGCCAGAAGTGAAGTAAAATAATTAGTCAAGGATTGAGTCTTTCTCTTTTGATTTTGGCCCCCAGTTTGGTTATATTATGTGTTTACATGGAAAATATGTACTATATGAAATGTATTTAGAAACACATTGGTGTATGCGGGGATTATTTATAAAATTAGCTATCCCTATTTGTCACTTTGAATATTGGTCGAATTTTCGACCACTGGCGATCTCTAGTAGTAAGAAAAACATTCATAGGACCTCAACAAAAATACTTTTTGCCCAGGAGCCTCCAATGCCCTAGTTTAAGGGCCTGGTATAATGTTAAGAATGTTGCATTTTTGATTCGTGATGTCATGGCTTTTTGACACGATTAGGAACATCGCATTTGCTCAGACTTACTGTGGTATTTACTTGTTTTACACATATGGAAATATAGATATGAAAAAAACTCAGAAGAATATTTGAGAACAACCCTTTGCGGCGTCAAGCCTGAATCCCAACGTCTACAGTCCAAAATCACTACCTAGAGCCCCATTGGAAAATGGAAGGCTGCATAGTAGGTATTCACATTCGAAGTAATGTTCAAAGAAACGACTGAGCCGTGGACCATTTAAACTGAACATAGTGGACGAGCAGGCGAATATAAAAAAGACCACATAAAAAGAATGGATATAAAAGTAGCTGAAATTTGCCCAGCAATACAACAGAAAGCAAAGTTTTTCTGGGTGCTAATGGTTTCAACTATGTAACGGGAGCAAAAGCGGTTCAATGTGATTACAAAAACATTTTTGACATCGAAGAATTTGACTGGGGCAAATTCTCAGCTTAGCATACATTAAGCTCATTTCAAAGGGCGCACAACTTCAGAGTATGAGTTTTTTTTAAATGACACAAAAACGTCAAAATCTAGACTCGAGGAGGAGTTCTACTCACAACATAACTCCAAGCAAATTAATTATGTATATATTTTATTTATGAAAAAGTTCAAATTCATAAGACAGTTGACAGTTTTAGTTCTCAATATTTAAAACATTCTGTTTATATACTGCGAAACCATCTTTCTTTTTTTTTTCTTTCTGTTCCATTGTGTCAATTACACAGAATTGACACAATTAGGAACATCGCATTTGCTCAGACTAACTTCAGTATTTACTTGTTTTACAGATATGGAAACCCAGATATGAAAAAGACTTAAAAGAATATTTAAAAACAACCCTTTACCGTGTCAAGCCTGAATTCCAAAGTTCACAGTCCGAAATCTCTACATAGATCCCCATTGGAAAATGGAAGACTGCATAGGTATTCAAATTCAAAGTAATATTCAAAGAAACAACTGAGTCGTGGATAATTTAAAACTGAACATAGTGGACGATCAGGAGTGTATAAAAAGGACAGTGTATAAAGAATCATCTTGATGGAAAATCTAATATGGAAACATTGTCAATGAATAAAGTTTAAAACCATGACCAAACATACATTGTAAACACAATAAAAAACTAATAAAATACTAGCAAACTATATTTATTACACTGTGTCATTAGGCAAACCATGTATGCATGGTCAGTAACAGTTTCTGTTTTTCTCTTAATAAAGAATTAAAATAATATTTATTATATTATATATTCCCCAACTGTTAATGTTTTGCTTATAGCATGATTTTTAAATTTAAATGTACCGGTTTTGATTATTCATAGTCAAAGCCTAGACTATAAACCACTCCTCAAAAAAGAGCTTATGTTCTGAAAAATCCTCAATGAAACACTTCAATAAATTTTAAGATACACGGATATATACAGCTTTTTAAAGAAATATAAAACGGGCTTATTACGTAAAAGAGATGTTTCATCTTTTTGCTCACGATGCTTTGATCAAGTAAGTGGAATGAAATCAAATGAAAATGTGAAGCAGCACAACGGCTATTAATTCTCAGAAGTAAAGATTGCACATTGCCCTACTTGCAGCGGTGGGTGAAACTTGGGTACAATATTGAGGTCAGGTACGGACGTGA